>VWZI01008639.1:1736-13181 GCA_013396835.1 Psilopogon haemacephalus | reverse complement strand
CAGGCTGAGAGAGTTGGGGCTTTTCAGCCTAGAGAAGAGAAAGCTTCAAGGAGACCTTACAGAACCTTCCAGTATGTGAAGTAGCCTACAGGATACAGTAGTAGCCTACAGAAGGGCTGGGGAGGGACTATTGACAAGGTCCTGTAATGACAAGATGAGGAGGAATAGGTTTAAACTGGCAGAGGGGAGATTTAAATGGGATGTTAGGAGGAAGTTCTTCACAGTGAAGGTGGTGAGAGACTGGCACAGGTTGCCCACGGAGGTTGTGGCTGCTCCCTCCCTGGACATGTTCAAGGCCAGGCTGGATGAGGCCTTGAGTCACCTGATCTAGTGGGAGGTGTCCCTGCCTATGGCACAGGGGGGGTTGGAACAGGCTGAGCTTTGAGGTCTCTTCCAACCTAAGCCATTCTGTGATTCTATGATTTCTTCAGCCTGTGATTCTTTGAGGTCTCTTCCAGCCTAAACCATTCTATGATTCTATGATTTCTTCAGCCTGTGATGCAGCTGGCATCCTTGTGTTGTGATTTTTCAGCAAGTCTCATAACCTCCATGCATTTAAAACTCAGGTTCCAAAGTAAGCCAAATCTTCTTTGGAGCAGTTTGGGTTGCATTTCTGAAGGCCTTTGTTGTCTGCTTCTTGTAGGCAGAAGTCAACTCTTCGAGGAAGTCTGGCAGTGGACCTTCAAACCTGTCAGGATCGACCCCCTCTGGCGCTTCCCCTGAGCCCCAGCAGGATGCTGCAGCCAAAGCATTGCAGGATACAGCAAGCCAAAAGGTAGGGTTGGCCTTTGAGCTTGGGCACTGCAGGTACAGGCTCAGCCTGAGTGTGAAATCAGTGCTATTAAGGTGATTAAAGGCTTGGGTCAGAGTCTGCAGTTCCTGCCTTTCTTTCTAATTTTAAAATTAGAGAAGAGCAGAATGAAAATCAGAGAATCAGTCAGAGTTGGAAGGGACCACAAAGATTATCTAGTTCCAACTCCCCTGCCATGCCCAGGGACACCCTACCCTAGAGCAGGCTGCCCACAGCCTCTGCCAGCCTGGACAAAAACACCTCCAGGGATCTGGCCCCAAACACCTCTCTGCAGGGGCAACCCATTCCAGCCTCTCACCACTCTCATGCTCAACAACTTCCTCCTCACATCCAGTTTGAATCTCCCCACCTTCAGCTTTGCTCCATTCCCCTATGTTCTGGCACCACCTGATAGCCTCAAAAGTCCCTCCCCAGCTTATTGTAGGCCTCCTTCAGATACTTTAGGTGCCCAGAATTGGACACAGGACTCAAGATGTGGCCTGACCAGTGCTGAGTACAGGGGCAGGATAACCTCCTTTTTCCTGCTGGCCACATTGTTCCTGATAACCAGGTAACAAGTGAGGTATTCCTGGTTTTTCTATCTGGAGAGGAGAAGGTGGTGTTGGCTCCTTCTGGCCTTTTTTTCTTTGATTGAAGTTTGGAAGGGGGGGAAAATTGGATTTCTGTATTATTTCTAAATAGCAAATAATTGTAAATACTTGTAAATGTATTTTGTATATATAGAATCATAGAATCAGTCAGGGTTGGAAGGGACCACAAGGATCATGCAGTTCCAACCCCCCTGCCATGCCCAGGGACACCCTGCCCTAGAGCAGGCTGCCCACAGCCTCTGCCAGCCTGGCCAAAAACACCTCCAGGGATGTGGCCCCAAACACCTCCCTGCAGGGGCAACCCATTCCAGCCTCTCACCACTCTCATGCTCAACAACTTCCTCCTCACATCCAAGCTGAATTTCTCCACCTCCAGCTTTACTTCATTCCCCCTAGTCCTAAAAAGTCCCTCCCCAGCTTTTTTTGTATGCTTGTAGCTTCAATTTTGCTGTAAAACACAGCTTTATCTTTACTTCCAAGCTGGTCTGGTAAACTTTGTTTGGTGGGAGAGAAAAGTTCCTGACTCACTGTATCATCTCCTAATAAATAATGTTCTTGTTCAACTTGTACACATTGATCTGGATGAGGCCTTGAGCGACCTGTTCTAGTGGGAGGTGTCCCTGCCTATGGCACAGGGGGGTTGGAACTGGATGATCTTTGAGGTTTCTTCCAACCTAAACCATTTTATGGTTCTGTGATCTTTAAGGTCTCTTCCAACCTGAACCTTTCTATGATTCTGTCATCTTTGAGGTCTCTTCCAACCTGAACCATTCTATGATTCTGTGAGCTTTGAGGTCTCTTCCAACCTGAACCATTCAATGATTCTGTGATCTCTGAGGTCTCTTCCAACCTAAACCATTTTATGATTCTGTCATCTTTGAGGTCTCTTTCAACCTAAACCATTCTATGATTCTGTCATCTTTAAGGTCTCTTCCAACCTAAACCATTCTATGATTCTGTCATCTTTGAGGTCTCTTCCAACCTGAACCATTCGATGATTCTGTGATCTTTGAGGTCTCTTCCAACCTAAACCATTCAATGATTCTGTGATCTTTAAGGTGTCTTCCAACCTAAACCATTCGATGATTCTGTGATCTTTGAGGTCTCTTCCAACCTGAACCATTCTACAATTCTGTGATCTTTGAGGTCTCTTCCAACCTAAACCATTCAATGATTCTGTGATCTTTGAGGTCTCTTCCAACCTAAACCATTCAATGATTCTGTGATCTTTGAGGTCTCTTCCAACCTAAACCATTCTACGATTCTGTGATCTTTGAGGTCTCTTCCAATCTAAACCATTCAATGATTCTATGATCAGATCTCCTCTCAGTCTTCTCTGCTGCAGACTGAACACCCCCAGGGCTCTCAGCCTCTCTTCATGGGAAGGATAGGGACTACCTCCCTGTTTTTTATGAGCTCTGCAGGAAATCTGACTCCAATATTAACCCTTTGAAGTGCTCACACTCAGGGTTTGGATACTCTTTAAGCGCATTCCTTACATAATCGTTTCGGAAGTGACCGAGACCTGGTAGGGGTTGGAGGAGGGAGGTCCAAGGCCTGTTGTGGCTATGGCAAATGCAAATCTTAAATTCACTGATCTAAATTGCAGGCAAATCCCAGCTAAGCTGTCCTGTTCAGAGAGAGAGGCTGCAGATGCTCAGGAAAAACCTGAAACCACGTCAAAGAGCCTCAGGCCATCTGCTGCGGGTTTGCAACATATTTAACCCAGCTATGGTGGAAATTTAAACATGCTAATACTATGCATCCCCCCACCCCCTTCACCTCCTCCCCCCAATAAGGATTTTTTTTTTTTCCAGATTGCTCAGGATTTAATAAACCATTTTATTTTATTCTTCTTATTACAAATCCTGGCTAATATAGTTCGACCAGCCAAAAAAATACTGAGGCGTTGCTAGCATTTGCTTGCTGAAAAAAAGAGACTGATATGCCTGCAGGGCAAGGGAGGGGATTCTGCCCCTTTGCTCTGCTCTCCTCACAGCCCACCTGCAGCACTGTGTGCAGTTGTGGAGACCCCAACACAAGAAGGACATGGAAGTGTTGGAGAGAGTCCAGAGGAGGGCCATGAAGATGATCAGAGGGTTGCAGCAGCTCTGCTATGAAGACAGGCTGAGAGAGTTGGGATTTTTCAGCCTGGAGAAGAGAAGGCTTCAAGGAGACCTTATAGTAGCCTTCCAGTATCTGAAGTAGCCTACAGGATACTGTAGTAGCCTACAGGAGGACTTCCAGGAGACCTTGGAGTGGCCTTCCAGTATCTGAAATGGGCTACAGGAGGGCTGGGGAGGGATTATTCACAAGGTCTTGTAATGACAGGATGAGGAGGAATGGGTTTAAACTGGCAGAGGGGAGATTGAAAGTGGATGTTAGGAGGAAATTCTTGACAGTGAGGGTGGCGAGACACTGGCACAAGTTGCCCAGGGAGTATTTTGCTTCTCCCTCCCTGGATGTGTTCAAGGCCAGGTTGGATGAGGCCTTGATTGACCTGTTCTAGTGGGAGATGTGCCTGCCTATGGTACAGGGGGGTTGGAACTGGATGATCTTTGAGGTCTCTTCCAACCTAAACCATTCTATGATTCTAAGTTGCTTGTAGTGACCTGTTCTAGTAGGAAGTGTCCCTGCCTATGGCACAGGGCGGCTGGAACTGGCTGATCTTTGAGGTCACTTCCAACCTAAGTCATTCTATGACTCTATTAAATCAGCATAATTGATTAACAGAAATAGAAATGGGATTAAGAAGCAAAATCATAGAATGGTTTAGGTTGGAAGAGACCTCAAAGCTCAGCCAGTTCCAACCCCGCTGTGCCATAGGCAGGGACACCTCCCACTGGAACAGGTCGCTCAAGATCTCATCCAGCCTGGCCTTGAACACCTCCAGGCAGGGAGCAGCCACAACCTCCCTGGGCGACCTGTGCCAATGTCTCACCACCCTCACTGCAAACAACTTCCTCCTAACATCCAGTTTCAATCTCCCCTCTGCCAGTTTGAACCCATTCTTCCTCATCCTGTCATAAAAAGCCTTTGTGAATAGTTCCTCCCCAGCTCTCCTGGAGTCCCTTCCAGATACTGGAAAGCTACTGTAAGGTCTCCTCCTCTTCTCCAGGCTGCAAAGCCCCAACTCTTGTAGCCTGTCCTCATAGCAGAGGTGCTGTGGCCCTCTGATCATCTTCATGGCCTCTTCTGGACTGACTCCAACAGTTCCATGTCCTTCTTGTGTTGGAGGCTCCAGAACTTGGTTCAGCTCTGGGTGAGGTACTCAGTCTCCTGCTGCCCTGCTCCATCTATATGAATTACTCAGTTGCCAGTGAGGTTTCTCTTCAGTTAGAGCTCTGTGGCACCTTGTCTCACTCCAAAGAGGGCCTGTCCTGGATCATGTTGGAAGGAAAGCCAGGTGTGTGACAGCTAGTGGTGGGTGCTTTAGTAAGCATGGAGGAGCAGGAATATGTCCAGACTTTCTTTTCCCCTTTTATTTAAAAGCTTCTTCAAAAAGAGCAGCACTTTGCCTGCTGAGTTTGGAGTTCTCACTTCCTGAGTTTCCTCCCATTCCTCTCCACTTCTGTGAAAGGTGGAACTGCCTGCAAACTGTTCTAAGAAGTGGAAAGAAGAGTTAAAAACAGGAGGGGAAAAAAAAAAAGCCAAGGAACTTTGTAGGAGCTACTTTAAAAAAAAACAAACAAAAAACACTTAAGCATTTTGACAAGATCAAATTTTCGTTTCCCACAACTGTGCAGTGTCACTATTTTAAATCATAGAATCATAGAATGGTCTGGGTTGGAAGGGACCTCCCAAGGTCATCTACTCCCAACCCCCTTGTGGTCAGCAGGGACTTCCTCAGCTAGGTTGCCCATGGCCCTGTCCAGCCTGACTTTGATCATGTCCATGGATGGGGCCACAACCACCTCCCTGGGCAACCTCTCCCAGTGTTCCACCATCCTCATGCTAAAGAATCTCCAATCTCCATCTGCTCTGCTCTACTTTGAAGCCATTGCCCTCGTCCTGTCCCTGCAGCCCTTTGCAAACAGTCTCTCTGCAGCCTTCTTGCAGCCCCCTTCAGGCACTTGCAGGCTGCTATGAGGTCTGCCCAGAGCCTCCTCTTCTCCAGGCTGCACACCCCCAGGTCCCTCAGCCTGCCTTTGTAGCAGAGCTGCTCCAACCCCTGAGCATCTTTATGGCCCTCCTCTGGCCCTGCTCCATCAGCTCCATGTCCTTCCTGTGTTGAGGGCTCCAGAGCTGGCTGCAGCTCTGCAGGTGAGGTCTCAGCAGAGCAGAGCACAGTGTCGGAATCCTCTCTCTGGGCTCTGCTGCCAACGCCGCTTTGGATGCAGCCCAGGCTGGGATTGAAAGTTTGAGCCTTTTACTGGTGCAAGTCAGGATTAGGCTGGTGGAGTATCAGAACCTGTAGTTTCAGTCTTACAAGCTGAAAAGATAATTTTCTTTAGTATAATCCTCTCTCGAGATGAAAATCAGTTGTGGAAGTTTGGGGTTTTTTACTGGGTACCATGGCAGACCAACGTTTGACCAGCAGAGGGCAATAGGTCTGTGCATGCCTAACTGCAGTCGTAGAATCAGTCAGGGCTAGAAGGGACCACAAGGATCAGCCAGTTCCAACCCCCCTGCCATGCCCAGGGACACACTACCCTAGATTAGGCTGGACAGAGCCTCATCCAGCCTGGCCTTTGAATCATAGAATCAGTCATGGTTGGAAGGCACCACAAGGATCAGCCAGTTCCAACCCCCTGCCATGCCCAGGGACACCCTACCCTAGAGCAGGCTGCCCACAGCCTCTGCCAGCCTGGACAAAAACACCTCCAGGGATCTGGCCCCAACCACCCGCCCTGGGCAACCCATTCCAGCCTCTCACCACTCTCATGCTCAACAACTTCCTCCTCACATCCACTCTGCATCTCCCCACCTCCAGCTTTGCTCCATTCCCCCTAGTCCTCTCATTCCTTGATATCCTCAAAAGTCCAACCTAAACCATTCTATGATTCGATGATAAATATGTAAACGATGAGTGCCAGGATGGCACTTAGTGCCATGGGTTAGTTAATTAGGAGGTGTTAGGTGATAGGTTGGACTCCATGATCCTGGAGGTCTCTTCCAGATTGGTTGATTCTATGATTCTAAGTTTTTCCCAGTGAGAGTGATTGGCATTGGAATGAGCTGCCTGGGGAGGTGGTGGAGTCTCCATCCCTGGAGGTGTTTAAGAGGAAGCTGCATGAGGCACTTAGTGCCATGGGTTAGTTAATTAGGAGGTGTTAGGTGATAGGTTGGACTCGATGATCTTGGAGGTCTTTTCCAACCTGCTTAATTCTTTGCTTCTCTCTTAGTTAATTAGGGTTAGTTCTGGGCTAGTTAATTAGGAGATGAAAGTTTGGACTTGATGATCTGGGAGGTCTTTTCCAACCTGCTTAATTCTGTGATTCTGTGTTAGTTAATTAGGGTTAGTTCTGGGTTAGTTAATTAAGAGGTGTTAGGTTAAACTCCATGATCCTGGAGGTCTTTTCCAACCTGGCTAAATCTTTGACTCTGTGGTGGAGTCTCCATCCCCGGAGGTGTTTAAGAGGAGGCTGCATGAGGCACTTAGTGCCATGGGTTAGTTAATTAGGAGATGTGAGGTTGGACTTGATGATCTTGGAGGTCTTTTCCAACCTGCTTAATTCTGTGATTCTGTGTTAGTGAATTAGGGTTAGTTCTGGGCTAGTTAACTAAGAGGTGTTAGGTTAAACTCCGTGATCCTGGAGGTCTTTTCCAACCTGGCTAAATCTTTGACTCTGTGGTGGAGTCTCCATCCCCGGAGGTGTTTAAGAGGAGGCTGCATGAGGCACTTAGTGCCATGGGTTAGTTAATTAGGAGATGTGAGGTTGGACTTGATGATCTTGGAGGTCTTTTCCAACCTGCTTAATTCTGTGATTTTGTGATGCAGCCAGGCTCTTCTTGGGGCTAATGATGACAGCTGGGTGCAGGTCAGACCACCCCCCAGCGAGGACTCAGGATAAAGGCTCCAGGTGGGCTCACCCCTTCCCATAACCTTCTTTCCTGACAATTCTCCATGCTTGGTTTGCAGGCGGAAGGTGAGAGCAGCAGCGCAGCAGACGGCTCGGAGCGCCCCAGCCCCGCGCCCACCAGCAGACCCCTGAGCCCTCGGCAGCGCCGCGCCCAGCAGCAGAGCCAGAGGCGAGCTCCAACCTCCGCCGACTTCAACCGGGTGCAGCAGCCCAGGGTCAACATGAACCACACCGGATCCACCGTCCTGATTGTCCTTCTGACCTTCGCCTTGGCAGCTCTCATATTCCGGAGGATATATTTGGCTAATGAGTATATTTTTGAGCTGTAAAGGGGGTTGTCAGTCCTGACTCGAGCTGCTTGGCTGAGCGCTCTGTGTCGGCTGAGACATGAGAACTGTTTACAGAGAGGTTACCTTCTTTTTTTTCTTTTGGTGTATTTATGCTTACATCCTTATGAATGGTCGTGTCCCTACACGTAGGAGGCTTGTGAGAAAAGAGAAGCAGGAGCTGGACGTGTAACTGTGGCAGGTGTGAATTGAGGTGCCCACTGGGTCCTCGAAGCAGCGGTGCGGTGGAACCAGCGTCATTGGATAGGGCTGGGTGATAGGTTGGACTGGATGATCTTGGAGGTCTCTTCCAACCTGGCCTATTCTGTTCAGTTCTGTTCTGCTCCTCTTCTGCTCCTCTTCTGCTCCTGCTCTGCTCCTCTTCTGCTCCTGCTCTGCTCCTCTTCTGCTGTGCTCTGCTCCTCTTCTGCTGTGCTCTGCTCCTCTTCTGCTGTGCTCTACTCCTCTTCTGCTCCTGCTCTGCTCCTCTTCTGCTCCTGCTCTGCTCCTCTTCTGCTCCTGCTCTGCTCCTCTTCTGCTGTGCTCTGCTCCTCTTCTGCTGTGCTCTGCTCCTCTTCTGCTGTGCTCTACTCCTCTTCTGCTATGCTCTGCTCCTCTTCTGCTGTGCTCTCCTCCTCTTCTGCTCCTGCTCTGCTCCTCTTCTGCTCCTGCTCTGCTCCTCTTCTGCTCCTGCTCTGCTCCTCTTCTGCTCCTGCTCTGCTCCTCTTCTGCGCTCTTCTGCTCTGTTCTGCTCCTTTTCTGCTCCTGCTCTGCTCCTCTTCTGCTCCTGCTCTGCTCTTCTTCTCCTTCTGCTGCTCCTCTTCTGCTTCTGCTGCTCCTCTTCTGCTTCTGCTGCTCCTCTTCTGCTTCTGCTGCTCCTCTTCTGCTTCTGCTGCTCCTCTTCTGCTTCTGCTGCTCCTCTTCTGCTCCTCTTCTGCGCTCTTCTGCTCTGCTGTGCTCTGCTCCTCTTCTGCTCTGCTCCTCTCTCCTGCTCTATCCTATCCTATCCCATTCCATTCCATTCCATTCTATTCGTTAAGGCATATGGGAGGGGAGTCAGATGGAGCAATTCATAGAGTGGCTTAGGTTGGAAGTGACCTCAAAGATCATCGAGTTCTGACCCCCCACCCTAGGCAGGGACACCTTGCACTAGAACAGGTCTAACCCTAATTGATCAACTAGAAAAAAGGCAGTTTTTTAGTGAAGTGTCTCACTCTTTTTTTAATGGAACATAAATGCAGTTAATCACCCCAGTGGAGTTGGGACACTGGAGAAGGAGTTACAAACTGAAACACTGCTGCGTGTCAGCGTCCAGTGGACTCTTAACTTCCAGGGGATGCAGTTTTGCAACCACTTTTTATTTACCCTGAGGCATTTTTAGAGGGGGAGGGGAGGGGGAACACACACAAATGGCTTGTGCCACTGCTTTGTGTATATCATAGGGGAAAAGGAGTAAGGGAGGGAAGAAAGGGGCCAGGAAACTACTTGCATTGTTTTGGGTTTTATTTTATTATTATTATTTTTTTTAAGTGGAAGAAAGATTGGATAACCTCTTGCAAGCTTTGAGTGTCTCCTTCTGATCCTCTCGATTGTATATCTTGTTGGTTGGTTTTCTTTCCATTTGAAGGTTCTATATAAACCATGCCCATCCTTGCAATAGTTATAAATATGTAATATAATTATTCACCCGGAGCTGCTGTCTTTTAATGAGACCAGAAATATAAAATTGTAATGTGTTAAACTTGAGTCTTTCCCACGTGGATTTATTTCACTGAAGAAAGCTTCGACCTGATTAAGCTTAAACTCCCCTATCATAGAATCATAGAATGGTCTAGGTTGGAAGAGACGTCAAAGATCATCCAGTTCCGACCCCCCTGTGCCATAGGCAGGGACACCTCCCACTAGATCAGGTTGTTCAAGACCTCATCCAACCTGGCCTTGAATACAATTCAAGCCAGTCATAGAAGGGACCTCAAAGCTCAGCCAGTTCCAACCCCCCTGTGCCCACCTCTCACTAGAACAGGATACTCAAGGCCTCATCCAGCCTGGCCTTGAACACCTCCAGGGAGGGAGCAGCCACAACCTCCCTGGGCAACCTGTGCCAGTGTCTCACCACCCTCACTGCAAACAACTTCCTCCTAACATCCAGTTTCAATCTCCCCTCCACCAATTTGAACCCATTCCCTCTCATCCGGTCATTACAAGACCTTGTGAATAGTCCCTCCCTCTGTGAACCTGCTTAAGAGAGAAACTTATTAAAACCTGAGCAGCAATAAAGAAATTCAAGCCAGTCATAGAAGGGACCTCAAAGCTCATCTAGGGTAGGGAACTAAATGTAACCTTCTTTCTCCTTTTGGAGCAGCCTTATCCTGTCTTCATTTAAAAATCATAGAATGGTTTAGGTTGGAAGGGACCTCAAAGCTCAGGCAGTGCCAACCCCCCTGTGCCATAGGCAGGGACAACTCTCACTAGAACTGGTCACTCAAGGCCTTATCCAGCCTGACCTTGAACACCTCCCTGTGCATCCACACCCTCCCTGGGCATCCCATTCCAGTGTCCCACCACCCTCACTGGAAAGAACTTTCTCCTCCTTAGCTATGTTTGAAGTGCCACATGGTCTGTTTGGCCATTTGAGGTTTTTAGGTTTGTCTTCATTAAATATAAAATCAGTCATAGTATCAGTCAGGGTTGGAAGGATCAGCCAGTTCCAACCCCCCCTTGCCATGCCCAGGGACACCCTACCCTACATCAGCCTGCCCACAGCTTCATCCCGCCTTGCCTTAAACATCCTCCAGGGATGTGACCCCAACCACCCCCCCTGGGCAACCCATTCCAGCCTCTCACCACTCTCATGCTCAACAACTTCCTCCTCACATCCAATCTGAATCTCCCCACCTCCAGCTTTGCACCATTCCCCCTAGACCCAGAGGACTTTCTGCATTATTGGTTTATTGAAAAAACAAAAGAAAAAGATAATTAGCAATGTCCATGAAAGCTGTGAGATCACAGACAAGCAGCAGGCCTGCAATTGTTAAGTGTTTTGAGAGCTCTGAAGTATTGCAGTGGAGTGGAAGGAAGCAATCAGCAGGATGATTTTCTTCTGCTTGCTGCTGTTCAGATCTCAACGTACTCTAGCATGAGACAACGACATTTAGCTCTCATTTTGTTGCTGTCAAAAGTGACAGTTCTCATCCTGTGCCTCAGCATTTGCCAAGCTGCCTTCAGCTTTCCTGCATTCTGCTGCTTAGGGTTTGTAGTAGAGCTTTGAAACCTTAAATCAACTCCATCTGCTTCTAAGGCAAGGCAAGGCCCCTGTGCCTCTAAGGGGCAGGGGAAACAGAATGTGGTTCTAAAGGGGTTTTTGTCTTAGCACTTGCTCTGTCTTGTTGCCAGTCTTGTTTGCAGGTGCAATGGAGCAAAGAATCTACATCTTTATCGATGACCTGGGTGAGGGGATCGAGTCTACCGGCAGTAAATTTGCAGATGACACCAGGTTGGGAGGGAGAGTTGACCTCCTGGAGGGTAGAGTAGAATAAGAATAGAATAGAATAGAATAGAATAGAATAGAATAGAATAGAATAGAATAGAATAGAATAGAATAGAATGGAATGGAATGGAATGGAATAGAATAGAATGGAATAGAATAGAATGGAATGGAATGGAATGGAATGGAATGGAATGGAATGGAATGGAAT
>VWZI01008638.1:88464-102364 GCA_013396835.1 Psilopogon haemacephalus | reverse complement strand
GTGGATGAGAAGCTCAACATGAGCCAACAGTGTGCACACACAGCCCAGACAGCAACTGTGTGCTGGGCTGCAGCAAGAGCAGCTGTGGGCAGCAAGACAAGGGAGGGGATTCTGCCCCTTTATTCTGCTCTTATCAGACCCCATCTGCAGCACTGTGTGCAGTTCTGGAGCCCCCAGCACAGGAAGGACATGGAACTGATGGAGAGGGCCTAGAGGAGGGCCACTAAGATGATCAGAGGACTGGAGCACCTCCGCTATGAGGACAGGCTGAGAGAGTTGGGACTTTTCAGCCTGGAGAAGAGAAGGCTTCGAGGAGACCTTGTAGTAATCTTCCAATATCTGAAGGGGGCCTACAGAAGGGCTGGGGAGGGACTATTCACAAAGTCTTGTAATGACAGGATGAGGGGGAATGGGTTCAAATTGGCAGAGGAGAGATTTAAACTGCATGTGAGGAGGAAGTTCTTTCCAGTGAGGGTGGTGAGACAGTAGCACAGGTTGCCCAGGGAGGTTGTGGCTGCTCCCCTCCCTGGATGCGTTCAAGGCCAGGCTGGATGAGGGCTTGAGGGACCTGATCTAGTGGGAGGTGTCCCTGCCTGTGGCACAGGGGGGTTGGAACTCGCTGAGCTTTGAGTTCTCTTCCAACCTAAACCATTCTATGATTCTATGATTCGATGTGCTGGGCAGGAGCCTTGGACTCACCTGGAACGGCTTCAGGAAGGTCTCCTCCATGGCCAGCCGGCCGTACTCGGTGAAAAGCTGGAAGGAGAAGAGGACACCAGGACTGTCAGTTTGTCAGTCTGCACAGACACAGGCACATGTGTGGGCCGTGGGAGCAGTTAGCTTGGGGCTAACAGCAGCATTTACAGTGCTGGAATGGAAACTGGCTGGCTGCATGCTTCCAGCTCACGTCTGAGAGGCACATGGAGCTGTGAGAGACAACCACCCTGTGAGCCTTTAGGTGAAAGGTCTCAGCCTAGAATTTTTGGCTGCTAAATCAGTGGGAAAATGGCTCAGATCAGCTGCTGGTCTTTGTTTCCCTACCAACCAGAGGTAGGAGGGGGACTGCAGGAGCTCTGCTCTCTTTAAACAGCTGAGAAGAAGGGGAAATAAATTCAGAAGTAAGCATTTTCCCTGCAAAACCCCCCCCCACTGTGCAAAGACTGTCAGGTCAGCCTCCCAGCCAGAGCTGAAGGCTCTCCAACCTCTCTGGACTGTCATTTCTAACTGAAATAGGCACAATAATGTGTTTCACAGACGCCTAGAAATGGGTCAAACACGTGAAACAAGACCAGTTTGAGATCCAAAGTGGAAAGATCAGAGCTGCATTTGGGTAAGTCCAACCTTACAAAGGCATCGTTGCTATAAATATTTACTGACTGCAATGACACAGGAGTCTTCAAGTGATGCTTTTTTTTTTTTTCCCAGGTGGACTTTGCTTTCCTTTTACTTAAGCTCCTGGGAAAAAAAAATCTACCTAATCAGTCCATCAGTCAATCAATCAATCAATTAATCAATCAATCAATCAATCACCTAAACAGGAGAGAAAGCTGAAGGAAATTTGAGGGAACAGGCAGGACACCTGTGCCACAAAAAAAAAAAAAAAAATCCCATTAGCTGCTTGTTTACAACAGTAATCACCATTAGGGGTCATCTGTTTTGAGCCAGCAGCAGATGTCAATAACCAGGCTCATAAAACAGTTCCCAGGTTTTGGGGTTTTTTTTGGGCTTCTCCTGCGTTAGTAGGATCCAGCTGGCAAAGGTCCTGTCCTGCAATGTGAACAGTGCCACCTCCACCTTCAGTTTCCCCTGCTGGCTCAGTCAAACCTGCACTTTTACTGCCCTTACTGGTGGAGCAGCAGATGGATGCTCACAGCAGCAGGAGCACAGCCAACACACGGTTAAGCACCCTGGATCCCTCCCTGTTAGCTGTCACTTCAGTACCTTGTGAAGGTCACTGCATGTTTCCAGCCCCATGGGTCACTCCTGGCTTCTGCTGGAGCTCTGCTCCCTGAGGAACCTCAGTGTAATCCCATGGCAGGACACACACACACACCAGCATGAGCTGTATCCAGACCTGTGATGGCTCACTCAGCTGGTCTGTGATGGGTACTCTACACCTGCCCTACACAGTCTGTTTGATGCTCCCCAACCTTACTGTTAAAAATAAGTCAACTCAGCCCTCTCTGGCTGCAGCATCACCCATGCCAACTGCCCCTGTGCACTGTGGACCTAAGAAAAGATAATGATGCCCTCCACTTTGCAGCTGAAGATCACCACCATCTCCTTTATCAGTCACTTTGGTCTCCTGTCTTAACAGCCTTGGTTCTTTCATCCTCTCCAAGCCTTCCAGGCACCTGCTGCAGCACAAAGCACAGCCACAGCTTCAAGAAAGAAATGTGGCCCAGAGATAGGAAGAGGGCCCCCTTCCAAATGTCCCACTGACTGCCCTGCCAGAAGTCCCAGGCACCCAAGAGCCACACTGTGAAGCAAGACAGGTTTCAACCCAGGTGACAGCTCCTCCCTGCCCACGAAGCAAAATGAGAGCTGGGAAACTGAAAACCATTTTGTGGCTAGGAATGAGTAATTCCAGATCAATGAAGGCTACAAGTGTGTAAAGCAATCCAGGCACCACAGTGCTGCAGAGCAGCAGGGACAAGGCTCTTACCTGCAAGTGCTGCAGGTCATCCTCCTGCACGTTCTGGGACAAGTTGTAAACCTGCATTTGAAACAAAACAAAACAAAACCCAAATTCAGAACACTCAGACTGGCTCAGTGTTCTTCAGGCCAATGTGTGGGTCAGTGTGGTTAAAACCTCTGCTATGAGGACAGGCTGAGAGAGTTGGGGCTTTTCAGCCTGGAGAAGAGAAGGCTTCCAGGAGACCTTATAGTAGCCTTCCAATATCTGAAGGGGGCCTACAGGAGGGCTGGGGAGGGACTATTCACAAGGTCTTGTAATGACAGGATAAGGAGGAATGGGTTCAAAGTGGCAGAGGGGAGATTGAAACTGGATGTTAGAGGAAGTGGTTTGCAATGAGAGTGGTGAGACACTGGAATGGGTTGCCCAGGGAGGTTGTGGCTGCTCCCTCCCTGGAGGTGTTGAAGGCCAGGCTGGATGAGGCCTTGAGCAACCTGTTCTAGAGGGAGGTGTCCCTGCCTATGGCACAGGAGGGTGAGCTGAGCTTTGAGGTCTCTCCCAACCTAAACCATTCTATGATTCTATGACTCTGGCTTGCATCAGGAACAGTGTGGCCAGCAGGACCAGAGCAGTGATTGTTCCTCTGGTACTGGGCACTGGTGAGGCCACACCTCAAACACTGAGAGCACTTTTGGGGGCTTCCAAGAATGACATTGAGGTGTTGGAGCATGTCCAGAGAAGGGCAAGGTCTGGTGAAGGGTCTAGAGGACAATTCTTGTGAGGAATTGCTGAGGGAAATGGGGTTGTTTAGTCTGCAGAAATGGAGGCTGAGGGGAGACCTCATTGCTCTCATTCTTCTCTGTTGGAGGCTGAAGCCTCCTGAAAGACACTGGAGCGACGTGGGGATTGGTCTCCTCTCCCATGTAACAAGAATTAAGACAAGAGAAAACAGCCTCAAGCTGCATCAGAGGAGGCTTACGTTGGTCATTAGGAACAATTTCTTCCCAAAAAAGGTCAAGCCCTGGAACAGGCTGCCCAGGACAGTGGCTGGAGAGCAGCCCTGAGGAGAGGGACTTAGGGGTGCTGGTGGATGAGAAGCTCAACATGAGGCAGCAGTGTGCACTTGCAGCCCAGAAAGCCAAGCAGAGCCTGGGCTGCAGCAGGAGAAGTGTGCCCAGCAGGGCCAGGGAGGTGATTCTCTCCCTCTGCTCCACTCTGGTGAGGCCCCACCTGGAGTACTGCACCAGGGTGTGGAGCTCCTGTTACAAGAGGGATGTGGACATGCTGGAGTGTGTCCAGAGAAGGGCCACAAGGATGCTCAGAGGGCTGCAGCACCTCTGCTATGAGGACAGACTGAAAGAGTTGGGACTGTTCAGTTTGGAGAAGAGGAGGCTCCCAGGTGACCTTCTTGAGGCCTTCCAGGATCTGAAGGAGGTCTACAAAAAAGCTGGGGAGGGACTTTTTAGGGTGTTAGGGAGTGACAGGACTAGGGGGAATGGAGCAAAACTGGAGGTGGGGAGATTCAGATTGGACATGAGGAGGAAGTTGTTGAGCATGTGAGTGGTGAGGCCTTGGAATGGATTGCCCAGGGAGGTGTTTGGGGCCACATTCCTGGCGGTGTTTGCAGCCAGGCTGGCAGAGGCTGTGAGCAGCCTGATGTAGGGTAGGGTGTCCCTGGGCATGGCAGGGGAGGTTGGAACTAGATGAATCTTGTGGTCCATTCCAACTCTGACTGATTCTATGATTCTAGTTTGTATTTTTACGTTGTGTATTTTGTTCCCTTTTCCCCTAATCCTCTGTAATTCCCCTTACCTATGTTTTTGGTTCCCTTTTTTGCCCTCCATCCTCTGTAACTCCCCTTACCTTCTATTTATTGTCAAATTTACTTTTTTTTAACTTCCAAATCAAATTAAGTACTCATTGAGCTTTTGAGCTCAGGGTGGGGCTAGCTTAAACCTAATACAGGAAGCTTGTCAGGACCAAATAAAGTTCCTTCTTCCCTGTTTTTGTGATGTGCTGAGTTCTGAGCTCTGTACTATGACACAGCTTCCTTCCCATTCATGCTGTTCTCCAAGAGTGAAGGTCAGGTAGTAGGAAAAGAAGCCCTAAGAGGCTGTGATGTTACTGGTGTGTGAACACCTCCAGCCCACCACCTCTGAGGAGCTGATTCCTGGAGACATCTCCCTTCTTACCTGTATGGAGCTGATCATTGTGCTCAGGGCAAACACAGTGGCTGAATCCCGCAGGGTGGACTGGCTGTCAAAGGTGCCCTGGGTGTCCATCAGCAACACTGCAACCTGAGAGGCAGAAAGTTCCACATCACTTGCAGGCACCCTAAAGCATTTGCAAAATCACCCTCAAATGCTGGAGAAGCAGTTCTGGGGAAAAGGACCTGGGAGTCTTGGTGGTCAACAGGCTTACAGTGAGCCAAGAAAGCCAGGACAGCTTGGGAGTGTGGCTGGCAGGTGGAGGGAGGTCCTCCTTCCCCTCTACTCTGCCCTGCTTAGTCTCATCCAGAACACTGTGTCCAATTCTGGGCTCTCCAGCTCAAGAACTACTGGAAATGGTACATCAGAGGCTACAAAGATGCTGATGGGACTGGAGCATCTCTGTGAGGAGGAAGGGCTGAGAGACCTGGAGCTGTTTAGCCTGCAGAAGAGCAGCCTGAGAGGGGATCTGAGCAATGCTGATCAATAGCTAAAGGGTTGTGGGGAGCAAGCGTATGGAGCCAGACTCTTTTCAGTGCTGGCCAGTGACAGGACATGGGGCAATGGTACAAACTGGAACCCAGTGGGTTCCATCTAAACAGGAGGAGAAAGTTCTTTGCTGTTAGAGTGCTGCACAGAGAGGCTGTGAAGTCTCTGTCTCTGAAGGCATTCAAAACCCACCTGGATATGCTTCTGTGTGACTTACTTTAAAAGCAGGTGACGCTGCTTTACCAGGGGGTTTGGACTAGATGATCTTTGGAAGTCCCTTTCAACTCCCACAACTCTGTGATTCTGTGAGATGCCACAGCAGGGTGAGGACTGAACCTCAGCTGCATTAGCATGCTGGGAATTACAGTGTTCCTGCCTCAGACTTACAACTGGCAGAGAAGAAAGGAAAAGAGCAGCCCCAGTCACTCTTGACAAGGTGATGACTCCAGAATGCAGCAAAATGAACACTCTGCAACACAGGAGGGAAGCATTTTGCTCCTCAGACACTGCTTGTCAGCACAGATAGCTCTTTTCCTGAGTCTGCATTCAGCTTTGCAGCACAGAAGCCAAAAACAGCAGAGTTTTGCACTCCTTAACCCAAATTCAGGCAGTATTAGAAGCCACACTGTGAATAATTCAGTTTTGGTGTTAGGTGTGAAAGAGTCACAAAGATGATCAGAGGGCTGGAGCACCTCTGCTATGAGGACAGGCTGAGAGAGTTGGGGTTTTTCAGCCTGGAGAAGAGAAGGCTTCCAGGAGACCTTATAGTAGCCTTCCAGTATCTGAAGGGGGCTACAGGAGGGCTGGAGAGGGACTGTTCACAAGGTCTTGTAATGACAGGATAAGGAGGAATGGGTTCAAAGTGGCAGAGGGGAGATTGAAACGGGATGTTAGAGGAAGTTGTTTGCAGTGAGGGTGGTGAGACACTGGCACAGGCTGCCCAGGGAGGTTGTGACTGCTCTCTCCCTGTAGGTGTTGAAGGCCAGGATGGATGAAGCCTTGAGCAACCTGATCTAGTGGGCAGTATCCCTGGAACTGGATGATCTTTGAGGTCTCTTCCAACCTAAACCATTCTATGATTCTATTCTATGATTCTATGAGTCCAGGAATATGAATGGCCCTGGCTCTAAGTTTGCAAGGTGCCCCAAAATCCAGTTTGCACTGGATTCAACCACTCTTAACAAGGACACCCCATTTTACAACTACTGCTCTAGGAAGCTTCGGAATAGGTCTTCCGATAGGTCTAGGTTGTGGCTGCTCCCTCCCTGGAGGTGTTCAAGGCCAGGCTGGATGAGGCCTTGAGCGACCTGTTCTAGTGGGAGGTGTCCCTGCCTATGGCACAGGGGAGTTGGAACTGGCTGAGCTTTGAGCTCTCTTCCAACCTAAACTATTCTATGATTCTATGAGTTCAAGGACACCCCATTTTACAGCTACTGCTCTAGGAAAGGGGAGTAGTTTGCAAGGTCTTCAGATTCAGGGAGGTTGTGGCTGCTCCCTCCCTGGAGGTGTTGAAGGCCAGGTTAGATGAGCGACCTGTTCTAGTGGGAGGTGTCCCTGCCTATGGCACAGGGGGCCTGGAACTGGATGATCTTTAAGGTCTCTTCCAACCTAAATCATTCTATGATTCTACGATTCAAGATCCCTGGGGACAGCAGGGGAATAAACTCTGAGATTACCGAAATTAGAGGGATATGGTACAGGAGACCTTCTCTAAACTTGCACAGGCATTTCAGCCACCCGAGCCAAAGCAGAAGAGTCTCACAAAAGCTGGAGGAGGAAGATGAGGTGGGCAGCAGCAAAGAAGCACACACCTTTGTACCATCAGGCTTGTCCACCAGGAAAACCTCACTCCAGATCTGAATGCCGGTCGTCTCCCGCTCGGACCCACCTCTCCAGGAGAAACCAGTCAGAGGCTCGTTGTAATCTCCAACCCAGTCCACTGCTTCCTGCAGGTAGGAACAGAAGTTGTGGATGCAGATCTCATTTCACTTTGGATGTACACTTTTCTTCAGTGCTGGAGAAGGGCAGCTCCTGTCACAGGCTCACAGGCTCACAGGAAGTTAGAGGTTGGAAAAGACTCAAAGAGATCATTGAGTCCAACCCCCCCTGCCAGAGCAGGACCAGACAATCTAGCTCAGGTCACAGAGGGACACATCCACACAGGCCTGGAAAGTCTCCAGAGGAGACTCCACGACCTCTCTGGGGAGCCTGTTTCAGTGCTCTGGGACACTTGCAGCCAAGAAGTTTCCCCTTGTGTTGAGCTGCAACCTCCTGTGCTGCAGCTTCCATCCATTGCTCCTTGCCCTATCCCAGGGAGCAAGTGAGCAGAGCCTGTCCCCACACTCCTGACCCCCAGCCCTCAGAGATTTATAAACATTGATTAAATTCCCTCTGAGTCTTCACTTCTGTCAAAGGAGTTTCCTACCTGGCAACAAATATGAACATCTCTGCTCCAAAGTCTAGAGTCCACTAGAGATGCACTGGTGCAGAGGGTGGAAGGACCTGCTCTGATTTATTCTGTAATGATTTAATGGCCATGGTGATGTTAGGTTTATGGTTGGATTCAATGACCTTAGAGGTCTTTCCAATCTAAAGAATTCTATGATTCTATGCTAATGAGAGGCTTGAGCATTCCTAGAGCACCAAACTAGTGTCCTATCCAGCCCATCCCGGGAGCAGTGGGCAGCAGCACCATACCCAACGCAGGGCTATGAAGGCTTCGAGGAGACCTTATAGCAACCTTCCAGTATCTGAAGGGGGCCTACAGGAAGGCTGGGGAGGGACTGTTCACAAGGTCTTGTAATGACAGGACGAGGAGGAATGGGTTCAAACTGGCAAAGGGGAGATTTAAACGGGATGTTAGGAGGAAGTTCTTTACAGTGAGGGTGGCAAGACACTGGCACAGGTTGCCCAGGGAGGTTGTGGCTGCTCCCTCCCTGGACATGTCCAAGGCCAGGCTGGATGAGGTCTTGAGCAACCTGATCTAGTGGGAAGTGTCCCTGCCCATGGCACAGGGAGGTTGGAACTGGATGATCTTTGAGATCTTTTCCAACCTAAACCACTCCATGATTCTATGACCTGGGACTTTTTGGTACCTGGGAGCAATGAGCAGCAGCACTATACCCCAACACAGGGCTATGAAGATGATTAAGGGGCTGGAGCACTGCCCTGTGAGAAGAGGCTGAGGGACCTGGGGCTTTTTGGTACCTGGAAGCAGTGGGCAGCAGCACCATACCCAACACAGGGCTATGAAGATGTTTAAGGTGCTGGAGCACTACCCTGTGAGAAGAGGCTGAGGGACCTGGGGCTTTTTGGTACCTGGGAGCAATGAGCAGCAGCACCATACCCAAGGCAGTGCTATGAAGATTTTTAAGGTGCTGGAGCACAGCCCTATGAGAAGAGGCTGAGGGACCTGGGGCTTTTTGGTACCTGGGACTAGTGAGTAGCAGCACCATACCCCAAAACAGGGCTATGAAGATGATTAAGGTGCTGGAGCACTGCCCTGTGAGAAGAGGCTGAGGGACCTAGGGCTTTTTGGTCTGATGAAGAGAAGACTGAGAGGGGATTTAATCAATGTTTATAAATATCTGAGGGCTGGAGGTCAAGAAGGAGGAGACAGGCTCTTCTCAGTTATGCCCTGTGATAGGACAAGGGGCAATGGATGTAAACTACAGCACAGGAAGTTCCACCTCAACATGAGGAGGAACTTCTTTACTGTAAGGACCACAGAGCACTGGAACAGGCTCCCCAGAGAGGTTGTGGATTCTCCTTCTCTGAAGACTTTCAAGACCCATCTGGACGTGTTCCTGTGTGACCTGCACTAGACCGTGGTCCTGCTCTGGCAGGGGGGTTGGACTCGATGATCTCCAGAGGTCCCTTCTGACCCCTAACATCCTGTGATCCTGTGTGTTGGTTTGAGCTAATTGGAGAATTTGAGTGAGAAATTAGACTTATTGGCTGAGAGAGAGTTCAACACACAGTGTCACTTCACCGAGTTTCACTGAGACAGAAAAAAAAATGGTTTTAAGAGATGTTCCCAAAACAAACGAGATTAGCAGAGGGCCAGTCTGCTTTGGGTCTGTGCTGGCTCCGGCAGCTTTCTCCTTTGTCTCTCAGTCTTGGTGGCTGAATTCAGAGTAAAATCACTAAACCTACTATCCTTTTCTCCTACCATTCTTCTCTCTGATCTTCGGCTTATCTGCAGCATCAAGAGGTGGTGAGATAAAGCTGGGAAAGGGGGGAAAGGTGGTAGAGGGGACCCTCTCTTGGGGATTTTTTGATCTCCGGGAGGGGTGTGGTGTGTGCATTACCTTTTTACTGTATATTTCTGTAACTATCTGTTATATCTTGTAAATATTTGCTTGTCTATTGTGCATTGCTGTAAATATAAAGCTTCATTTACCAACTTCCAGTGTCCTGAGTCTTAGCCGGGGTTTACAAAAGGGAGGGGGGGCAAGTAACTGCTAAACCACTACACCTCCTCACCCTCTACANGGGGGGGGTGGGGAGCAGGTAACTGCTTAACCCACTACATCCTGTGACCCCTGGGGAGAGCCAGCTGAGCTGGAGCCATACCTTATTGTACATGTAGCGCAGCATGAAGTCCATCAGGAATGATTTGCCTTTTCTAAAAGCTCCGGCGACGGAGACAGCCACGACCTCCTTATCTCTGACAGCCTCCGAGAGGAGGATGCGGTTGAGTGCTGCTTCATCCAGCTCAAAGGAATGGTCATCTTTGACAATGAGGACTTGCACAGGTCCTGCCTTCCTCACCGACTCCTCCTCCTCCGAGCTCCACTCGTAAGCCTTGTCTGCAAAACTACCTGTGGGAACAAGTCAAACCAGAGCTGTTGGACCAGGCTGCCCAGGGAAGTCGTGAAGGCTCCATCCTTGGAAGCGTTCGAGGTCAGACTGGATGGGGCTTTCAGCAAGCTGGCCTGGTGGAAGGTGTCCCTGCCCATGAAAGGCAGCCTGGAACTAGATGATTTTTGAGATCACTCCCAACCCAAACCACTCTGTGATTCTGTTAAGTTCCTTCTTCTGCAAAGTGAAGCATCACAGACATCAGGACCAAAGGGGGTGGCCAGCTAGCTGAAATATCCCCCCTAAGCAGCAACATTTGGGTAGGAGGGCACTGCAGAGGGACCTGGACAGGCTGGATGGGTGGGCAGAGGCCAATGGGGTGAGATTTAACAAGCCTAAGTGTAGGGTTCTACACTTTGGCCACAACAACCCCAGGCAGTGCTACAGGCTGGGGACAGAGTGGCTGAGAGCAGCCAGGCAGAGAGGGACCTGGGGGTGCTGGCAGATAAGAGCTGAAGATGAGGCAGCAGTGTGCCCAGGTGGGCAGCAGAGCCAATGGCATCCTGGCCTCCATCAGGAACAGTGTGGCCAGCAGGACAAGGGAGGTTATTCTGCTCCTGTACTCAGCACTGGTCAGGCCACATCTTGAGCCCAGTTCTAGGCTCCTCAGTTCAAGAGAGATGTTGAGGTACTGGAATGTGTCCAGAGAAGGGCAGCAAGGCTGGGGAGGGGCCTGGAGCACAGCCCTGTGAGGAAAGGCTGAGGGAGCTGGGGGTGTGCAGCCTGCAGAAGAGGAGGCTTAGGGGTGACCTCATTGCTGTCTACAACTACCGAGAGGGAGGCTGTAGCCAGGTGGGGTTGGTCTCTTCTCCCAGGCAACCAGCAACAGAACGAGGGGAAAGAGTCTCAAGTTGTGCCAGGGGAGGTACAGGCTGGATGTTAGGAGGAAGTTGTTGCCAGAGAGAGTGATTGGCATTGGAATGGGCTGCCCAGGGAGGTGGTGGAGTTATTATCCCTGGAGGTGTTGAAGCAAAGCCTGGATGGAGCACTTAGTGCCATTGGCTAGGGCTGGGTGCTAGGTTGGACTGGATGATCTTGGAGGTCTCTTCCAAGCTGTCTTATTCTATTCTGTTCTGTTCTGTTCTGTTCTGTTCTGTTCTGTTCTATTCTATTCTATTCTATTCTATACATGGAGCAAAGCTGTGGGAGGTGGGGAGATTTAGATTGGATGTGAGAAGGAAGTTCTTCACCACGTGAAGTGACCTTCTTGTGGCCTTCCAGTGTCTGAAGGGGGCTACAAAGAAGCTGGGGAGGGACTTTAGGCTATCAGGTAGTGCTAGGACTAGGGGGAATGGAACCAAGCTAGAAATGGGTAGATTCAGCCTGGAGGTTAGGAAGAAGTTCTTCAGCATGAGGGTGGTGAGACCCTGGAAGGGGTTTCCCAGGGAAGTGGTGGAAGCCTCATTCCTGGAGGTGTTTGCAGCCAGGCTGGATGAGGATGTGGGCAGCCTGATCTAGGGTAGGGTGTCCCTGGGCATGGCAGGGGGGCTGGAACTAGATGATCCTTGTGGTCCCTTCCAACCCTGACTGATTCTATGATTCTATGAATCCCTGAACTGCCCTTTCTGTGCAGCTGTAAAATGAGAAAAACATGGCCTCAGTTATCTCGAGGCAGAGCAAGGCACATGAGATGACAACAGCTTTTAACAGCCTCATGGTCCATTTGGGATGCTTTGTGTACCTGCTGGACTACAGGAGACAGAAGCATTTTAAGACCTTCCATCCACTGATACTGCAGTCCTGAGGTTTGCAAAGAGCAGGGTGAGCTCCAGCAGTTTTCTTTTCCTTGACTTTGAACTTCCCATAGAATCATAGAATGGTTTAGGTTGGAAGAGACCTCAAAGATCATCCAGTTCCAACCCCCCTGTGCCATAGGCAGGGACAACTCCCACTAGATCAGGATGCTCAAGGCCTCATCCAGCCTGTCCTTCAACATCTCTAGGGAGGGAGCAGCCACAACTTCCCTGGGCAACCTGTTCCTGTGTCTCACCACCCTCACTGTGAAGAACTTCCTCCTAACATCCCATTTAAATCTCCCCTCTGCCAGTTTGAACCCATTAGCCCTCATTTCAGCACAAGAAGGAGCTGCTGAAGGTGGTTAATGGTGCCAGTCAGATCACCTACAGCCACGTGAAATCTCCTCACTGGCAGGGAAGGGAAAGTGTGATAGAAACTTCCTCCACACTTCTACAAGAACTTCCCAGCTCCATGGCTCAGGCTGTAACTTTCCAAGCTTGATAGCCTCAAGTTCAACCTCCTCAGTCTCCATTTAAGACCCTGACCTCGGGGAACCCATTTTTAGCCCCTCCCAGCAGCTAGAAAGCACAAGGACTGTGTGTGTATGGGCTAAAAGGCAAGAGAGAAATACCAAAAGGAAAAGAGTTTGCCCATTCTGGGCCTCTTTGTGAGGAAGCCTCCAGCAGCAGCAACGTCATCTGTAAAATAACAGCAGTGCTTTTGTGCGAGTTTCTGATTTTCCTATGATCCTGCAATGAAATATCAGCATCATTAAGCCTGGTTGCTAGGGGATTTCTGGTGCCTCTTGGACATATACTACGAGCTTTCTTTCCTCCCAGTTGAAAGACAAAGATCTTTTCTTCCTGATGCTTGGAGGGTTTTTTTTATTACCAAAAGAAAAGTGTCCTCTGAAAAGCTGGATTCTCCACCAGACTACAGCAACCAGGGACCAGCGGCACCAAACTCCCTTCAGACACCAACATCAGGCTCGTGTCAATGCTTAGGAGCCTGCAGAGGGAAAAAAAGCCTCCCTATTTCATAGAATCATAGAATGGTTTCGGTTGGAAGAGACCTCAAAGATCATCCAGTTCCAACCCCCCTGTGCCATAGGCAGGGACACCTCTCACTAGAACAGGTTGCTCAAGATCTCATCCAGCCTGGCCTTGAACAACTCCAGGGAGGGAGCAGCCACAACCTCCCAGGGCAACCTGTTCCAGTGTCTTGCCACCCTCACTGTGAAGAACTTCCTCCTAACATCCCGTTCAAATCTCCCCTCTGCCAATTTGAACCCATTCCCCCTCGTTCTGTCATTACAAGACCTTGTGAACAGTCCCTCCCCAACCCTCCTGTAGGCCCCTTCAGATACTGGAAGGTTGCTATAAGGTCTCCTTGAAGCCTTCTGTTCTCCAGGCTGAAAAGCCCCAACTCTCTCAGCCTTTCAAACACACGGACCCAAGATCTAGGCACACATTGCCAATGACTTGGAAAATGCAAGCCTCTGAGAGCAGTCAGTCCTCTGGCTGCATGCACCAAACACCATTCCCAGCACCGAGATCTTAGAATCATAGAATGGTTTAGGTTGGAAGGGACCTCAAAGATCATCCAGTTCCAACCCCCCTGTGCCATAGGCAGGGACACCTCCCACTAGAACAGCTCACTCAAGGCCTCATCCGGCCTGGCCTTGAACACCTTCAGGGAGGGAGCAGCCACAACCTCCCTGGGCAACCTGTGCCACTGTCTCACCACCCTCACTGTAAAGAACTTTCTCCCAACATCCAATTTAAATTTCCTCTCTGCCAGTTTAAACCCATTCACTCTCATCTTGTCATTACAAGATGTGAAGGTTTAAGCCCACCTGGGACCCCCTGTCTTTTCCCAAGGAATGGTTTCACCCTTTTCCCAGGTTGCATGGTTAGACACTCCCACTTCCTGCTCGGATTTTGGGACTATAAGAGGGGGAACCCAGTTC
>VWZI01008638.1:71279-87654 GCA_013396835.1 Psilopogon haemacephalus | reverse complement strand
TCTCAGCCACTCACCACCCAGCCTGCAGTTGTGCTTGGGATTGCACCCACCCAGGGGCAGGACCTTACACTTGGCCTTGTTGAATGTCTTGAGGTTGGCCTGGGTCCACCTCTGCAGCCTGTGCAGGTCCCTCTGGATGGATCCCTGCCCTCCAGCAAGTCTCCTGTGCCACACAGCTTGGTGTCATCTGCACAATTGCTGAGGCTGCACTGATTCCTCTGTCCATGCCACTGACAAAGATCTCAACATCCAAGTGTGGCAAGGTGCCAAAGGGCTCCTGTGGTCTTTTTGAGCAGCACACTGCTGCAAGTGCCATATAAAGTCTAGGACAGGGAGCATTTCCTCTCTTGTGGTGTTTCCCAAAGCCCAGCTCAAGCTGAGTCCAATTTTTTTTTTTTTTTTTTTTTTTTTTNGTTTTTTTTTTTTTTTTTTTTTTTTTTTGCCTTTTACAGCTGCACAGAAAGGACAGCAGAGGGATCTTTGTATGGGATGTGACTCATGGCAGAGGCAGGAAAAAATGTGTAAATCAAAGTAAATCAAAACATTTCTAACTCTGGCTAAGTTGCCAGGGGTCCAGGTGAAATCGCTGTGCCACCTCCTCAGATCAGAGAAGTCCCAGCTCTGGGCACACAGAAAGTGAGGGGACAAGCATTCTATTCATCCCACACTAGCAGTAATGAGAGCTGCTTACAGAGCACCCAGCTGGGTACCAAGATGGGCACAAACCCTGCTCTCTGTAAGCTTCAAGTGCTGGGAAATGGCAGCATGGATGCCTCCAGCTCAGACAGTCCTGGTCAAGGATCCAAGTGCTGTGACAAGGAACTAAGGAATGTCCCTCACATCCTGCTATCTCAGGGACAATTGGTGCCAGATTCCTCCTCCTCCTCCTGCTGCTGCTGGTGCCTGGATGGGATCTCCCACGTCTTCCTCTCCCTCCAGCTCAGCTGCTGGAAAAAGCAACAAGCAGTGGAGGGGAGGAGAGATTGTGCTGTCCCTTCAAAACCTCAGAATCTGCAAGAAGCACTTTTTAAAGGCAGATATTGACAGACACAGGACAAAGGGCAATGGGTTTAAGTTGACAGAAGGGAGATTTAAATGGGATGTTAGAAAGAAGTTCTTCACAGCGAGGGTGGTGAGACAGTGGCACAGGTTGCCCAGGGAGGTTGTGGCTGCTCCCTCCCTGGAGGTGTAGAAGGCTAGGCTGGATGAGGTCTTGAGTGAGCTGTTCTAGTGGGAGGAGTCCCTGCCTATAGCACAAGGAGGTTGGAACTGGATGATCTTTGAGGTCTCTTCCAACCTAAACCAGTCTATGATTCTATGATTTTCCTTTTCCAACCAAAATGATGATGTGGTTCTACGATTCTCTGAATCTGGAAAGGAGGCTTTGAAAAAATCATATAATAGATTCTATCAGGAGAAAAGGCATTGAATTAAACATGTCCCTGAACTAATTTAAGCCCTGTTACCTCTGCTATTTCCAGGTCAACCATCTGCAGACGAAGTTCCCTTTAACATTTCTTTCCCTGTGGCAAAACTTCCCTGTTCTGTTTAGGAGATTATCAGCCATGCTGGAGAGCCAGAGATGGTTTTATTAAGATGGCTGAGTATTGCTGGCAATATCAATTGGCCTCTTCTGGCACAAGTTAGGCATCTGCTTTAGAATCATAGAATGGTCTAGGTTGGAAGAGACCTCAAAGATCAGCCAGTTCCACCCCTCTGCCATAGGCAGGGACACCTCCCACTAGAACAGGTCGCTCAAGACCTCATCCAGCCTGGCCTTGAATACATCCAGGGAGGGAACAGCCACAACCTCCCTGGGCAACCTGTGCCAGTGTCTCACCACCCTCACTGTGAAGAACTTCCTCCTAACATCCTGTTCAAATCTCCCCTCTGCCAATTTGAACCCATTCCCCCTCATCCTGTCATTACAAAACCTTGTGAACAGTCCCTCCCCAGCCCTCCTGTAGGCCCCTTTCAGATACTGGAAGGCTACTATAAGGTCTCCTGGCAGCCTTCTCTTCTCCAGGCTGAAAAGTCCCAACTCTTTCAGCCTGTCCTCGTAGCAGAGGTGCTGCAGCCCTCTGAGCATCCTCGTGGCCCTCCTCTGGACTTCCTCCAACACTTCCATGTCCTTCCTGTGCTGGGGGCTCCAGAATTGCACACAGCTTTGAAGGGAAGTTCTACCTGGCAAGGGCAAAACATCATCTGGCCAAAAAGGAAAGGCAGGAGCCCGCAGCTTTGCTAAACACACTCTTGTTTTCAACTCATTTTCTGACTCCTCCTCTCCGTCAGGCTTTCTGCCGGCGCCTGGCAATTACGTCAATTCTCCAGCTGCTCACCCAGCGCTGGGCCAGGACACAGTTCCTCTTCCCCATTTCATAACAGCTCGTTTCCATGACCCCAGAGCAGGCTGGAAGCCACAGCTCTTTTCCATATGGCCTTCCAAAGTGGAAAGGTGAAGCAGAGCAGGATTTGCCTTCCCATTTACTGCGCTGTCAGCAAAGCAGCAAGAGGAGGGTTTCGCTCACCCAGACAGCACTTCCAACTCACTTTTATTTAGTCTGAGGAAAACAATACAGCATTCTGCAGCTGAGGAGAGGGACTTGGGGGTGCTGATGGAACAGAAGCTCAACATGAGCCAGCAGCAAGCACTTGCAGCCCAGAAAGCCAAGCAGAGCCTGGGCTGCAGCAGGAGAAGCGTGGCCAGCAGGGCCAGGGAGGTGATTCTCCGCCTCTACTCCACCCTGCTGAGACCCCACCTGGAGTCCTGCATCCATTTCTGGAGTCCCTGGGACAAGAGGGATGTGGACATGCTGGAGGTGTCCAGAGAAGGGCCACGAGGATGCTCAGAGGGCTGCAGCACCTCTGCTATGAGAACAGACTGAAAGAATTGGGGCTGTGAAGTCTGGAGAAGAGGAGGCTCTCAGGTGACCTTCTTGTGGCCTTCCAGGATCTGAAGGAGCCTACAAAAAAGCTAGGGAGGAACATTTTAGTCTATCAGGAGTGAGAGGGCTAGGAGGAATGGAGTAAAGCTGGAGGTGGGGAGATTCAAACTGGATGTGAGGAGGACGTTGTTGAGCATGAGAGTGGTGAGAGCCTGGAATGGGTTGCCCAGGGAGGTGGCTGGGGCCACAAGCCTGGAGGTGTTTGCAGCCAGGTTGGCAGAGGCTGTGGGCAGCCTGATGTAGGGTAGGGTGTCCCTGGGCATGGCAGGGGGGTTGGAACTGGATGGTCCTTGTGGTCCCATCCAACCCTGACTGATTCTATGATTCTATGATTCTAACTGCTCTGGACTTTCTTTTGGGTTAAAACGAAGTGAAATCAGAGTTGTTTCACGTTGTGCCTGTGCACAGACTGACAGCTGACATCTAATGTACTTCAGCTTCTCCAGAAGAAGGAATGAGAGAAATTCCATGTCACTAATTATGCAACACACCTCTGGTGAGCGCTTGCTGAAGCCTGTTCTTCTTTAGCTACGGAAGAACAGGTCAGAGAAATGCTGACTCCTTCTCCAGAGACCAACAAATAAAGGCAGCTTTTTCCTTGAAATGAGTTTGCACAATAAATACATTGCATTCCAGAGAGCAAAGTGCAGCCCTCACCCATCACCTGGGCAAAGGCAAGGCTGCCTAACCAGACCTAAAAACAATTTACTGGTCAGAGCTTCTGCTCTGCTGGATCCCAGGAGCCCTGTCTACCCCAGCACTGCACATGAAAAGCAGAAGCAGCAGCCTGGATGTCAATCCCCTTCCCAAAAATGCAAGAATGGAATGGAATGGAAGGGAGTGGAATGGAATTGAATGGAATGGAAAAGAAGGAAAAGCAGGAAAAGACCATCTGCCTGTGGACACGTCCCTCAAAACTGTCTAGAGTCTCCATCTGTGATGTCTGGGGACAGGACTGACAGACATCTGCATAGAATGGAATAGAATAGAATAGAATAGAATAGAATAGAATAGAATAGAATAGAATAGAATCAGCCAGGTTGGAAGAGACCTCCAAGCTCATCCAGTCCAACCTAGCACCCAGCCCTAGCCAATGGCACTAAGTGGCCCATCCAGGCTTTGCTTCAACACCTCCAGTGATGGGGACTCCACAACCTCCCTGGGCAGCCCATTCCAATGCCAATCACTCTCTCTGGCAACAACTTCCGCCTAACATCCAGCCTAGACCTCCCCTGGCACAGCTTGAGGCTGTGTCCCCTCCTTCTCTTGCTGGTTGCCTGACAGAAGAGCCCAACCCCACCTGGCTACAACCTCCCTTCAGGTAGCTGTAGAGAGCAATGAGGTCTGCCCTGAGCCTCCTCTTCTTCAGGCTGCACACCCTCAGCTCCCTCAGCCTCTCCTCACAGGGCTGTGCTCCAGGCCCCTCTCCAGCCTTGTTGCCCTTCTCTGGACACCTTCCAGCACCTCAACATCTCTCTTGAATTGAGTGGCCCAGAACTGGACTCAAGGTGTGGCCTGACCAGTGCCAAGAATAACCTCCCTTGCCCTGCTGGCCACACTATTCCTGATCCAGGCCAGGATGCCATTGGCTCTCCTGAAGGTGATGTCCTTTAATGGCCATGGTGATGTTAGGCTGATGGATTTGATGATCTTAGAATTCTTTTCCATCCAAAAATATTCTATGTTTCTGTGTATTCAAACAAAATACAAAGATGCCTGCAGGGTATTCCAACCAAGTTACTGCACAGAAAAACAGAAAGGAGAGGGAAAAAAAGGGGAAGCTTTTTGGATGGGAAGCTTTAACTCATAGTTTCCCTGCAATCTCAGAATCCCAGCATGGTGCTGGTTGGAAGGGACCTCTGAATATTCACTGATTCATAGATTCATTGAATGGTTTGGATTGGAGGGACCTTCAAGATCATCTAATTCCACCTCCCCTGCCACAGGCAGGGACACTCCCACTAGACCAGGTTGCTCAAGGCACCACCCAACCTGGCCTTGAACACCTCCCTGGGCAACCTGTTCCAGTGTCTCACCACCCCTGCTGTAAAGAATTTCTTCCTAATATCCAGTCTAAACCTCCCCTCCTCAAGTTTCAGTCCCTTCTCTCTCATCCTATCACTACAACTCCTTGTCAAATGTCCCTTCCTGGCTTTTTCTGCAGACTCCTTTTCAGGCAGGTTCACCCCAGGCAGGTTGCACAGGAATGCATGTAGGTGGGTTTGGAATCTCTCCAGAGAAGGAGACTCCACATGCTCTCTGGGCAGCTTGCTCCAGAGCTCCAGCATCCTCACAACAAAGAAGTTTTTTTGTCATGTTGAGGCAGAACTTCCCATGTCCTGTCGTTAGGCACCACTGAAAAGCATCTTCTTGCCATCCACCCTTAATGTATTTAACAACACTGATCAGGTCACCTCACAGCCTTGTCTCCTCCAGCTCCAGAGGGCTGCAGCAGCTCTGCTATGAGGACAGGCTGAGAGAGTTGAGGCTCTTCAGCCTGGAAAAGAGAAGGCTTTGAGGACACCTTATAGTAGCCTTCCAGTATCTGAAGGGGCCTACAGGAAGGCTGGGGAGGGACTATTGACAAGGTCTTGTAATGACAGGATGAGGAGGAATGGGTTTAAAGTGGCAGAGGGGAGATTGAAAGTGGATGTTAGGAGGAAGTTGTTTGCAGTGAGTGTGGTGAGACACTGGCACAGGTCCCCCAGGGAGGTTGTGGCTGCTCCCTCCCTGGAGGTTTTTAAGGCCAGGTTGGATAAAGCCTTGAACAACCTGTTCTAGTGGGAGGTGTCCCTGCCTATGGCAGGGGGTTGGCACTGGATGAGCTTTGAGGTCCCTTCCAACTTAAACCATTCTATGATTATCCAGGCTAAACAGCCCCAGGTCTCCCAGCATGAGGGAGATGTTCCAATCCCTTAATGGAACAGAATGGAGTATTCCTGTATGGAAGGGGCCCAGCTTCTTAACCAGCAGCCCTGTGGGGATTAATTTGATCAGCAGCAAATAGTGGCACAGATCCTGCTGGAGCTGTGTCCTACCCCAGCTGTTTACATTACAAACATGTCTCAGTGCCACCAGCGATACCATGAGCCAAGCTCTGAACAGACCCTTCCAGTCAGATTTGAGCCCTCTGCACATTCTCCAGAGAGCTTCAGATTCCAGGCAGCTTATCTGCCCTCCACAAAGAGCACTGGCAAAGAAAGGCAGCTCTCTGCAAGCTGCTGTCTGCCTTACACTCATCGTGTTCAGTGTGCCTGCCGCTGTGACACGAGTTCTGCTCCCTCTACTTCAAGCTGAACCACCTCTGCCACATGACAGCCAGCCAAGGATCACCAGCAAGGAGGCTGGGGAAGGCAGGCTGGCTTTGAGCATGCACCAGACAGCCTCTCCTTCTCCCACAGACAGTTTTGCAGAGAGCTCTGCTCCAGCTAATGAGAGAAAAAGAGCAGCAAAGCAAAGCACACCCAGCAGCCTATTGCATACCCAGGGCAGAGAGGAGGCTGGAGAGCAAGAAGATGTATTCATCCTGTCCAAAAGATGCACAGCTGCAGCCCAAAACGTTTAGGCTGCTGCAGGAATGAAGCAAAGCACACCCAGCAGCCAGCTGCACACCTAGGACAGAGAGGAGGCTGGAGAGCAAGAAGCTGTATTCATCCTGTCCAAAAGATGCACAGCTGCAGCCCAAAATGTTGAGGCTGCTGCAGGAGCTTGGCCTGGATAGCCATGAGTTAGCAAATTCTCCCAGCATGGAGCTGCCACAAAGGGTCCAGCTAATGAGGGAAAAAGAGCAACGAAGCAAAGCACACCCAGCATCCTGTTGCACACCTAGGACAGAGAGGGGCTGGAGAGCAAGAAGCTGTATTCATCCTGTCCAAAAGATGCACAGCTGCAGCCCAAAATGTTGAGGCTGCTGCAGGAGCCTGGCCTGGACAGCCGCGAGTTAGCAAATGCCCTCAGCTTGGGGCTGCCACAAAGGGTCCAGCTAATGAGGGAAAAAGAGCAATGAAGCAAAGCAAACCCAGCAGCCAGCTGCATACTCAGGGCAGAGAGAAGGTCGGAGAGCAAGAAGCTGTATTCATCCTGTCCCAAAGATGCACAGCAGGGCACAGCTGCAGCCCAAAACGTTGAGGCTGCTGCAGGAATGAAGCAAAGCACACCCAGCATCCTGTTGCACACCTAGGACAGAGAGGAGGCTGGAGAGCAAGAAGCTGTATTGATCCTGTCCAAAAGATGCACAGCTGCAGCCCAAAACGTTTAAGCTGCTGCAGGAATGAAGCAAAGCACACCCAGCATCCTGCTGCACACCCAGGGCAGAGAGGAGGCTGCAGAGCAAGAAGCTGTATTGATCCTGTCCAAAAGATACACAGCTGCAGCCCAAAACGTTTAGGCTGATGCAGGAATGAAGCAAAGCACACCCAGTATCCTGTTGCACACCTAGGACAGAGAGGAGGTTGGAGAGCAAGAAGCTGTATTGATCCTGTCCAAAAGATACACAGCTGCAGCCCAAAATGTTGAGGCTGCTGCAGGAGCCTGGCCTGGATATCCACGAGCTAGCAAATGCCCTCAGCTTGGGGCTGCCACAAAGGGTCCAGCCTGAGGTGCTCCAAGGAGACAGACTTCAAGAAGATGAAGCAGAGAAGCCTGGCTGGGTAAAGCCCTCTCTTACCCTACCACTGCTCTGCTATTTGCCTATGTCCCACTCTCTGATGGTCAGAAAGCCTCCTGAGCTGTGTTCAACCACGCACTTGTGTTCTCATTCTCTATCTTACACCCAGGGCACAGCTGTCACTGAGCCACACAAGACTCCCTTTGCTGGCTCCTGTGCCACCCCCATGCAATCAGAGGACCCCAGACCCAGGGAGGGCAAAATCCAGGCTCTAGCTGGCAGCAGCACTCACTAGTCAGACCCACCAAGCTCCCCAAAGTGGTACACACTACCTCCCTCAGCCTTGCTCTCTGCTTCCCTATGCCTGGGGATGGTGGTCTGGGAAAGGCAGCAGTGAGAGTGAAGGCAGAGCCAGATCCTCTCGTGCCCAAGAGGGAAGTCACTTCCCAATGTCACACAGAATTACAGACTGGTAGGGCTTGAAAGGGACCTCTGGAGATCATTGAATCCAAGGCAGGTTCACCAAGAGGTCACACATGCCCACGTCCAAGTGGGTTTTGATGGAGACACCACCACCTCTATGGGGAGCCTGTTGCAGCCTTAAATGAAAGAAGCTCCTCCTCATATTTAGATGCAACCTCTTAAATTCACATTTGTGCCCATCACCCCTTGTCCTGTCACTGGGCACCACTTGGCAAAAGACTGCTCCCAGCCTCCTGCCCCCCACCATTTAAACATTGATCAGCATTGATGAGATCCCCACTCAGTCTGCTCTTCTCCAGACTAAAAAGCCCCAATCCTCTCGTTCTTTCTTCATAAGAGAGATGCTGCAGTCCCCTCAGCATCTTTGTAGCCCTTTGCTGTACCCTTTCCAGTAGGTTCCTGCCCTCCTCGAACTGGGAATCCCAGAACTGGACACAGTATTCCAGATGTGGTCTAGCTAGGGCAGAGTAGAGTGGGAGGACAACCTCCCTCGACCTGCTTGGCACACTCTTCTTAATGCACCTGAAGAGACCATTGGCCACCTCAGTCACAATGGCAATTGCATCTCCCCAAACTGGATATCCAGATGCAATCCAGGGATCTGCTCAAGAGGGTCCAGCAGAGGACTACGAGGATGATGAGGGGACTGGAGCACTGCCTGATGAGGAGAGGCTGAGGGACCTGGGGCTGCTTAGTCTGGAGAAGACTGAAAGGGGACTTAATAAATGTTTTTAAATATCTGAGGGCTGGGGGTCAGGCTCTGTTCACTTGCTCCCTGGGGTAGGACAAGGAGCAAGAGATTTAAACAAGAGGTTGCAGCTCAACACAAGGGGGAACTTCTTGACTGGAAGGGTGCCAGAGCATTGGCACAGGCTCCCCAGAGAGGTTGTGGAGTCTCCTTCTCTGAAGACTTTCAAGGTCTGTCTGGATGTGTTCCTGTGTGACCTGAGCTAGATTGTCTGGTCCTGCTCTGGCAGGTGGGTTGGAGTCGATGATCTCTTTGGGTCCCTTCTTACCCCTAACATCCTGTGAGCCTGTAATCACAGCTTTGCCATGAACCAAGGTGCAAAGAAGGGTCTTGATGTCTGTGGAAACGATAGGTAAGAGGCACAACCCACAATGAGGTGGGCCCAGGCCAACCTCATGAAATTTAACAAGGCCAAGTGTAAGGTCCTGCACCTGGGTGGGTGCAATCCCAAGCACAACTCCAGGCTGGGTGGTGAGTGGCTGGAGAGCAGCCCTGAGGAAAAGGACCTGGGGGTCTGGGTGGATGAGAAGCTCAACATGAGCCAACAGTGTGCACACACAGCCCAGACAGCAACTGTGTGCTGGGCTGCAGCAAGAGCAGCTGTGGGCAGCAGGGCAAGGGAGGGGATTCTGCCCTTTTACTCTGCTCTCCTCACACCCCACCTGCAGCACTGTGTGCAGTTCTGGAGCCCCCAGCACAAGAAGGACATGGAACTGCTGGAGAGAGTCCACAGGAGGGCCACGAAAATGATATCCAAGAAGGAAAGGAACTGAATGAGCTCAGCTTGGAGTTGTAGCATTAGCAGCATGCAAAGGGCTGGAATAATTCATGGCACACCTTAATTAAAAATGGTATTTAGGAGGAGTCTGGATCAGTAATTGGACAGGATGCCTTATACCAAGGAGACCTTATAGCAACCTTCCAGAATCTGAAGGGGGCCTACAGGAAGGCTGGGGAGGGACTGTTCACAAGGTCTTGTCATGATAGGACGAGGGGGAATGGGTTCAAACTGGCAGAGGGGAGATTTGAACGGGATGTTAGGAGGAAGTTGTTTGCAGTGAGAGTGGTGAGACACTGGCACAGGTTGCCCAGGGAGGTTGTGGCTGCTCCCTCCCTGGAGGTGTTCAAGGCCAGGCTGAATGAGGTCTTAAGCGACCTGATCTAGTGGGAGATGTCCCTGCCTATGGCACAGGGGGGTTGGAACTGGATGATCTTTGAGTTCTCTTCCAACCTAAACCATTCTGTGATTCTCTGAAGACTTTCCAGGCCTGTCTGGATGTGTTCCTGTGTGACCTGAGCTAGATTGTCTGGTCCTGCTCTGGCAGGCAGGTTGGAATCGATGATGTCTTTGGGTCCCTTCCAACCCCTAACATCCTGTGATCCTGTAATCACAACTTTGCCATGAACCAAGGTTCAAAGAAAGTTCTTGATGTCCTTGGAAACGACAGGTAAGAGGCACAACCTACAATGAACACCTCCACCCAGGGAGCTGCAGGACATTACTTAGCAACAGGTGAAGAACATTGTCACACTCATGGTCAAAATTAGCCCTGCCCTTCAGCAAGCAAGTCCAGCAGGTAAAAGGCCATGCTAGGCAGTCATTTGGGTCTGTTTTGAGATCCCAAGCTGGGGTGAATTCTTCCACTCTTCAGCACAATCTGCTCTCCCACGTGCTCCCGGGCAGCACCCACTCCTCTGCAGCCCAGGGTGCTGGCAGCAGGGAGCCAAGCAGGCTGCTGCCTATGCTTGCCAGGCTTGGTGACCGAGCTTTTTTTGGAGCAGTGGTTAAGATGTGGAGTGCACCTTCTCCCTGCCAGCCCTGAGTCATCCAGCTGGCAGCAGAGCAGCTTCAGCTAGAGCGTGGCCAGCTCAGCCTCTTTTCCCTTTGGCAGAGGGAAGGAGGAGATGAATGATGAAGCTGATAACACGAGTGCTTTCAGATCTTCTACGCGTAAAAAAGACTGCTGACAGAAACAAGAGCTCAGATGATTACCTGCCACCAAACCTGTCTGGTGCAACAGATGCATCTCCTCTGCCAAAGTCCAGTGTGAAACTTTGGAATGATGACATCTGCTACCACTTCCAGGGAGCTGCAGAGCCTCAGCTGGCTCCGAAACACCAGCGATGCCTACTGCTGTGACATTCCAGGCTGAGATCACTGTTAGCACACTTCACAGCCTCGGGATGAACAGAGGCTCTTGTAGAAGCTTTTCAGGAGCATCTTCCAGTATCTGAAGGGGGCCTACAGGAGGACTTGGGAGGGACTATTCACAAGGTCTTGTAATCACAGAATGAGGAGGGATGGGTTTAAATTGGCAGAGGGGAGATTTAAATGGGATGTTAGGAGGAAGTTGTTTGCAGTGAGGGTGGTGAGACACTGGCACAGGTTGCCCAGGGAGGTTGTGGCTGCTCCCTCCCTGGAGGTGTTGAAGGGCCAGGCTGGATGAGGTCTTGAGCGACCTGATCTAGTGGGAGGTGTCCCTGCCTGTGGCACAGAGGGGTTGGAACTGGCTGATCTTTGAGGTCTCTTCCAACCTAAACCATTCTATGATTCTATGATCTGTCTGAAGAGGAAAGGCTGAGAGACATGGGGTTGTTTAGGCTGCAGAAAAGCAGCCTGAGGGGGGGAACTTCTCAACACTCAGCAAGAGCTAAAGAGTGCGGGGAGAAGAGGATAAGGCCAGACCCTTTGCAGTGGTGCCCAGTGATAGGACAAAGGGCAAACCAGAACTGGATGCAGTACTCCAGGTGGGGTCTCACCAGGGCAGAGTAGAGGGGGAGAATCACCTCCCTGGCCCTGCTGGCCACACTTCTCCTGCTGCAGCCCAGGCTCTGCTTGGCTTTCTGGGCTGCAAGTGCACACTACTGCCTCATCTTGAGCTTCTCCTCCACCAGCACCCCCAAGTCCCTCTCCTCAGGGCTGCTCTCCAGCCACTCACTGCCCATGGAATTGCATAGGTTGAAACATAGAATCACACAGGTTGGAACATGGAATCACTTAGTTTGGAACAGACCTTCAGGATCATCATGCCCAAGCATTAACCCTACCCTACCAAGTCCACCACTATGCCATATCCCCAAGCACCACATCAACATGGTTTTTAAACACATCCAGTGATGGTGACTGAACCACCTCCCTGGGCAGCCTCTTCCAACCCTTTCAGCCTGACAACCCTTTCAGTGAAAAAAACATTTCCTTACGTCCAGCCTAAAGCTCCTCTGGTGCAGCTTGAAGTCATTCCTTCTTGCTGTATCACTTCTTACTCATGAGAAGAGACCAACACCCATCTCATGACAGCCTCCCTTCAGGTAGTCGTAGAGAGTAATAAAGTTTTCCCTCAGTCTCCTTTCCTTCACAGGCACAAAGTGGAACTCAGAAGGTTCCATATGGACATGATGAAAAACTTCTTTGCTGTGAGGGTGTTGGAGCCCTGGAGCAGGCTGCCCAGAGAGGTGGTAGAATTTCCTTTTCTGGGGAGATTCTAAAATGTCCTGGACATTGTGATCCTGATAAATCCTGTGGGGGATTTTTCAGGGCACTTGGATCTCCAGATCTCCAATGTGTTTCCTCTCCTGGCAGAATGCAGGAGCCTCCATCCCCCCTGGGAAATCTGTGCTCAATTTTTACTGCCCTAACACTCAACCTTCCTTCAATTGATAGCAAATGTGTGTTTCTGGCAGGAGTAAAGGAGCTGGGTCTCTTTAGATTGCAGTGACATTCAAGGGTCATCCATGGGACATCTTTTTCCTTCCACAGCACAATGATACCTGCACCAGACTCACTCCAGTAGCCTTCCAGTATCTGAAAGGGCCCTACAGGAGGGCTGGGGAGGGACGATTCACAAGGTCTTGTAATGACAGGATGAAGGAGAATGGGTTTAAAGTGACATAGGGGAGATTTAAATGGGAGGAAGTTCTTCACAGTGAGGGTGGTGAGACAATGGAACAGGTTGCCCAGGGAGGTTGCGGCTGCTCCCTCCCTGGAGGTGTTCAAGGCCAGGCTGGATGAGGCCTTGAGTGATCTGTTCTAGTGGGAGGTGTCCCTGCCTATGGCACAGAGGGGTTGGAACTGGATGATCTTTGAGGTCCCTTCCAACATAAACCATTCTATGATTCTATAGAACCTTCTGGACAAGGTTCCAGTTGAGGGTGCACAGAAGTTCCTATAAGGCCTGCTGCCTGTGAACATCATTGCTGTCTACAACTACGTAAAGGGAGGTTGTAGCCAGGTGGGGTTGGGCTCTTCTGCCAGGGAATCAACAACAAAACGAAGGGACACAGCCTCAAGTTGTGCCAGGGGAGGTCTAGGCTGGATGTTAGGAGGAAGTTATTGCCAGAGAGAGTGATTGGCATTGGAATGGGCTGCCCAGGGAGGTGATGGATTCACTGTCCACGGAGGTGTTCAAGAAAAGCCTGGATGGAGCACTTAGTGCCATTGGTTAGGGCTGGGTGATAGGTCGGACTGGATGAGCTTAGAGGTCTCTTCCAACCTGGCTTATTCTATTCTATTCTATTCTATTCTATTCTATTCTATTCTATTCTATTCTATTCTATTCTATTCTATTCTATTCTATTCTATCCTATTCTACTCCATTCCATTCTATCACTTAGGCCTTAAACAACTTTTCCCTATGCCAGTACCTGAAGGAGGCCTACAGGAGGGCTGGGGAGGGACTATTCACAAGGTCTTGTAATGACAGGACAAGGGGGAATGGGTTCAAACTGGCAGAGGGGAGATTGAAACTGGATGTTAGGAGAAAGTTCTTCACAGTGAGGGTGGCGAGACACTGGCACAGGTTGCCCAGGGAGGTTGTGGCTGCTCCCTCCCTGGAGGGGTTCAAGGCTTAATGAGGTCTTGAGCGACCTGTTCTAGTGGGAGGTGTCCCTGCCTATGGCGGGGGGTTGGAACTGGATGATCATTGAGGTCTCTTCCAACCTAAACCATTCTATGATTCTATTTCTCACCCAGGGCTTTGACAGAGAAATTGCAGAAAGACACAGCCAGCTCCACACACTGCTTCTCCCTTCTATCAGTCAGCCAGCACCAAAGGCTCTTGTGATATGGACACCACATGAAGCATGATGAAGGCACCATGTCACCACTGCCAGGAGGGTCAAGGCATCTTGTTTCTCCTCCAAAAAGGGGAAAGTCAGGCTGGACCTCCTCCTGCTCATCTTGGTATGGATCAGACCACACAGCTCAAAAGCAGAGGCACAAACCCCAGGTGGCTGCTGCCTCAAAACCAGGGGAACAAAGCCGAAGCTGCTGCAGCCTCAAAACCAGAAGCAGAAAGATCAAGAACCACTTTTAGCAGCTTGGGTCTTTAGCTTGCAGTGTCTCCAGCTCTCAACTCCCAACATTTTTTTTTTCTTTCTTTTTTTTTTTTTCATTTATTTTTGTTTTCTCATTTACAAGTTACTAATTTGGTTAATAATCTTTTCATCTCTAGTGGCTATTTGTAGAAACTCCTGCCTGGCTGTAACATTTTGGCTTTCACTCTTCAGGAGGTTCCCAGCATTCATTCAGAATCACCAAAAAAAAGAAAATGCCAGGAAGTGAACTCTGAAAAGCCACCATAAAAGGTAAGAAAACAAATGACAAACACAAAAGGATGTTAGTTAAAAAAATTTTAAAATACTAACAAAATAGTCATTTTCTTTCCAGTTTAACTCATTCTGTGCAGCCTGGAGGTGTGACATTGATGATCTCAGCCTGATTTGTGCTGGACAGTGTGCTGGTTTGAACTAATTTGGAGGATTTTAATGAGAAAGTAGACTATAGGCTGAGAGAGGAAAGCACTGATGATGCTACTTCACTCATTGGTTTACTGAGAAAGAAAAATAAATTGTTTAAGAGCTGTAACCAAAATACAGATAAGTGAGAGGGTCAGATGGTTTCTGACCACTCTGGGCTGTGGCTGCTCCTCTATGGCTTCCTCCTTTCATAGCTGAATCTGAATAATTCTACTAACTTCTTTTCCTGCTGCTAATCCCCCTGGCCCATCTACCTTCGCCTATCTGTTGCATGAAGCAGCTGGTGAGACAAGATTGGGGAAGGGGGGAAGGTGGTAGGGGTGGTTAGAATCATAGAATCATAGAATGGTCTAGGTTGGAAGAGACCTCAAAGATCATCCAGTTCCAACCCCCCACCATAGGCAGGGACACCTCCCACTAGATCAGGTCGCTCAAGACCTCATCGAGCCTGGCCGTTAGAAACCCTTCTGAGGGATTTTGATCTCTGGGAGGGCTGTGGTGTTTCCATATTACCTTTTGACTGTATATATCTGTAAATATCTGTTATGCATTGTAAATATCTGCTTGGATATTGTGCATAGCTGTAAATAGAAAGCTTCATTTATTAACTTCCAGCCGACTGAGTCCTAGCCTGGGTTATTTCAAAGTGTGTGGGGGGGTGGACAACTGCCAAACCACCACAGACAGGAGTTCCTTCTCACTAAAATAGTTGCTCAGACCTTCCTGCAATCAAGACTTAAAATCTGAAGCCCAGCTTGCAAATCCTGACCCAGAGGTATGTATTTAACCTCTGTAACCCCTTTTATGGGTTCGAAACCAAACTCTTGAAGAGTAGGTCATACTGATTACAACGTGGGCCATGATGGGGAACATGAGGAGATTGCACACAATTTGTTCTACAATTCTCTGATTCTATCTATGCTCCCAGTCATAGAATCATAGAATGGTTTAGGTTGGAAGGGACCTAAAAGCTCATCCAGTTCCAACCCCCCTGTGCCATACAGGGAGACCTCCCACTAGAACAGGTCCCCCAAGGCCTCATCCAACTTGGCCTTCAGCACCTCCAGGGAGGGAGCAGCGACAACCTCCCTCAGCAACCTGTGCCAGTGTATCACCAACCTCACTGTGAAGAACTTTCTCCTAACATCCCATTTAAATCTCCCCTCTGCCAGTTTGAACCCATTCTCCCTTGTCCTGTCATTACAAGACCTTGTGAACAGTTCCTACCCAGCCCTCCTGTAGGCTCCTTTCAGATACTGGAAGGCTACTCCAAGGTCTCCTGGAAGCCTTCTCTTCTCCAGGCTGCAGAGCCACAACTCTCTCAGCCTGTCCTCATAGCAGAAGTGCTCCAATGGAGCACACTGGTGTAACCTATTAGTAGCCTTCTTCACAGTGAGGGTGATGAGACACTGGCACAGGTTGCCCAGGGAGGTTGTGGCTGCTCCCTTCCTGGAGGTGTTCAAGGCCAGGCTAGATGAGGCCTTGAGCAACCTGTTCTAGTGGGAGGTGTCCCTGCCTATGGCACAGGGGGGTTGGAACTGGATAAGCTTTAAGGTCTCTTCCAACCTAAACCATTCTATGATTCTACCACAGGCCTTCTTCCAGCTGACTGGACTTAACCAGGATTTAGATTAAGAATCCTTATTTTGGGAAACGGGAGGTTCCTTTAGTCTTACCCAAAAGTGACACATCTGGAGCTCCCTCCACCATTCATCCAGCAATTAGCAGCAGAGGTGAGGTCTATGCACCTCTCAGCACATTCAGTAAGAGAAGTTTAAGTCATAGAATCATAGAATGGTTTAGGTTGGAAGAGACCTTAAAGATCATCCAGTTCCAACC
>VWZI01008638.1:44776-66661 GCA_013396835.1 Psilopogon haemacephalus | reverse complement strand
GGCGGCGGCGGCAGCAGCATCCCCGCCCGCCGTTACGGCGTGGCACGGCACGGCACGGCACGGCACGGCGGCCCCTGGGGCACCCGCCCACGGGGTACCCACGGGCCCATGTAACCGGGGGCAGCCGAGCGTGGGGCGTTAGGTGTGGATAACTCAGGGGTCAGGCACGGGTAGATCCAGGGGCAGGCAGACCCCGGGTATGGAGCACTCCCACGGGCACCCATCCACAGAGGGCACCCAGCACGGCATGCACAGGTCACCCCCTCCAGGGCATTGGGCTGATATGGGGGATGCACATCATGGGTGGGCATCCACACCTTGAGGGTCGGCAGGCACTACAGAGGGACCTGGACAGGGCAGATCATAGAATCATAGAATGGTTTAGGTTGGAAGAGACCTCAAAGATCATCCAGTTCCAACCCCCCTGTGCCATAGGCAGGGACACCTCCCACTAGATCAGGTCGCTCAAGACCTCATCCAGCCTGGCCTTCAACACCTCCAGGAAGGGAGTAGCCACAACCTCCCTAGGCAACCTGTTCCAGTGTCTTATCACCCTCACTGGAAAGAACTTCCTCCTAACATCCAGTTTAAATCTCCCCTTTGCCAATTTGAACCCATTCCCCCTTGTCCTGTCATTGCAAGACCTTGTCAATAGTCCCTCCCCAGCCCTCCTTTAGGCCCCCTTCAGATACTGAAAGTCTACTCTAAGGTCTCCTGGAAGCCTTCTCTTCTCCAGGCTGAAAAGCCCCAACTCTTGTAGCCTGTCCTCATAGCAGAGGTGCTCCAGCCCTCAGACCATCTTTGTGGCCCTCCCCTGCATTCTCTCCAGCAGTTCCACATCCTTCCTGTGCTGGGCCGAGGCCAGAGGGATGAGGTCCAACAAGGCCATGTCCCAGGTCCCTGTGCTTGGGTCACAACAACCCCATGAACGCTCCAGGCTTGGGAGAGAGTGGCTGGAAAGTGCTTGGTGGAAAAGGACCTGGAGGTGTTGGGTGACAGACAGCTGAAGATCAATCAGTGCTTGACCAAGTGTCCCGAGAAGGCCAAAAGCATCCTGGCCTGGAGCAGCAATTATGTGACCAGCAGGGCTAGGGCAGGAATTGACTCCCTGTATTGGGCACTGGTGAGACCACACCTTGAATACTGGGTTCAGTTTTGGGCTCCTCACTCCAAGAAGGACACTGAGGTGATGGTCCATGTCCAGAGAAGGGCAGTGAAGCTGGTGGGAGGGTCTAGAGGACAATTCTTGTGAGGAACAGCTGAGGGAACTGGGGTTGTTTAGCCTGGGAGAAAAGCAGACTGAGAGGGGAGCTTCTCAGTGCTCAGCAATATCTGGAGAGTAGGGATCAAGGGTGGGGCCAGGCTCTTTTCAATGAGCACAAACTGGAACCCAGGAGGTTCCATCTGGGACTGCTTAGCCACAAAACTGGCAGGAGAGCAGTGGTGCCTGCCCCAAGGTAGCCCCTGTGACCTCAGCTGAAACATCCCACTTGGTGGGATGCAGGGACCATGTTCCAATATAGAATCATAGAATCATAGAATGGTTTAGGTTGGAAGAGACCTTAAAGCTCATCCAGTTCCAACTCCCCTGTGCCATAGGCAGGGACACCTCCCACTACATCAGGTCACTCAAGACCTCATCCAGCCTGGCCTTGAACTGCTCTCTCTCCCTGCTCCAGGGAGGGAGCAGCCACAAACTCCCTGGGCAACCTGTTCCAGTGCCTCGCCACCCTCACTGTGAAAATTTCCTCCTAACATCCCGTTCAAATCTCCCCTCTGCCAATTTGAACCCATTCCCCCTCGTCCTGTCATTACAAGACCTTGTGAACAGTCCCTCCCCAGCCTTCCTGTAGGCCCCCTTCAGATACTGGAAGGTTACTATGAGGTCTCCTTGAAGCCTTCTCTTCTCCAGGCTGAAAAGCCCCAACTCTTTCAGCCTGTCCTCATAGCAGAGCTGCTGCAGCCCTCTGGTCATCTTCGTGGCCCTAATATGTTTTGCTGTGCCTTCCCTCACACTCATCCAGGCCTGGCAGGCTCCAATGGGCAAATCAGGAACAATTTCTTCCCTGAAAGGGTTGTGAAGCCCTGGAAGAGGCTGCCCAGGGAAGTGGTGGAGTCCCCATCCCTGGAAGGATTGGAAAAGCTGTGTAGATGTGGTGCTGAGGGACGTGGTTTAGTGGTGGACTTGGCAGGGCTGGGTTAACAGTTGGACTTGATGATCTTAAGGGTCTCTTCCTACCAAAATAATTACAGGATTCCATTTCAAAACCCAGGGAAAGCTTTGGAGCCTATCTCAATGCTGGCAGCAAAGCTCATGCCCACTCACCCACCTACCTCAGACTGCCATGGTGGTGAGGACAATCTTCAGCATGCCAAGGTAATGCTTGTCCATGCTTTTGATGCCAACAAGCTGCTGGTCATATCAGAGGATCATAGAACCACAGAATGATTTGGGTTGATAAGGACCTTTAAAGCACATCCCCCTCTATATGGGGATGGACTTGTGGCCTTCCAGTATCTGAAGGGGGCCTACAAAAAAGCTGGGGAGGGACTTTTGAGGCTATCAGGGAGTGACAGGACTAGGGGGAATGGAGCAAAGCTGGAGGTGGGGAGATTCAGATTGGACATGAGGAGGAAGTTGTTGAGCATGAGAGTAGTGAGAGCCTGGAAGGGATTGCCCAGGGAGGTGGTTGGGGCCACATCCCTGGAAGTGTTTAATGGAGCAAAGCTGGAGGTGGGATGATTTAGATTGGACATGAGGAGGAAGTTGTTGAGCATGAGAGTAGTGAGAGCCTGGAAGGGGTTGCCCAGGGAGGTGGTTGGGGCCACTTCCCTGGAGGTGTTTAAGGCCTCATCCCTGGCTGAGGCTGTGGGCAGGCTGATGTAGGGTAGGGTGTCCCTGGGCATGGCAGGGGGGTTAGAACAAGATGATCCTTGTGGTCCCTTCCAACCCTGACTGATTCTATGATTCTATATAGTCAGCAGGGACATCTGCTCAGAATCCTGTCCAACCTGACCAGGAATGGTTCCAGGGATAACTAATCTGAAGTTACAGCCTTGTGCTGCTCTTTGGAGGAAAAGCCACACAGCACTTGAGGAATGATCTCTAAACTGGAAATGTGGAAGTCACCAGAGGATCATACAGGCTAAACTCTGGAATCATAGAATCATTGACTGGTTTAGGTTGGAAAAGACTTCAAAGCTCATCCAGTTCCAATCCCCCTGTGCCATAGACAGGGACACCTCCCACTAGAACAGGTCGCTCAAGGCCTCATCCAACCTGGCCTTCAACACCTCCAGGGTGGGAGCAACCACAACCTCCCTGGGCAACCTGTGCCAGTGTCTTGCCACCCTCACTGTGAAGAACTTCCTCAACATCCCATTTAAATCTCCCCTCTGACAGTTTGAACCCATTCCTCCTCATCCTGTCATTACAAGACCTTGCCAATAGTCCCTCCCCAGCCTTCCTGTAGCCCCTTTCAGAGGGAACAGAGCCCCAGCCCATAGCTATGAGAGCCAGTTTTGGGGCACACTGCTCATTTCTCTACCGTGGCCTGCAGTGGCTGGGGAGAGCCGATGGCCACCCAGCTTTGCTTCATCTACAGACTCCACTCTTCAGCTCTGAAAGTGGGAAAACCACCCCAAAATGAACCGTTTTTGCCTTTCAGGCAACTGGCCCATGCCAAAGCCTTGTGTTGTTGCACTCCCGTTGATAGGCTGAGCCTTAATTTGTGAGTGCCTACTCCGGTACTCGGCGCCTGCCTCCCGTTGGCTCCCTCCCTGTGTTTATAGCATCAGAGCATAACATGTAATTTCTGCTGGCTGAAGTGCTGGCTCACGTGGCAGGCAGCTGAATCCTTCTGCCCCTGGCTGCCAGGCACCAGGGTGATGAGGAGCTCAGGGCTTCGGCAGAAGCTCCGTTAGGGTTCCATGCAAATAATCCTCGGAATCGCACGCGCCTGTTGCTTCTTCCTTGTGAGGGGGGAGTTTCTTCTGCTGGAGGGGTTCAGTAGGTCGAAAGAGGAGACAAAAAACCCCAAAAAGCAGCAGGGAAATGGGAAAATGAAAAGGATGGAAAAGGAGATCTGATTATTTGATAGTCTGATTAAACTGAGATGGGCTTAGGTCTTGTTTTCCTTGTTTCCTTCGAGGATTGCTGCTTAGGTCAGGCTTGTGCTGCCTCATTTACTGCCATGGTTGAAGTCCATCTGAGAGGTCTTTTCAAACTAAACCAATTCTACAATTCTATGATTTTTTTAAACTCTCTGTTTCCATTAGAATTCTACACTTCTATGTTTTGGGTTTTTTTTACTTCCTGTTTCCATCAGAATCATATAGTGGCTGGAGTTTGAATTCTGTGGTTCTAGGGTTTTTGTGCTTTCTGTTTCCATTAGAATCATTTAGTGGCTTGAGTTCAAAGGGACCTTCAAGATCCTCTAGTTCCAATCTCCCCACTATGGGCAGGGACACCACTATGGGCAGGGACCTGGATAAGCTGGTTACTTATCCAGCCTGGCCTTGAACACTTCCAGCGAGGGGGCAGCCACAACCTCACTGAGCAACCTGTGCCAGTGTCATCTGGCAGATGGGACAGACTCTCAGATGGGGTCAGCAGGGACATCTTCAACAACATGAGGTTGCTCAGGGCCTCATCCAGTTTGACCTTGAATGCCTCCAGGGATGGGGCCTCAATCATATCTATGGGCAACCTCTTCCCATATTTAGAATCATAGAATGGTTTAGGTTGGAAGGGAGCTCAAAGCTCATCCAGTTCCAACCCCCCACCATAGAAGGGACACCTCCCACTAGAACAGGTTGCCCAAGGCCTCGTGCAACCTGGCCTTGAACACTTCCAGCGAGGGAGTAGCCACAACCTCCCTGGGCAACCTGTGCCAGTGTCATCTGGCAGATAGGACAGACTGGCAGATGGGATCAGCAGGGACATCTTCAACAACATCAGGTTACTCAGGGCCTCATCCGGTTTGACCTTGAATGCCTCCAGGGATGGGGCCTCAACCATATCCATGGGCAACCTCTTCCCATGGCTGAGAGACCTGGGGCTTCTGACTATGGAGAAGGCTGAAAGGGGATCCAGTCAATATTTACAAATACCTTAAGATTGGGTGTCAAGAAGATCATAGAATGGTTTAGGTTGGAAGTGACCTCAAAGCTCATCCAATTCCAACCCCCCTGTGCCATAGGCAGGGACACCTCACACTAGAACAGGTCATTCAAGGCCTCATCCAAGCTGGCCTTGAACACCTCCAGGGAGGGAGCAGCCACAACCTCCCTGGGCAACCTGTTCCAGTGTCTCACCACCCACACTGGAAAGAATTTCTTCCTAACATCCAGATTCAATCTCTCCTCTACCACTTTAAACCCATTACCCCTTGTCCTGTCATCACAAGCCCTTGTCAATAGTCCCTCCCCAGCCCTCCTGTAGTCCCCCTTCAGATATTGGAAGGCTACTATAAGGTGTCCTCGAAGCCTTCTCTTCTGCAGGCTGAAGAGTCCCAACTCTTGTAGCCTGTCCTGATCTCCTTGGAGGTGTCCCCACTCAGTGCAGAGGGGTTGGACAAGCTGACTTTCAAGGGTCCCTTCCAACCCAATGCCTTCTGTGATTCTGCGGAAACGCCCCAGAAGGAGGAGAGAACTTAGGTTGAAATCAATCCATCCATCCTGCCTACCACAAGCAGGGCTTGCAGGGGCCGTTTCGTAATTCCCCTTGATTCGACTGGCCCACTTAGCCAGGCAGCCTTTACAGTTGCTTTTCATATCCTCAGCCCTTCGCAAACGGGAAGCAGCCGCGTTGTGCAACGCTTATGTAAGAGATGGGAAAGGGACTGCTGATGCTGCTGCTGCTGCAAAAAAAAAAAATAAATCTCTGCTCTTTCTCAGGTGCCACCAAGAAAGGGCTTGCTGTTGAGGGAAACCAGGCCACCCACGTAGGTTTGCTTTGCTGTGACCCAGACAAGGCGCTGCCTTAACCCTGGGTGATGGAGCTCTGCTTAACGGTGGCTATAGGAGGTTCTCCCTCACAGGATCACAGAATGGTAGGAGCTGGAAGGGACCTCTGGAGATCTTCGAGTCCAACCCCCCCCCCCCCCAAAGCAAGATCACATATGGCAGGCCACAGAGGAACATACCCAAGTGAGTTTGGAATCTTTCTGGAGGAGGAGGCTACACGACCTCTGTGGGCAGCCTACTCCAGGGCTCCAGCACACTCACAAGCAAAGAAGTTTCTCCTCATGTTGAAGTGGAACTTCCTGGGTTCCAGCTTGTATCCATTGTCCCTTACCCTATCGCTGGGCACCAATGAAAAGAGACGGGCCCCATTAAGAGAAGAGTGGCCAGAAGGGCAAGGGAGGGGATTCTCCCCCTTTACTCTTCTCTCCTCACACCCCACCTGCAGCACTGTGTGCAGTTCTGGAGCCCCAACACAAAAAGGACATGGAACTGTTGGAGCCAGTGCAGAGAAGGGCCACAAAGATGATCAGAGGGCTGGAGCACCACTGCTATGAGGTCAGGCTGAGAGAGTTGGGGCTTTGCAGCCTGAAGAAGAGAAGGCTTCCAGGAGACCTTATAGCAACCTTCCAGTATCTGAAGGGGGCCTACAGGAGGGATGGGGAGGGACTATTGACAAGGTCTTGTAATGACAGGATGAGGAGTAATGGGTTTAAACTGGCAGAGGAGAGATTTAAATGGGATGTTAGGAGGAAGTTTTTTGCAGTGAGGGTGGTGAGACACTGGCACAGGCAGTGGCTACTCCCTCCCTGGAGGTGTTGAAGGCCAGGCTGGATGAGGTCTTGAGTGACCTGTTCCAGTGGGAGGTGTCCCTGCCTATGGTACAGGGGGGTTGGAACTGGATGAACTTTGAGGTCCCTTCCAACCTAAACCATTCTATGATTCTATGATCTTCTTGACACCCAATCTTAAGGTATTTGTAAATATTGACTGGATCCCCTTTCAGCCTTCTCCATAGTCAGAAGCCCCAGGTCTCTCAGCCTCTCCCCTCACAGTGATGCTCCAGTCCCCTCAGTGTCTTTGTAGCCTCTGTTGGACTCTCTCCAGTAGTTTCCTGTCTCTTGAACTGGGGAGCTCAGAACTGGTGTTACAATTACCACTTCTGCCTTCTTAGTCTTCACTCTTTCACTGCTTCTGCTTAATTGCATGGGAAAGTCAAAGGAACAGAGATCTCAGCCCTGTGCAAAGAGCATTGCAAGATGTCTTAGAATCATAGAATCATGGAATGGTCTAGGTTGGAAGAGACCTCAAAGATCATCCAGTTCCAACCCCCCTGTGCCATAGGCAGGGACACCTCCCACTAGATCAGGTCGCTCAAGACCTCATCCAGCCTGGCCTTGAACACCTCCAGGGAGGGAGCAGCCACACCCTCCCTGGGCAACCTGTTCCAGTGCCTCACCACCCTCACTGTGAATAACTTCCTCCTAAAATCCCATTCAAATCTCCCCTCCACCAATTTGAACCCATTCCCCCTCGTCCTGTCATTACAAGACCTTGTGAACAGTCCCTCCCCAGCCTTCCTGTAGTCCCCCTTCAGATACTGGAAGTTCTTCTCCCACGCACCTGTACTCTGATGTCTTAGTGCAGTTTTCATTTCTGCACCCTTATTCTTGGGTTAAGAGGCCACAATTCCTATCAAATATCAAAAAGCAGAGTGGGTTTAGGTTGGACTTAAGGAGGAAGTTCTTTACAATGAGAGTGGTGAAATATGGGAAGAGGTTGCCCATTGATGCAATTGAGCTCCCATCCCTAGAGGCATTCAAGGTCAAACTGGATGGGGGGCCCTGAGCAACCTGATGTAGTTGAAGATGTCCCTGCTCACTATTGGAGGGGTTGGACAAGATGCCCTTTGAGGGTCCCTTCCAACCTGATGGATTCTGTGATTCTGTGGTTCTGTGAATTGTTTTGGTCGGAAAAGACCTTTAAGATCACTGAGTCCATAGTGAGAAAGTGGAATTGGCTTTTCCCCTGTTCTCCTTGAAAGCTGAATCCTTCCTAACAGCTTTCTGGGGTTTTTTTTCTCCCTGGAGTATTTTTAAGTGAAGCAGATCTTTGTTGCTTAGGAAATCCTTCTATTCCTGCTCTTCCTATTTCTCACCCCAAACAGCGTTATGACCGCCTACATTCCACAGGCTTTGAAGCCAATGGAATGATCTTTGCTGCTTCTGCAAACGTGACTGCACATTACAGCTGTAACAGAGCCATCCTACTTCACTTGTAGAGGGGATAGAATTTCAGTGGCTAGTTAAATGACTTCTTTAATCAATCTGTCTGAAGGTCCATCCTTCTGGAGGATGCTTTGCAAACCGAAAGACCTACTTCAGTATGCAAAAAATCCACGTAGGTGAAGAGCCATCAGCCTGAAAGTTTCAACCAGAGTGGAATAAAATATCCCACACTCAGCTGCAGGCTCCGATAATATTGCAGATCCATTTGTGTGTGCCTCGGTGCTGTATCTGGAACCTCACTTCCTCGCAGTGTCAGAGGCATTTGTTGGAGGAGTAGATGTGCAGTATCTGGAACCTCACTTCCTCGCAGAGTCAGAGGCATTTGTTGGAGGAGTAGATGTGCAATATCTGGAACCTCACTTCCTCGCAGAGTCAGAGGCATTTGTTGGAGGAGTAGATGTGCAATATCTGGAACCTCACGTCCTCGCAGAGTCAGAGGCATTTGTTGGAGGAGTAGACGTGCAAAAGCATCTCAATATGCTTGCTTTTTTTGGTTGGTTGTTTTTTTGTATACCTCCATATTCAAAGAACATTATGGGGAAGGCAATTCCTTTGTTCTGAAGGACTTCCCCCCAAGATGCAGGCTCCTCCTGCAAGCTTAATGCATCTGTCCTGGGCTGTATCTTGCCCTGATGTTCTGTTAATCTTGAAGCAGTGTGCAGGTTTGAACTAATTGGAGGATTTGAATGAGACTACAGGCTGAGAAAGGAAAATACTTCACTCATGGGTTTACTGAAGAAGAAAAAACGTGTTTAAGAGTTTTAACCCAAACATAGATAACACAGTGTGGTGGTTTAGCAGTTACCTGCCCCCCCCACACACTTTGAAATGACCCAGGCTAAGACTCAGTCAGCTGGAAGTTAAGGAATGAAGCTTTATATTTACAGCTTTGCACAATAGACAAGCAGATATTTACAATGTATAACAGATATTTACAGATACATACAGTGAAAAGGTAATACAGACACACCACAGCCCTCCCAGAGATCAAAATCCCTAAGAGGGGTTTCTAACCACCTCTACTACCTTTCCCCTCTTCCCCAGTCTTATTTCACCATCTGTTGATGCAGCAGATAGGCGAAAGTAGATGGGCCAGGGGGGTTAGCAGTAGGAAAAGAAGTTATTGGAATTATTCAGAATCAGCTACAAAAAGGCAGGGAGAAAGGAGCCACACAAGGAGCCAGCCACAGCCCAGAGAGGTCTGAAGCAGTCTGACTTATCTATATTTGGGTTACAACTCTTAAAACAATTTTTTTTTCTTTCTCAGTAAAGCTCTGAGGGAAGTAGCATTGTCAGTGCTTTCCTCTCTCAGCCTATAGTCTAATTTATAATTCAAATCCTCCAATTAGTTCAAACCAGCACAGACAGACCGCTTTGGGCCATGGCTACTGCTGCATGGCTCTCTCTCCCTGCTTTATTAGCTGAATAATTTCACTGACTACTTTCCTGCTGCTAATCCCCCCTGGCTGATCTACCTTCACCTATCTGCTGCATGAAAGAGAGGGTAAGATAAGACTGGGGAAGGTGGTAGGGGTGGTTAGAAACCCCTCTTAGGGATTTCTGATCTCTGGGAGGGCTGTGGTGTTTCTGTATTACCTTTTTTAACTGCATCTATCTGTAAATATCTGTTATATATTGTAAATATCTGCTTGTATGTTGTGCAAAGCTGTAAATATAAAGCTTCATTTATTAACTTCCAGCTGACTGAGTCCTAGCTTGGGTCATTTCAAAGTGTGTGTGGAGGGAAGAACTGTCAAACCACCACATAAGTCCAAGTCAAAATTCATTTTGACTTCATTTATTAACTTCCAGCTGACTGAGTCCTAGCTTGGGTCATTTCAAAGTGTGTGTGGAGGGAAGAACTGTCAAACCACCACATAAGTCCAAGTCAAAATTCATTTTGACTTCATTTATTGAATTTCAGCTGACTGAGTCCTAGCTTGGGTCATTTCAAAGTGTGTGGCAGGGACAACTGTCCAACCACCATGTAAGTCCAAGTCAAAATTCATTTTTACTTCATTTATTAACTTCCAGCTGACTGAGTCCTAGCTTGGGTTATTTCAAAGTGCGTGTGGGGGGAAGAACTGTCAAACCACCACATAGTCCAAGTCAAAATCAGTGCATGCCAATTTTGTTTCTAGGATTTCCCCTTGAAGATACACTCTGTCCAGGGAAAAGCTTCCAGCTCCTCCTGCCTCTTGGCAGGAACAACTGCATCCACCTGCCTGCATGATTCAGCAAGAGACTCACAACCTGCTCCAGCCCTGGTTCATGCACCTGAAACAGGAGGAGCAGCCAGGTTTCCAGGCAGTGCTGTGAAGTGCCCCTTGTTCGTGCTGCTCTTGATGGGAGGGTCACATTTTCCTGCATCCTTGTGCTGAGCAGCTACAGCTTCACCTCTGCCCTCCCGCTCACGCACGTGGTTGGGAAGGGCACCCAGCTGGTTTCCTTCCTTTGAATGCAAACAGCACAATCAGCTGCAAAGTCCCCTGAGACACAGAGACGTAAATAGGGTGACAAAAAAATAATGTATAGCTGCGAGCCCTCCTGTTCCTTCCGTGACAAACAAACCCTTGCACAAGGGCCTCACCTAAAGCTGGCCTGAGAGTCTGAGCTGTGTCCTACTTAGCTCTCCGGCTCCTGCGAGGGATACGAGTTTCCTGACGGCCTGATAAAGCTCTGCTTGCCCTTAGTGCCTTTTCTCTTCCCCAAAACATCTCAGCCACAACCCCAAGAGACTGATGGTTTCTTGAGCAAGCCCTGAAGAGAGGGACTTGGGAGTGCTGGTGGAGGAGAAGCTCAACGTGAGCCAGCAGCAAGCACTTGCAGCCCAGAAAGCCAAACAGAGCCTGGGCTGCAGCAGGAGAAGGGTGGCCAGCAGGGCCAGGGAGGTGATTCTCCCCCTCTACTCCACTCTGCTGAGACCCCACCTGGAGTACTGCATCCAGTTCTGGAGCCTCTATTACAAGAGGGATGTGGACATGCTGGAGTGTGTCCAGAGAAGGGCCATGAGGATGCTCAGAGGGCTGCAGCACCTCTGCTATGAGGACAGACTGAAAGAGTTGGGGCTGTTCAGCTTGGAGAAGAGGAGGTTCTGAGGTGACCTTCTTGTGGCCTTCCAGGACCTGAAAGAGGCCTCCAAAAAAGCTGGGGAGGGACTTTTTAGTCTATCAGGAGTGAGAGGGCTAGGGGGAATGAAGCAAAGCTGAAGGTGGGGAGATTCAGATCGGATGTAAGGAAGAAGTTCTTCAGCATGAGAGTGGTGAGAGCCTGGAATGGGTTGCCCAGGGAGGTGGTTGGGGCCACATCCCTGGAGGTGTTTGCAGCCAGACTGGCAGAGGCTGTGGGCAGCCTGATCTAGGGTAGGGTGACCCTGAGCATGGCAGAGGCTTTGGAACTAGCTGATCCTTGTGGTCCCTACCAACCCTGACTGATTCTATGATTCTACGAAATGCATTCCCATGCTGGACATAAGAAATATCTTAAGAGGCTTGGATGCCATCTCCTCCTCCTCTTGCCTGAAGCTGCTCCTCAGCTGTGTTCCTTGCATCAGGCCTCTCCCACTTTCTTGCTACTGTGACAGAAATAGTACCATCCCTTCAGAGACCCTTCACCCAAGCTCTGTAGTTTTTTGTGCATGTTTTGTCCTTGCCATCATGTTGCCCATAGCAGCTGTCACCGTAGGTGCCCCAAAGGGCCATTCCAACAGTGAGAGACTGTTTGGTCTCCTGCAAATCCTGCTCTATCCCTTTTACTCTGTGTCACAGAATCATGTAATCATAGCATGGTTTAGGTTGGAAGAGACCTCAAAGCTCAGCCAGTTCCAACCCCCTCTGTGCCATAGGCAGGGACACCTCCCACTAGATCAGGTTGCTCAAGACCTCATCCAGCCTGGCCTTGAACCCCTCCAGGGAGGGAGTAGCCACAACCTCCCTGGGCAACCTGTGCCAGTGTCTCACCACCCTCACTACAAACAACTTCCTCCTAACATCCAGTTTCCATCTCCCCTCTGCTAGTTTAAACCCATTCCTCCTTGTCCTGACATTACAAGACCTTGTGAACAGTCCCTCCCCAGCCTTCCTGTAGGCCTCTTTCAGATACTGGAAGGCTACTATTAAGACCTCCTGGAAGTCTTCTTTTCTCCAGGCTGCAGAGATGATCAGAGGGCTGGAGCACCTCTGCTATGAGGACAGGCTGATAGAGTTGGGGCTTTTCAGCCTGGAGAAGAGAAGGCTTCCAGGAGACCTTATAGCAGCCTACCAGTATCTGTGGGGGGCCTAGAGGAGAGCTGGGGAGGGACTGTTCACAAGGTCTTGTAATGACAGGATGAGGGGGAATGGGTTCAAATTGGCAGAGGGGAGATTTGAACAGGATGTTAGGAGAAAGTTCTTCACAGTGAGGGTGGTGAGGCACTGGCACAGGTTGCCCAGGGAGGTTGTGGCTGCTCGCTCCCTGGATGTGTTGAAGGCCAGGTTGGATGAGGTCTTGAGCGACCTGATCTAGTGGGAGGTGTCCCTGCCTACGGCACAGGGGGGTTGGAACTGGCTGAGTTTTGAGGTCCCTTCCAACCTAAACCATGCTATGATTCTATGATTCTATGATGGGTGTCAAGAAGGGGCCAGTCATTCTTCAGTGGTGTCCTGTGATAGGACAAGAGGCAATGGACACAAACTGGAACATTGGAAGTTCCACCTCAACATGAGGAAGAACTTTACTGTGAGGGTGCTGGAGCACGGGAACAGGCTGCACAGAGAGGTTTGGGAGTTTCTAGAGACTTCCAAGACCCATTTGGACGCATTCCTGTGTGACCTGCCCTAGTTGACCCTGCTTTGGCAGGGAGGGTTGGACTGGATGATCTTCAGGCATCCTTTCCAACCCTACCATTCTATGATTCTATGATCTTCATGCTGCTCAGAATTGTGGAACTGGCAGTGTGCTTGTTTGAACTCATTGGAGGATTTTATTGAGAAAGTAGATTATAGGCTGAGAAAGGAAAACAAAATTTGATTCTACTCCACTCACAGGTTTACTGAGACGGTATAACAGTTAGAACCAAAACATAGATAAGATAGAGCCATTTGAGCTGTTGGGGCTGTTGCATCTCTCCCTGTTTTCTAGCTGGATCTGTGTAACTCCACTGTGTAACACCACTTTCCTACTCCTTAAACCCCCATGACAATCTTCTCACTTACCTGGCACATAAGACAGATACTGGGGTAAAATTGGGTATTGGGGGGAAGGTGGAAGGGTGGTTGGGAACCCCTCTTGGGGACTCTGATCTCTCTGATCTGTGTAACACCACTTTCCTACTCCTTAAAGCCCCTGGCCGATCTTCCTCACTTACCTGGCACATAAGACAGATACTGGGGTAAGATTGGGTATTGGGGGGAAGGTGGAAGGGTGGTTGGGAACCCCTCTTGGGGACTCTGATCTCTCTGATCTGTGTAACACCACTTTCCTACTGCTTAAAGCCCCTGGTCGATCTTCCTCACTTACCTGGCACATAAGACAGATACTGGGGTAAGATTGGGTATTGGGGGGAAGGTGGAAGGGTGGTTGGGAACCCCTCTTGGGGACTCTGAACTATGGGAGGGCTGTGGTGTTTCTATGTTACCTTTTTGCTGTATATATCTGTAAATATATGTGATCTATTGTAAATATCTGCTCGTCTACTGTGCAAAGCTGTAATATAAAGCTTCATTTATTAAATTCCAGCCGACTGGGTCATTTCAAAGTGTGGGGGGTGGGTAACTCATAGAATCATAGAATCATAGAATGGTTTAGGTTGGAAGAGACCTTAAAGATCATCCAGTTCTAACCCCCCTGTGCCATAGGCAGGGACACCTCCCACTAGATCAGGTCGCTCAAGACCTCATCCAGCCTGGCCTTGAACTGCCAAACCACCTGTGCTGGTTTGAACTAATTGGAGAATTTGAGTGAGAAATTAGACTATTGGCTGAGAGAGGAAACCACAGAATGTCACTTTGCCCAGAGCTCTACTGAGAAAGAAAAAAAAAAAGGCTGTTTTAAAAGTTATAACCAAAATATAGATAAGGCAGACTGTTTCAGACAGCTCTGGCTGTAGCTGCTCTTTGCATAGTCTCCTTTGTCTCTGCCTTGGTAGCTAATTCTCATTAATACTACTAATTTCTTTCCTACTACNGGTGGGGGGGCAGGGAACTGCAAAACCACCACACCACCACAGGCAGTGACCATGCAGGGCACCTTCTGCTGCTTTCACAGCCCCCTTTGTGATACTGTTCATTGAGGTATTGCTGCAGTTCTGCCTCTACCCTTAGCAGATAAATCTTCGTTGTCTCATTAAAATAACTTGGGCTGCTCTCCCTCTTAAGGCTACAATGCAAACAGATCACATTCTCTGATCCTACCTCATGCCTTATGTAAAACCACTTAACATTCCTTTTAAGGCTGGGACCCATCCAGACGAAAGATGCTGCATAAAAGCACATTCCTTAACACGCTTGACCAGCAAAAGCAATGTGGTCTAGGGTGGAAAATACCCAGTAGGAATCGATGTGTGTTCAGGAGGACAGGCCTGGCAGTGTACAGTGTCTTGTGCCCTCTGCTTGGCACAACTCATTTATCTCCATTTTTCTAATCATGAACTAACACAGTCCCAGTGCTACTGTTAAGTGTGCTGGTTTGAGGTGAATTGGAATATTTTAACGAGAGAAATTAGGTTATAGGCTGTGGGAAGAAAACAGTGGTGATGTCTACTTTGCTCATAGGTTTGCTGAGGTGTACAAGAGCAAAGAGACAAACACAGAATCATAGAATGGTTTAGGCTGGAAGGGACCTCAAAGCTCATCCTGTTCCAAGCCCCCTGTGCCATAGACAGGGACATCTCCTACTAGCCCAGGTGCAGGACTTTGCATTTGGCTGTGTTGAACTTCAAGAGATTCGCAGAGGTCCACCTCTCAAGCCTGTCCAGGTCCTTCTGGATGCCATCCCTTCCCTCCAGTGTGTTGACCATACCACACAGCTTTGTGCCACCTGCTTACTCACTGAGGGTGTCTTAATCCCACTGTCTATGCCACCAACAAAGATGTCAAATAGTGCTAGTGTGAGACAGCCAACTGTGTCCTGGGCTGCATCACAAGCAGCGGGGCCAGCAGGGCAAGGGAAGGGATTCTGCCCCTTTACTCTGGTCTCCTCACACCCCACCTGCAGCACTGTGTGCAGTACTGTGTGCAGTTCTGCAGCACTGTGTGCAGTTCTGTAGCTCCCAACACAAGAAGGACATGGAAGTGTTGGAGCAAGTCCAGAGGAGGGCCACAAAGGTGCTGAGAGGGCTGCAGCAGCTCTGCTATGAGGACAGGCTGAGAGAGTTGGGGCTTTGCAGCCCGGAGAAGGCTTCCAGCAGACCTTATAGTAGCCTTCCAGTATCTGAAGGGGCCTACAGGAAGGCTGGGGAGGGACTATTCACGAGGTCTTGTAATGACAGCACGAGGGGGAATGGGTTTAAAATGGCAGAGGGGAGATTGAAACTGGATGATAGGAGGAAGCTCTTTGCAGTGAGGGTGGTGAGACACTGGCACAGGTTGCCCAGGGAGGTTGTGGCTGCTCAACACAAGGGACAACTTCTTGACTGGAAGGGTCCCAGAGCACTGGCAGAGGCTGCCCAGAGAGGTTGTGGAGTCTCCTTGTCTGGAGACTTTCCAGGCCTGTCTGGATGTGTTCCTGTGTGCCCTGAGCTAGATTGTCTGGTCCTGCTCTGGCAGGGGGTTGGACTGGATGATCTTTTTGGGTCTCTTCCAACCCCTGACATCCTGTGAGCTTGTGAGTTGTTGAAGGCCAGGCAGGATGAGGACTTAAGCAACCTGATCTAGTGGAGGGGTGTCCATGGGGTTAGAACTAGGTGATCTTGTTCTTCCCCATGCTACAAATCTATTAATATGGGACAGGAAATTACACCTCCAGGTAGGAAGTGGAACCTAACCCAGCAAGGACAAAATCATGGTGGCCAATTCTGGAGCCCCCAACAAAACAAGGACATTGAACTGTTGGAGCAAGTCCAGAGGAGGGCCACAAAGATGCTCAGAGGGCTGCAACAGCTGTGCTATGAGGAAAGGTTACAAGAGTTGGGGCTCAGCAGCCTGGAGAAGAGAAGGGTGCCAGGAGACCTTGAAGTAGCCTTCCAATATCTGAAGGGAGCTATACGAGGGCTGTTAAGGGTCTACTGACAAGGTCTTGTAATGACAGGACTAGGAGGAATGGGTTTAAACTGGCAAAGGGGAGATTGAAACTGGATGTTAGGAGGAAGTTGTTTGCAGTGAGGTTGGTGAGACAATGGCACAGGTTGCCCAGGGAGGTTGTGGCTACTCCTTCCCTGGAGGCTGGATGAGACTTTGAGCGACCTGTTCTAGTGGGAAGTGTCCCTGCCTATGGCACAGAGGGCTTGGAGCTGGATGAGCTTTGAGGTCCCTTCCAACTTAAACCATTCTATGATTCTGTGGTCAACGGAGGAGCCTTTACATTAAATTGTGGTCATTGCGTGGCACTTGGATCTGCCAGATGTCCTAGGAGGCCAAGCAGCAGATGGTGATCTGCTAGTGGAAAACAAATGGCCTCTTTCCTGTGCTGTGACCTGATGGCTTGTCAGGAGCAGCGAATCAGTAGAGCGAGAAGCAGCGCTGGAGCCTTCAGCTGAGGAAGGGGGAGCACAAGGAGGCCAACAGCTGCCTATCAGGAGTGCCGGAAGCTCGGTTATGGGGGAGAGAAGCAATTGTTTTGTTCAGAATCACTTGAGGAAACGCAGCTCCCCAAAGGGTAAATACTTTCTGCTTGTGTTTGCTGGGTCTTCAGGAAAACGTACATATTTATGTTGGAGAGAACATGCAGGATGTAGGCTTTCAGAGTACGAGGAGGAATTAGAATCATAGAATGGTTTAGGTTGGAAGGGAGCTCAAAGATCATCCAGTTCCAACCCCCCTGTGCCATAGGCAGGGACACCTCCCACTAGAACAGGTCATAGAATCATAGAATGGTTTAGGTTGGAAGGGAGCTCAAAGCTCATCCACTTCCAACCCCCCCTGGCACTCATAGGCAGGGACACCTCCCACCAGAACAGGTCACTCAAGGCCTCATCCAGCCTGGCCTTCAACACCTCCAGGGAGGGAGCAGCCACAACCTTCCTGGGCAACCTGTGCCAGTGTCAACCACCATCACTGTAAACAACTTCCTCCTAACATCCTGTTTAAATCTCCCCTCTGCCAGTTTAAACCCATTCCTCCTCATCCTGTCATTACAAAACCTTGTCAATAGTCCCTCCCCAGCCCTCCTGTAGGCCCCTTTCAGATACTGGAAGGCTACTATAAGGTCTCCTGGAAGCCTTCTCTTCTCCAGGCTGAAAAGCCCCAACTCTCTCAGCCTGTCCTCACAGCAGAGCTGCTGCAGCCCTCTCAGCATCTTGGTGGCAACCTCTGGACTGGCTCCAACAATTCCATATCCTTCTTGCGCTGGGGGCTCCAGGACTTAAACGAAGCTTAAACGAATTAGACGAGGATCTCTTTAAGTCAGCAGCCCCCTGCTCCCCTGACTCTCTGCAAGCAGGACGGTTCGCATTTTGGAGCTGGCTTCTGCCACACTGCGTTTCAAAGGAGCCCATCAACGAAATGAGATTCCACTACGCCGCTCCCAGGAGCCTGCGCAGGTTGCCTCCGAGTTGCCGCTCCTACCGAGTTACTCACTGCAAGCTTACGCAATCGGGCAGCCTCCCGGCTCAGGTGCTTGCATGTGGGATTTCTAAATGTGCTGGAGTAAGCTGAAAGCCCAGACTCAAACTCAGAACCACTACCCAGCTACTTTGCCAGCAGGCTATGTTGGACCCGCGGGGGGCTTTGCCTGGCTGGCAAAGAGGCAAAAATCCACCCTGGAATAAGCGATTCAGAGTGATGAACACCAAAGAGATCTGTACATCTGGCTTTCATTTATTTTTTTTTCCTTCCCCCTACCTAGCTTTTGCAGGAATATTTTCTGTGCTGAGTTCGTGGTGGGGGGGGAGGTTTTGCAGCTAGAAAAGTCCCACCTCCCTTTAGGCACTGGTGATTTTACCTGCAAGCAGATGCTGCTGCTCATTCCAGAATTCCTCTATTCCACATCCCCATCTTTGGGTTTCCTACGTTGCTTAGCACTCATTTGAGAGACCGAGAGTGTTTTTTTGGTGGGGTTTTTTTTTGTTTGTTTTTTTTTCTCTGAATTTCAGCCACCTTGCTGAAAATGTTGTCTGAAGAGGGAAAGGGAGATAGAGAATCCTTTTCATCCTGCAGTTTCTCAGGAGCTTCTTGTTTGAGAGGCCATAAGTGGTTTGTTTTGGTTTTTTTTTTTTGCTCTGAATTTCATCTGCCTTGCTGAAAATGTTCTCTGAAGCAGGAAAGGCAGATAAAGAATCCTTTTCATCCTGCAGTTTCTCAGGAGTTTGTGGTTTTTTTTTTACTTCAGCAGCCCAAGCAGACAAGTCCCAACAAGCCCAAGTTAATTCTCATGTGACTATCATTGCGCTGGCTGCCCACAAAGCTAAATGCCAGGGTGCTTGATTAGCCCATGAAGAGGATTACATGATGCAGCTGCAGGGTTGCAATCCAGATTGCAAAGAAGGAGATTCACTGACATGGGGAGTCTTGACTGAAAGGGGCCTACAAAAAAGCTGGGGAGGGACTTTTGAGGATGTCAGGTAGTGATGGGACAAGGGGGAATGGAGCTGGAGAGATTCAGACTGGATGTGAGGAGGAAGTTCTTCACCATAGAATCATAGAATTATAGAATGGTTTAGGTTGGAAGGGACCTCAAAGCTCAGCCAGTTCCAACCCCCCTGTACCATAGGCAGGAACACCTTCCACTAGAACAGGTCACTCAAGGTCTCATCCAGCCTCCAGGCAGGGAGCAGCCACAACCTCCCTGGACAACCTGTGCCAGTGTCTCACCAACCTCACTGTAAACAACTTCCTCCTGACATCCAGTTTCAATCTTCCCTCTGCCAGTTTAAACCCATCCTTCCTCATCCTGTCATTACAAGACCTTGTCAATAGTCCCTCCTCAGCCCTCCTGTAGGCCCCCTTTAGATACTGGAAGGCTACTATAAGGTCTCCTGGAAGCCTTCTCTTCTCCAAGCTGAAAAGCCCCAACTCTTTCAGCCTGTCCTCATAGCAGAGCTGCTGCAGCCCTCTCAGCATCTTGGTGGCCTCCTCTGGACTGGCCCAAACAGTTCCATGTCCTTGCGTTGGGAGCTACAGAACTGCACACAGTACTCCAGGTACCATGAGAGTGGTGAGAGCCTGGAATGGGTTGCCCAGGGAGGTGGTTGGGGCCCCATCCCTGGAGGTGTTTGCAGCTGGATGAGGCTGTGGGCAGCCTGATGTAGGGTAGGGTGTCCCTGCCCATGGCAGGGGGGTTGGAACTAGATGATCCCTTGTGGTCCCTTCCAACCCTGACTGATTCTATGATTCTGCCTAGTCTGTGTCCCCATTCCCCTCCTCATGCACTTCAGGGAGGAAGTCAGGCTCTGGTACATCCTCCTCTCACACTTCAGAGCCTCTCAGGGAGAAGGTCACCCCTTGGCAACTCCGCTCTGAGGGAGGCAGCTCTGATGACCCCAACCAGGATGTACATGATGGAACAGCACTGGTGGTAGAGACAGAAAGTTGAGCCCAGTGTTTGGGAGAATAATGAATATGGCTTATAGAGTATATACATGTGATGTAGGCAAGCTGGAAGCTTGCCTTCTGCATCAAACCAGGAGATCATAGAATCATAGAATGGTTTAGGTTGGAAGAGACCTTAAAGATCATCCAGTTCCAACCCCCCGCCATAGGCAGGGACACCTCCCACTAGATCAGGTCGCTCAAGGCCTCATCCAGCCTGGCCTTGAACACATCCAGGGAGGGAGCAGCCACAACCTCCCTGGGCAACCTGTGCCAGTGCCTCGCCACCCTCACTGTGAAGAACTTCCTCAGCATCCCATTTAAATCTCCCCTCTGACAGTTTGAACCCATTCCTCCTCATCCTGTCATTACAAGACCTTGCCAATAGTCCCTCCTCAGCCCTCCTGTAGGCCCCCCTCAGATATTGGAAGGCCACTATACGGTCTCCTGGAAGCCTTCTATTTTCCAGGCTGAAAAGCCCCAACTCTCTCAGCCTGTCCTCAGAGCAGAACTGCTGCAGCCCTCTGATCATCTTTGTGGCCCTCCTCTGGACTCTCTTCAGCAGTTCCATGTCCTTCTTGTGCTGGGGGCTGCAGAGCTGCACACAGTGCTGCAGGTGGGGTGTGAGGAGAGCAGAGCAAAGGGGCAGAATCCCCTCCCTTGCCCTGCTGCCCACAGCTGCTCTTGCTGCAGCCCAGCACACAGTTGCTGTCTGGGCTGCACTCACACTGCAGCCTCATCTTCAGCTTTTCCTCACCCCAAACCCCCAGGGCCTTTTCCTCAGGGCTGCGCTCAGCCATTCCCCACCCAGCCTGGAGTTGTGCTTGGGATTGCTCCCACCCAGGTGCAGGACCTTACACTTGGCCTTGTTGAATGTCCTGAGGTTGTCCTGGGCACAGCTCTGCAGCCTGTGCAGGTCCCTCTGGATGGATCCCTGCCCTCCAGCAAGTCTCCTGTGCCACACAGCTTGGTGCCATCTGCACACTTGCTGAGGCTGCACTCGAGTCCTCTGTCCATGATACAGGCCAACAGCCATGCCTGTCCTGTCACTTGTCTCTCCACACCCAAGACATCGACCTGTTGGGAGTGGGGCCAGAGGAGACCACGACAGTGATGTGAGGGCTGGAAGCACTCTGCTGAGGGCAGGCTGAAACAGTTCGAGTTGTTTAGCCTAGGGAAGAGAAGGCTCCAGGGAGACCTTCTTGTGGCCCTTCAGTGCTTTAAAGGGGCTGACCAGAACGCTGGGGGACAGACTTCTGAGCAGGGCCTGTTGGGACAGGACAAGGGGGGATGATGGCTTTAAACTGAAAGAGGGAAATTCAGCCTCTAGGAAGAAGGAAGGATGCTGAGGGTGGTGAGACACTGTCCCAGATGCCCTATCCCTGGAACTATTCCAGGTCAGTTCGTTTGAGCCTCTGAGCAGTCTGAGATGGAGGGAGATCGGACTGGGGGCCCAGGGGCATCCAGGAAGATTGGATGACCTTTAAAGTCTGTCCCTTCCGAACCAAATCACTCTGTGAGCTTCAAGACGTGGCAGCCCCAGGCTCACCAATTAGCGCCTCCACGGAGGGCAGTGGGGCCTAGAGCTCCGCCGGGGTGCAGCTCTGCCTCCGTCTGCGGCACCCCTCCGGCCCTTTCCGCAGCTCGGGGCCCGTGGGGAGCACCGCCGGGCCGGGCCGGGCCGGTGGGCGGGCGGCTGGCGGCACACCCCACGGCAGCCATTATGCCACCGGCTTTACTAACGCCCAGGGGCGGCCCGGGCTGCAGCCAAGAAGGCGGGGGTGGGTTAGGAAGGAGAGCAGAGGCGAGGGCAGGGAAGGAAGAGCCGCGGAGGTGCCATCGGCCGCGCCGTGGCGCTGCGGCGTCGCCAAGGCCGCCGCTGCCCCGTCCCGACCAGTCCCGTCCCGTCCTGTCCTGGCCCGGCCCGGCTCGGCCGGCAGCTGCGTGCGTTTGGGGCCGTGACTGCGGCTGCT
>VWZI01008638.1:3922-41161 GCA_013396835.1 Psilopogon haemacephalus | reverse complement strand
TTTTCCTCTCACCTCTTCAAGTGGCTTCTCTGCTCCATTGCTACTAATGAGTCACCAGCATCTCCTGCGCGGTTGTTTTTTGGGATGTCTAATAATGTGAGACCGCTTTTCTGGTTGTGGGAGATGTTGCCTCTTCCTCAGATGCTTTTTGGTGGCCGTGGTTCGTGTCTCAAATTCTTCTTGGGGCAGTTGGTAGCTTTTAGAGTGAATCTGCTGGTTTTTTTGGATGTTGAAGGCGGAGGTTAAACAAATATTTGTGTTCGCTATTAGGTTACAGAAGAATATTTAAGGCCCTTCTAAAAATCTCCTGCCCACTTGGCTTTTCATTACTACTATGGAAGCTGAAAGCTGAAATGTGTTTTCTTAAGTGTTTGTGGCTTCTTTTTTTTTTTTTTTTTGCCTCTGTCACATGGTGCACAATGGTTGATTGTAGGGCTGCTTGTAAGTGCTAGATTGTTGGTGTTGCTTTAATTAATTTTTTTTTTTTCCCCCATACAAAATGCAGTTTCAGGGTGGGGGAGAAGCCATCACTAAATAAACTATTTTCTTATTGTGCTGGTGTGAACTAATTGGAGGATTTGGATGAGAAATTAGGCTATAGGCTGAGAGGAAAGCAATGGCAATGCTACTTCGCTCAGAGCTTTACTGAGAAAGAAAAAAAAAATTGTTTTAAGAGTTGTAACTCAAATATAGATAAGTCAGACTGCTTCAGACCTCTCTGGGCTGTGGCTGCCTCTTGTATGGCTCCTTTTCCCTGCCTTTTGTAGCTGATTCTGAATGATTTCACTGACTTCTTTCCTACTGCTAACCCCCCTGGCTGATCTACCTTCGCTTATCTGCTGCATCAACAGAGGGTGAGATAAGATTGGGGAAGGGGGGAAAGGTGGTAGGGGTGGTTAGAAACCCCTCTTAGGGATTTTAATCTCTGGAAGGGCTGTGGTGTTGCTGTTTTACCTTTTCACTGTGTATATCTGTAAACATCTGTTATACATTGTAAATATCTGCTTGTCTATTGTGCATAGCTGTAAATATAAAGCTTCATTTATTAACTTCCAGCTGACTGAGCCTTATCCTGGGTTATTTCACAGTGTTGGGGAGGGGCAGGCAATTGCTAAGCCACCACACTTACGTATTTACAGAGTGTGTGAACGAATCCAAGTTTGGGTCTGCCAGTCTTGGAAGTGCAGTTTCCATTACAGTCCTAACGTGTTACTTGTCTAAAAAGCTGGGCAAGATTGTTATCTCAACGATAACAATCCAATGTGTTGGAATAGTCCATCTCTCAAAGCATTGTATCAAGCAATCTGAAATTGCTGACTTCTGGAAGAGGTTATAATAGCAAAGATTGAATTCTGGCTGGAGGGTTGGGCCCAAAGACTGATGGTGAATGGACTGAAATCCAGTTGGTGGCTGGTTCCCAGTGATGTTCCCCAGGGCTCCATACTGGGGCTAGTTATGAGTGATGTGGTTTAGGGGATCAAGGGCATCCTCAGTGAATTTGCAGATGACACTTAAGTTGGGAGGGAGCCTTGATCTTCTTGAGGGTTGGGAGGGTCTACAGAGGCACCTGGACAGGTTGGATCAATGGGCTGAGGTCAATGGCATGAGGTTCAGCAAGGCTTAGTACTGGGTCCTGTACTTGGCTCACAACAGCCCCATGAAGGCTCAGGGCAGAGTGACTGGAAAGCTTCCCAATAGTTGGGAAGTTGGGAGGGAGTACTGATAATCTTGAGGGTTGGGAGGGTCTACAGAGGCACCTGGACAGGCTGGATCAAAGGGCTGAGTCCAGTTGGATGAGGTTCAGCAAGGCCCAGTGCTGGGTCCTGCACTTGTGTCACAACAACCCCATGAAGGCTCAGGGCAGAGTGACTGGAAAGCTTCCCAATAGAGAAAGCCCTTGAGGGTGTTGATTGACAGCTGGCTGAACATGAACCAGTGCGTGCCCAGGTGGCCAAGAAGACCAACAGCATCCTGACTTGGATCAGCAATAGTGTGACCAGAAGGACCAGGGAAGTGATTGTACCTCAATACTGAACACTGGTGAGGTTGCATCTTCACTCCTCTGCTATGAGGACAGGCTGAAGGAGTTGGGACTTTTCAGCCTGGAGAAGAGAAGGCTTTGAGGAGACCTTATAGCAACCTTCCAGTATCTGAAGGGGGCCTACAGGAGGGCTGGAGAGGGACTATTGACAAGGTCTTGTAGTGAGAGGATGAGGAGGAATGGGTTTAAACTGGCAGAGGAGAGATTTAAATGGGATGTTAGGAGAAAGATCTTCACAGTGAGGGTGGTGAGACACTGGCACAGGTTGCCCAGGGAGGTTGTGGCTGCTCCCTCCCTGGACGTGTTCAAGGCCAGGCTGGATGAGGTCTTGAGTGACCTTATCTAGTGGGAGGTGTTCCTGCCTATGGTACAGGGGGGTTGGAACTGGATGATCTTTTTGGTCTCTTCCAACCTAAACCATTCTATGATTCTGTGATTCAGTTTTGTCCTCCTCACTCCAAGAAGGACAGGTCCAGAGAAGGGCAATAAAGCTAGGGAAGGGTCTGGAGTATTGTGAGGAGCAGCTGAGGGAGCTGGGGTTGTTCAGCCTGGAGAGAGGAAGGCTGAGGGGAGACCTTCTGGCTCTCTACAACTGCCTGAAAGGAGGTTGGAGCCAGATGGGTGCTGATCTCCTCTCCATAGTAAGAAGCAACAGGATGAAAAGAAGTGGCCTCAAATTGCAGCATGGGAGGTTTAGGTTGGATGTTATATGAAACTTCTTCACTGAAATTGTGCTTAAACACTGGAACAGGTTTTTTAGGGAGATAGTGGAATCCCCATCCCTGGAAGGCTTTAAAAGCCACAGAGATGTGGTGTGCAGTAACATAGTTTAGCATCATCCTTGGTAGAGTCAGATAATAGTTGGAATTGATCTTAAAGGCCTTTTCCAAGCAGGACAATTCTATGACTCCATGATTCTACTCACTTAATGTTGATAGTATTTTCTCTGTCCCCTTTGTCAGATGGTCAGCTGAACACTGTGAAGATGAGGCCTACAAGAGCAAGGATTTTATTTGCCTTTCTGGCAAATTTCTGTTTGCCCTCCTTGGTTCTGTAGATGAAAGTCCCAAAGCACGATGCAAGTTCATGCATCTGCAGCATCGTACTGAAATAGGCTTCCTGTGTGTGTGTGTGGTTAATGCAGGACCATCCAGCTGACTACTGTCCTAGAGAAGGAAGTTTTAAAAGCCACTAGAAACTGTAAATGGAGTTTAATCTCCAGCACTGAGAAGTGTGGCCAGCAGGGTGAGGGAGGTGATTCTCCGCCTCTACTGTGGCCTGCTGAGACCCCACCTGGAGTACTGCATCCAGTTCTGGAGCCCATGGGACAAGAGGGATGTGGACATGCTGGAGCGTGTCAGAGGATGCTCAGAGGGCTGCAGCACCTCTGCTATGAGGACAGACTGAAAGAGTTGGGGCTGTGCAGTGTGGAGAAGAGGAGGCTCCCAGGTGACCTTCTTGTGGCCTTGCAGTATCTGAAAGAGGCCTCCAAAAAAGCTGGGGAAGGGCTTTTTAGGCTCTCAGGTACTGACAGGACTAGGGAGGATGGAGCAAAGCTGGAGGTGAGGAGATTCAGACTGGATGTGAGGAGGAAGTTGTTGAGCATGAGAGTGGTGAGAGCCTGGAATGGGTTGCCCAGGGAGGTGGTTGGGGTCACATCCCTGGAGGTGTTTGCAGCCAGGCTGGGTGAGGCTGTGGGCAGCCTGATGTAGGGTAGGGTGTCCCTGGGCATGGCAGGGGGGTTGGAAGTAGATGACCCTTGTGGTCCCTACCAACCCTGACTGATTCTATGATCGTCAGATCCCATCCCAGGTGAAATGCCATATTGTGGCTTGTTTTTTCCCAGGACAGGGGTGTTTGTCATGCCAGCATGGTAATGGGTTCAAACTGGCAGAGGAGAGATTTAAATGGGATGTTAGGAGAAAGATCTTCACAGTGAGGGTGGTGAGACACTGGCACAGGTTGCCCAGGGAGGTTGTGGCTGTTCCCTCTCTGGAGGTGTTGAAGGCCAGGCTGGATGAGGCCTTAAGCGACCTGATCTAGTGGGAGGTGTCCCTGCCTATGGTACAGGGGGGTTGGAACTGGATGATCTTTGAGGTCTCTTCCAACCTAAACCATTCTATGATTCTATGACCTGTCAGTGACCCTGCAGCTTTTCAGTAAGGCCTTCTGGTCTAATGTGGAGAAGTTCAGTTTTGATAGCAAGTTCACATCAGCAGCTCTCTAATCATGTTGTTGCTGCAGGCCATGATGTCTCCTGGAAGTACTTGAATTAGTGTAAGACTGAGCTGGTTTGTAGATGTTGGTGGCCTGAAGGACTTAAAGAACAAGTGCTGTATTAGGTTGATAATTTACTTGAGCTGTATTTTACTGGGATTTCCTGCATGGTCTTTTTGAGTATTTATTGAGAGCAGGTTTGATGGGAGAGAGTTAGTGGAAACAGTAGAATGATGTGGGTTGGAAGGGACCTTAAAGATCATCTAGTTACAACTGCCCTTGCTGTGGACAAGGACAATTCCTACTAGACCAGGTATCTGAAGGCCCTGTCCAACTTGGCTTTTAACTCTTCCTGGCTTGGAGCTTCCACCTTTTCTCTGAGCAACCTGTTCCAATCCCTCACCACCCTTATGTGGAAGAAATTCTTCCAGTTTGAGGCAATTACCCCTTGTCTTGTCACTACATGCCTTTTTAAAAAGTTCATTTCAGTCTCTCCTATAGCCTCCTTCAAATGGTGAAAGGCTACCAGAATGTCTGCTTGGAACCTTCTAGAATGAATCATAGAATGGTTTGGTTTGGAAGGGACCTTTAAAGGTCATTCAGTCCAACCCCTCTGCAGTCAGCTGGGACATCTACAATGACAGCAGGTTGCTCAGAGCCCCAAATTCTGTAAATGATAGATAGGACTATAGTTTTAGACACTGAAATAATATTTAAAAAACAAAATCAAACAGAAAAACCCCAACAAAACAAACAAACAACCAACCCCCTCCCCCCAAACCAAAAACCCAATGTGACCTGGAATGGTTCAAGGCTTTCCATAGAATCAGTCAGGGTTGGAAGGCACTACAAGGATCATAGAATCAGTCAGGGTTGGAAGGGACGACAAGGATCAGCTAATTCCAACCCCCCTGCCATGGCCAGGGACACCCTACCCTACATCAGGCTGCCCACAGCCTCATCCAGGGAAGTGGTCCCAACCACCTCCTTGGGCAACCCATTCCAGGCTCTCACCACTCTCATGGTGAAGAACTTCCTCCTCACATCCAATCTGAATCTCCCCACCTCCAGCTTTGCTCCATTCCCCCATGTCCTGTCACTCCCTGATAGCCTAAAAAGTGCCCCCTCAGCTTTTTTGCAGTCCCCTTCAGGACTCTACACTAGATCAGGCTGACCAGAGCCTCATCCAACCTGGCCTTAAACACCTCCAGGGAGCTGTTTTGACATCTACCACCTCTCTGGGCAACCTGGTCCAGTTTCTTAACCACCCTCAGTGTCAAAAATCACTGCCTTGTCTCTAGTCTGAATCTCCCTCTTTTAGTTTAACCCCAGCACCACTTATTTTTTCATAACAGGCCCTGCTCAGAAGTCTGTTCCCAGCTTTCTTACAGGCCCCTTTAAGTACTGAAAGGCCACAGAAAGGTCTCCCCATGTCATGGTGAAAGATGCAGGGTCACCATCTCTTGTACAATTAAAAGGAATTTAAAGTCTTCTACTCCATGAGTGCCTTCACCTTCAGCCTGTTGACTGCTGGTGAACAAGAGTTCCACTCACTACCATCTCCTCTGTCTCCTCCCCCAGCTCCACAGAGCTTGGCTGTTTGTGGTTTGTAAGGCGAGTGCCCCAAAGACAGTTTTAACTGATGTTCAGTTTTGGAGGGAACAAAAGGATGGTTTATATCAAGTGTCTTTTTGAATTCTCTGCTTTGGCAGCTGAGCTGAGGGCTGCTGAATGTGCTCAGCCCAGCACCCTCTGCGAGTTGAATAGCTGGCTGGCTGGCTGGCTTCACTCAGCCACCATGATCAAGTATGATCTTGTGCAGCAGTTCTAAAGCTGGCTTGTTTGGATTTTTCCAAGCATGCTACAGTAGCTTGCAGCAAAAGTAAGCTCATGGGGGGAAAGAGAAAAGTGCCAGTTTAATAGCAGAAACTGTCTGTGAACAGGGAGATGGCTTTTTGTTGAATACCGAGGCAATTTCGTTCCTATTGGAGTCACTTGATCAGCCTCTTTTATTCTCTTGGGATTTGTTTTCATCTCCTGCACCAGGTAAAGGCATAAACTTGGAAGAAACCTCCTTTGGCTTGTCACTGATCCCTGCTGCAGGAAAATGATGAGCAGTGAAATCAGATCGTGGCAGACAGAGGCTCTTCTGCAAAATCATAGAATCATAGAATGGTTTAGGTTGGAAGAGACCTTAAAGATCATCCAGTTCCAACCCCCCTGTGCCATAGGCAGGGACACCTCTCACTAGATCAGGTCGCTCAAGACCTCATCCAGCCTGGCCTTCAACACCTCCATGGAGGAAGCAGCTGTAACATCCCTGGGCAACCTGTGCCCAGGGTGGTGTCTCACCACCCTCACTGTGAAGAACTCCCTCCTAACATGCCAGTTTCAGTCTCCTCTTCAATCTCCTCCTCTTTAAACCCATTCCTCCTCGTTTATTGCTTTTTATACTTTAATATTTAGTCCACTTTTGTAAACGTGAATTTAATTTCACTCCCAAAACTCTGAGTAAGTGTGGTAAATTTACTCCAGAGGGACAACTTCCAATTCCCTGGGGTGCAACTCCTACCCATGACAGCAGTATTTGTGGTGTGGCCTCGCTAATGTCAAGTGCAGAGGTGCAGGTGTGGATTTTTGTGCTCTTAGTTGGGATTGTGTGTGTAAAAATTACTTTACCATATCCTTCTCCCTGGGATAGGACAGGAGCAATGGATGGAAGCTGCAGCACAGGAGGTTGCAGTTCAACACAAGGGGCAACTTCTTGACTGGAAGGGTCCCAGAGCACTAGAACAGGCTGACCAGAGAGGTTGTGGAGTCTCCTTGTCTGGAGACTTTCCAGGCCTGTCTGGATGTGTTCCTCTGTGATCTGAGCTAGATTGTCTGGTCTTGCTCTGGCAGGGGGGTTGGACTTGATGATCTTTTTGGGTCCATTCCAACCACTGACATCCTGTGAACCTGCAGCATGTTTGGATAACTTTGAATGTGTGCAAAATCTATAGCATGAAGTGTCTGAGTGATTCCCAGGTCCATCAGCAGAGGTGTGTGGTAGGAGCAGCCGATGATCCATGTCAGGGAGAGTAGCTCTTCCTGTCAGAGAGGCTGTGGCAGAGTTTGCCAGCACATTTTGCTGACACCAGTGACTGTCCATCCGCTCTGCAGCTGGAAAAACAACTCTGCTTGCTACCTTTATTCATCTTTGGCACCTCTCTCCTTGGTTATGGCTGTGAATGAAAAGAGGCAGCATCACAAAATCCTACAATGGTTTGGGTTGGACGAGGCCTTAAAGATCTAGTTCCAAACTCCTGCAGTGGGCAGGGATGCTTCCTACTAGATCCACATTGTTCAGCTCCCCATCCAGCCTGACTTTGCCAGGGATGGAGCCTCTTTCAGCTTCTCTGGCCACCTGTTCCAGTGCCTCACCACCCTCGTGGGGGAAAATTTCTTCCTAATGCCTCATCTAAATTGAGCTTCTTCTGGTTTGATGCCACTTGTCCTGTCACTCCATGCATTTGTAAAACATCCCTCTCCAGCTCTCCTGAAGCCCCCTTCAAATGCTGGAAAGCTGCTCTAAGGTCTCTCTGGAGCCTTCTCTTCTCCAGGCTGAAGAACCCCATTTTTCTCCAAGCTGTGATTTTTCTGTGCTGGAGAATATGTTTACACTGGCAGCACCATTCAGTGTTGTTTGTGGTGCATCTCCCACATCCCTTTCTTTTTTCTCTTCAAAGGCAGCTTGTGTGAAAAATGGAGAGGTCCTTCTGTTTGCCAAAATAGCAGAGCAGCTCCAGTTAGCTTTTAAACTCTCTTCCCACCTAACCAGCTCTGCAAAATCACTTTCTTCTCCTCCTGGCTAATATTTAGCCTGTTGCCATCATTTTAAGTTTCAGATCTGCCTGCTCATGTGTTTTGCCCTGCAGCTGGCCTGCTGGAAATGTCTCTGTCACGTGAAAGTCTGAGCTGTTGGGAGCTCCTCATGTATGGAAGCTGAGTAAACTGCTCACCCTTCTCAGGTTAGTTGGGGGAAATTCCAGCATCTCCTATGGAGGACTTTCCAGTCTGCTCTTCAACTTCCTAAATTCCTTCACCTAAATGTTAGAGTAATTAATTTTACCTAGCATGGTGGATAATGTCTGCAAGGACCTTCTCAGCTTCTCAAAGAGCCATAGCTTACATTCTCCCATGGTGGATGGAAAATGCCATCTCCAGAATCACAGAGTTGCTCTAGGCTGGAAAAGACCTTTTGAGGTCACTGAGTTCTACCATTGCCAGCACTGCCGAGTCCAGCACTAAACCATGTCCCTGAGCACCACATCTACACAGGTTTTTAAATCCTTTCAGGGATGATGATTTAACCATTTCCCAGGGCCATTCAGCCCTGCAGCTTTGCCATGGCTTGACTATGTCTCTGGAACGGGCTCCCCAGGGAGGTGCTTGCATTCCCATCCCTGGAGATGTTTATAAGATCTAATCCTGAGCTGCAGCAAGAGAAGTGTGGGCAGCAGGGTGAGGGAAGTGATTCCTGCCCCACCTCTACTCTGCACTGGTGAGACCCCACCTGGAGTACTTCATCCAGTTCTGGAGCCATTATTACAAGAGGGATATTGATGTGCTGGAAAGTGTCCAGAGAAGGGCCACGAGAATGTTCAGAGGGCTGAAGCACCTCTGCTATGAGGAGAGAGTGAAGGAGTTGAGGCTGTTCAGTCTGGAGAGGAGAAAGTGACCTTCTTGTGGCCTTCCGGTGTCTGAAGGGGGCTACAAAGAAGCTGGGGAGGGACTTTAGGCTATCAGGTAGTGCTAGGACTAGGGGGAATGGAACCAAGCTAGAAATGGGTAGATTCAGCCTGGAGGTTAGGAAGAAGTTCTTCAGCGTGAGGGTGGCGAGACCTTGGAAGGGGTTTCCCAGGGAAGTGGTGGAAGCCTCATCCCTGGAGGTGTTTGCAGCCAGGCTGGATGAGGCTGTGGGCAGCCTGATCTAGGGTAGGGTGTCTCTGGGCGTGGCAGGGGGGTTAGAAGTAGATGATCCTTGTGGTCCCTTCCAACCCTGACTGATTCTATAATTCTAAGATGCAGAGATGTGGTGCTGAGGGACATGGCTTAGCACCAGGCTTGGTGGAGTTAGATGATGGTTGGACTTATGATCTGGGAGGTCTTCCAACCAAAACCATCCCGGGATCTTATCTCTGAGTTAGTGACCACTCATGATGCTGTTGGACACAGGACTGCATACTGTGTCAAGCAGTAGCAGAGTTATGGGGCTAGGATATTTAGCATCACAGATCTTTCAAAGTTGCTCACTTTTGAGACCGTGGGATGCCAAGATGTGGTTTGAGCAGACACCAGCCAGTACATCATAAGCAGGCAGTAAGAAATCTGAAATCAGTTGCAAAAGAGGGAGAGTAACTGCCAAGGCTTTTGTTCCAAAGCCTTGGTCTCTTCCAGTACTTTTCCCCTAGTTTGTGACCCTAGATGTATTTCTTTTGGCTTCTCTGCTTCTGAAGACGGTGAAAAGGTCATGGAAGATGCAGTCAGGGATAACCCTCAGAGCTATGAGCCCACCTGGAATCCCAGTGGCCAAAACTACTGTGATTGAAAGATGGCAAGTTTAGATTAGGAGGAAAACTTTCACTGTGAGGGTGATGAGGCACTCAGACAGGTTGACCAGAGGGGTTGTGAATGTCTCCTCCTTGGAATTGTTCAAGAGCAGGCTGGATGGGGCTGTTAGCAACCCAGTCTAGTTGAAGATGTCCCTGTACATGGCAAGGGGTTGAACTACCTGAGATCCCACCCAAACCATTCTATGATTCTAGGATTTACTGAACTGATCCACTGAAATGGCATCTTTAGTGACATATTTGATGTGTTGACATGTTGGGATTGCTCTTTTCAGCCTGGAGAAGAGAAGGCTTTGAGGAGACCTTATAGTAGCCTTCCGATATCTGAAAGAGGCCTACAGCAAGGCTGGGGAGGGACTGTTCACAAGGTCTTGTAATGACAGGGTAAAGAGGAATGGGTGTAAACTGGCAGAGGGGAGATTGAAACTGGATGTTAGGAGGAAGTTGTTTGCAGTGAGGATGGCAAGGCACTGGCACAGGTTGCCCATGGAGATTGTGTCTGCTCCCTCTCTAGAGGTGTTCAAGGCCAGGTTGGATGAGGCCTTGGGCAACCTATTCTAGTGGGAGGTGTCCCTGCCTGTGGTGGGGCATTGGAACTGGATGATCTTTGAGGTCTCTTCCAACCTAAACCATTCTATGAGAAGCTCTTTGCAGTGAGGGTGCTGAGACCCTGCACAGGTTGCCCAGGGAGGTTGTGAATCACAGAATGTGATCAGAGATTGCATTCTGTGATTATGATCTACAACCTCCCTGCAGGTGTTCAAGGCCAGGTTGGAGGAGGCCTTGAGTGACCTGATCTAGTGGGAGGTGTCCCTGCCTATGGCACAGGGGGGTTGGAACTGGATGATCTTTGAGGTCTCTTCCAACCTAAACCATTCTATGATTCTATAAATTATCTGAAACAGCAATCTTTTGATGCAGAGCTGAGTTTGTGAGGGAAGTGTTGTCATTTTGAATGCTCCTTAGGAGGAAGTTCTCTGTTGCAGGAGGGTAATGATATCCAAGAAGGAAAGGAACTGAATGAGCTCAGCTTGGAGTTGTAGCATTAGCAGCATGCAAAGGGCTGGAATAATTCATGGCACACCTTAATTAAAAATGGTATTTAGGAGGAGTCTGGATCAGTAATTGGACAGGATGCCTTATACCAAGGAGACCTTATAGCAACCTTCCAGTATCTGATGGGGGCCTACAGGAAGGCTGGGGAGGGACTGTTCACAAGGTCTTGTAATGACAGGACGAGGGGGAATGGGTTTAAACTGGCAGAGGGGAGATTTAAACGGGATGTTAGGAGAAAGTTCTTCATAGTGAGGGTGACAAGACACTGGCAGAGGTTACCCAGGGAGGTTGTGTCTGCTCCCTCCCTGGAGGTGTTGAAAGCCAGGCTGGATGAGGTCTTGAGCATCCTGTTCTAGTGGGAGGTGTCCCTGCCTATGGCACAGGGGCGTTGGAACTGGATAATCTTTGAGGTCTCTTCCAACCTAAACTATTCTATGATTCTATGATAAGCAGTTTCTGATGATGCTTGCTTCATTTTGTCAGGCATATCTGTGTTTAAATTTCAAGCACTGCTGGAGTTCTGATCCTCTGCTTCATGGTTAATTGGGATGAGGCATGACTAACTTTCTGACTACCATAGTGCCTTTTAAACTTCACCAAACACTTTCTCTCCAGAGCATCTGTTTTTAAATCTGGCTCACAATATGAAGCTGAGAACAACAAGACCTCAACATGAGGAAGAGCTTCTTTACCATAAGGGTGACAGAGCACTAGAGCAGGCTGCTCAAAGAAGTTATGGAGTCTCCTTCTTTGGAGGAGTCACAACATGAATAGATGAGGGACAGCAACTGATGGCATTTACCTGGACCTGAGCAAAGCCTTTGACACCGTCCCGCACCACATCCTGGTCTCCAAGCTGGTGAAACATGGGTTTGATGGGTGGAGCACCAGGTGGATAAAGAACTGGCTTGATGGCTGCACCCAAAGAGTGGCTGTCAATGGCTACATGTCCAAGTAGAGGCCAGGGACAAGCAGAGTCCCTCAGGGATCAGTCCTGGGACCAGTCTTGTTCAACATCTTTGGTGCCATGGACAGAGGCATTGAGTGCAGCCTCAGCAAGTTTGCTGCCGACCCCAAGCTGTGTGGTGCAGCAGCCAGGCTGGAGGGCAGGGATGGCATCCAGAGGGACCTGCACAGGCTGGAGAGGTGAGCACAAGCCAACCACAGGAGGTTCAACAAGGCCAAGTGCAAGGTCCTGTATCGGAGTCGAGGCAATGCCAGGCTGGGCAAATGCAGGCTGGGCAGTGAGTGGCTGGAGAGCAGCCCTGAGGAGAGGGGCTTGGGGGTGCTGGTGGAGGAGAAGCTCAAGATGAGGCAGCAGTGTGCACTTGCAGCCCAGAAAGCCAAGCAGAGGCTGGGCTGCATCAGGAGAAGTGTGGCCAGCAGGGCCAGGGAGGTGATTCTCCCCCTCTGCTCCACCCTGGTGAGACCCCACCTGGAGTACTGCATCCAGTTATGGAGCCCCTGTTACAAGAGGGATGTGGACATGCTGGAGTGTGTCCAGAGAAGGGCCACGAGGATGCTCAGAGGGCTGTTGAGTCTGGAGAAGAGAAAGCTTCCAGGTGACCTTCTTATGGCCGTCCAGTATATGAAGGGGGTCTACAGAGAAGCTGGGGAGGAACATTTTAGGCTGTCAAGTAGTGAGAGGACTAGGAGGAATGGAGCAAAGCTGGAGGTGGAGAGATTCAGACTGGATGTGAGGAGGAAGTTGTTCAGCATGAGAGTGATGAGTCCCTGGAATGGTTTGCCCAGGGAGGTGGTTGAGGCCACATCCTTAGAGGTGTTTGCAGCCAGGCTGGCAGAGGCTGTGGGCAGCCTGATCTAGGGTAGGGCATCCCTGGGCATGGCAGGGGGGTTGAAAGTAGATGATCCTTGTGGTCCCTTCCAACCCTGAGTGATTCTATGATTCTAAGACTCGTCTGGATGTGTTCCTGTGTCACCTGCCCAAGGTGGTTCTGCTTTGGCAGGGGTCTGGACTTGGTGATCTCCAGAGGACCCTTCCAATCCCTACCATTCTGTGATTCTACAAGAATAGGGGGTGTTGAGGTTTTATGATTTGCCATCACTTCAGCAGTTGGAGCCAACTGCCTGTTCAGGGTACACAAACATCAATGTCCCTTTTCTCTCCTCTTGTGGGTGTTGAGGTTTGTCTAAACCCTGCAGTAGGATGTCTTAAGTACAGAGTGACTGTGCTGGCTCAAGCAGCCTCTGTAGGGGTGGAGGAGGAGGAGGACAGGCAGGCTGTGGTTTTTCTCCATGAAAGCACAACGTGATGAAACTCTGGAAGAGGTGAAGCGGTTGTTGCTGCTGCTATTTCGCAGGGCCTTGGAGCTTCAGGCAGTGTGTGGGAAGCGTGTTTGAGATCCTGCCTGCCAACCAGGTCAGCTGTGCTTGGTTTGCCCAAAGAGAGGTGTGGTGCCAGGCTATTTCCTTATCAACTTAATTTTTCCCTGGGATGTGGGCTCACTAGATGTTGAGTTTTTCCTCGGTATTATGGCTTTGACCTTCCTGCTCTCTCAGGGTTTCTGCTTTTATTACTTCATCCAAGAGTATTGTTTTATTTAGCTGTGGGAAGCTTGATGCATGTTGCAGTTGCCCTTTGATTCCCTGAGTTCAGTTTGTGTGCAGAAAAGGGCAGTAACCATCTCTAAGCTTCCTGCAGGTAGAATGTTCATAGAATCTCCTGATTGAAGAGATCTTAAGATTATCAAGTCAAATCAGCGATGCTGGGAGGGCTGCAGCAACTCTGCTCTGAGGACAGACTGAGAGAGTTGGGGCTCTGCAGCCTGGAGAAGAGAAGGCTTCCAGGAGACCTTGGAGTAGCCTTCCAGTATCTGAAGGGGGCTATACAGGGGCTGGGGAGGGACTATTGACAAGGTCTTGTAATGACAGGATGAGGAGCAATGGGTTTAAAGTGTCAGAGGGGAGATTTAAATGGGATGTTAGGAAGAAGTTGTTTGCAGTGAGGGTGGTGAGACACTGGCACAGGTTGCCCAGGGAGGTTGTAGATGCTCCCTCCCTGTATGTGTTGAAGGCCAGGTTGGATGAGGCCTTGAGTGACCTGTTCTAGTGGGAGGTGTCCCTGCCTATGGCACAGGGGGGTTGGAACTGGCTGATCTTTGAGGTCTCTTCCAACCTAAACCATTCTATGATTCTATAACCTAACACTTCTCTGTACACATCTGTTAGACCATATCCCTCAGCACCTCATCCAAATGTATTTTAAACACGTCCTTGCCTGGTGAACACCACAACCCTGGGCAGCCTCTTCCAGTAGCTCATGACCCTTTCAGTGGAGAAATTTTTCCTCATGTCTAACCCAAACCTCCCGTGGTGCATCTTCATGCCAGTTCCTCATGTCCTATAACTTGTTACTAAGGAGAAGAGATTGGCCCCTAACCTGGCTCTGACCTCCTTCAGTTGTTACTAAAGAGAAGAGGCTGGCCCCTAACCTGGCTCCAGCCTCCTTTTAGGCAGTTGTAGAGACATAGAAGTTCTCCCCTGAGCCTTGTTGGCTCCAGGCTGAACAACCCCAGCTCTCTCAGCTGCTTTTCATAGGGTTTGTGCTCAAGATCACTCTCCTGAAGAGACCTTACAGCTTAGAGTTTCTACTTAAGGATGTGGCTAGAATCTCTTTCGATTTACAGGACTGCTTTTTGATTTGGGTTGTTGTCTTATGTAAGGAGGAAACCCAACAACCCACAGGTCATTCTACTGCTTCTTGAGGTGTCCCTGCCTAGGGCAGGGGGTTGGAACTGGATGATGTTTGAAGTCCCTTCCAACCTAAACCATTCTATGATTCTTCTCGGGGGGTGTGCAGATCATCCACAGTGCACCTCCACTGTAGCAGTTCTCAGGACAGCAAGGATGCTGAGAACTGAATGCATGGGGCAGCTGAGTTAGCCCTTGGCTATTGCAATAGCAGTGTGCCCAGGTAGCCAAGAAGGCCACCAGTATACTGGGCTGGATCAGCAGTAGTGTGGCCAGCAGGACCAGGGCAGGACTTGTCCCCCTGTACTCAGCAAACCTGAATACTGGATTCAGTTATGGGCACCTCACTCCAAGAAGGATATTGAGGTGCTGGGGTGTGTCCAGAGAAGGGCAATGAAACTGGTGAAGGGTCTGAAGAACAGGGCTGGTGAGGAGCAGCTGAGGGAGCTGAGATTGTTCAGCCTGGAGAAAAGGATGCTGAGGGGGGATGATCCTGGCTCTCTAAAACCCCCTTCTCCATAGTAACAAGAAATAGGATGAGTGGAAATGGCCTCAGGTTGCTCCAGGAGAGGTTTAGGTTGGATATGAGGAAAATTGTTTTCACAGAATGGGTTGTGAAGCCCTTGAGGAGATCACCCATGCCAGTGGTGGAGTTACCATCTCTGGAGAGCTTTAAAAGCTGTGTAGATGTGGTGCTGAGGGGCGTGATTTAATGGTGACATGGCAGTGGTGGGTTAACATTTGGACTTGATGATCTTAAAGGTGTCTTCCAGTAGAAATGATTCTCTGGTTCTATCAGCTCATACAAAGAGGAAATGTTGTGTATGCTGCTTCCTAGAGCAGAGTGTTGGCGAGCTGGAGAGCTGTCTGGGGACTAGGGAAGCAGCCAGACTCTGCAGAGTTCTTCAGCCTTACTATCATGATTTCCTTCAGCTTGCCCAAACACATTCCTCAGTGGTGTCTGGCTCGGGAAGCCTGGTCCATGGAAAATCCACCCAGCTGCTGAAGGGAGGGGGTTGTGTGCCTGAAGCCCAGACAGCAACTGTGTGCTAGGCTGCAGCAAGAGCAGCTGTGGGCAGCAGGGCAAGGGAGGGGATTCTGCCACTTTACTCTGCTCTCCTCACACCCCACCTGCAGCACTGTCTGCACCTCTGGAGCCCCCAGCACAAGAAGGACATGGAACTATTGGAGCCAGTCCAGAGGAGGCTACCAAAATGCTCACAGGGCTGCAGCAGCTTTGCTGTGAGGACAGGCTCAGAAAGTTGGGGCTCTGCAGGCTGGAGAAGAGAAGGCTTCCAGGAGACCTTATAGTAGCCTTCTAGTATCTGAAGGGGACCTACAGGAGGGCTGGGGAGGGACTATTGACAAGATCTTGTAATGCCAGGACGAGGAGGAATGGGTTTAAAGTGTCAGAGGGGAGATTGAAACTGGATGTTACGAAGGAGTTGTTTGCAGTGAGGGTGGTGAGACACTGGCACAGGTTGCCCAGGGAGGCTGTGGCTGCTCCCTCCCTGGAATTGTTGAGGGCCGGGCTGGATGAGGTCTTGAGTGACCTGTTCTAGTGGGAGGTGTCCCTGCCTATGGCACAGGGGGGATGGAACTGGATGATCTTTGAGGTCCCTTCCAACCTAAACCATTCTATGATTCCATGATTATATTTCTTGGGAGTGGGAACTGTAGGCTTTTGTGGACTTGGATATCAGCTTCCTGGGATGGAGTGGATGGAATGGCATTGCCTAAACAGCCTTGTCGGGGGTGCTCTAGCAGGGGGCAAGCAAAGGCTTAGAAACGTTGAGAAAGAAAAGAGGAATTAGGCAAGATGGAAAATACTCTCAAGTATATTAAAGTTTTAGCATACTTACTTAGAGTTTCAGGTAAATAATCAAGCCTGTAATATGCTAAATTCTGTACCTCATACACAGTGAGCAGTGTAGGTTTGGTCCATGTTTTAAAGAAAGTTGAACAGGTAAAGAGCTCACTGTCCCAAGTGCTTGAAACCAGTGTCTGACAACTACAGGTTAAGCTGTAGAAAAAATAACATTTCTTATTTTCAAGTTGGGTCATTTAAATGAATGGCTGAGTTGAAACAGAGAAAACATTTCAAAATAAAATGAAGACTAGAATAGAATGGGCCAGGTTGGAAGAGACCTCCAAGATCATCCAGCCCTAGCCAATGGCACTAAGTGCCCCATCCAGGCTTTGCTTGAACACCTCCAGGGATGGGGACTCCACCACCTCCCTGGGCAGCCCATTCCAATGCCAATCACTCTCTCTGGCAACAACTTCCTCCTAACATCCAGCCTATACTTCCCCCTGGCACAACTTGAGACTGTGTCTCCTCCTTCTGTTGCTGGTTGCCTGGCAGTAAGAGACCAGCTCCACCTGGCTACAACCTCCCTTTAGGTAGTTGTAGGCAGCAATGAGGTCTGCCCTGAGCTTCCTCCATGCTGCACACCCCCAGCTCCCTCAGCCTCTCCTCACAGGGCTGTCCTCCAGGCCCCTCCCCAGCCTTGCTGCCCTTCTCTGCACACGTTCCAGTGCCTCAACATCTCGAATTGAGGGGACCAGAACTGGACACAGCACTCAAGATGTGGCTTGACCAGTGCTGAGTCCAGGGGCAGAATAACCTCCCTCGCCCTGCTGACCACGCTGTCCCTGATACAGGCCAGGGTGCCACTTGATCCCACTGTGTCACTGATGAAGATACTCATTGGGCTCTCCTGGGCACACTGCTGGCTCATGTTCACAACCACTTTCTTTTCTCTCCTCCATTCTAGTTCAAAATAATGGCGTGAGAGGATAAGCTAGCTGTAAAATCATGAAGGATAGCATCTGGAATGGAGTGGCAGCCTGTTTTCTCTCTTCATCAGCATAAGTACACAACACAGTTCACACTGGAGTGAACTAGAACTTATAAATGCCTAGAGTGTTTCAAAATTCTAATTACCCTCGTTAAGACAAAAAAAGTGAAGTTAAAATGCCATTTCCTTTTGTCTCTGCAGAATTCCAAACTGTGACTTTTTGAATCGCTGACTAAATTAGGAGTATTACTCATCCTTAATCATCATCATGAGATAGAAAATTCAGACTCCGAATAAATGTTGGGTTTTGTCCTGGTAGAAACGGTCAAAAAGTAGTCAGAAAGGAGGGAGCAAGCTGGAGTAGTTGTTTACATGTACACAAGTGAAATTAGGAGGAAATCACAGAATCATAGAATGGTTTAGGTTGGAAGAGACCTCAAAGCTCATCCAGTTCCAACCCCCCTGTGCCATAGGCTGCAACCTCCCTGGGCAACCTGTGCCAGTGTCTCACCACCCTCACTGTGAAGAACTTCCTCCTAACATCCTGTTCAAATCTCCCCTCTGCCAATTTGAACCCATTCCCCGTCGTCCTGTCATTACAAGACCTTGTGAACAGTCCCTCCCCAGCCCTCCTGTAGGCCTCCTTCAGATACTGGAAGGTTGCTATAAGGTCTTCTCGAAGCCTTCTCTTCTCCAGGCTGAAAAGCCCCAACTCTCTCAGCCTGTCCTCATAGCAGAGGTGCTGCAGCCCTCTGATCATCTTCGTGGCCTCCTCTGGACTCTCTCCAGCAATTCCATGTCCTTCCTGTGCCGGGGGCTCCAGAACTGCACACAGTACTGCAGGTGGGGTGTGAGGAGAGCAGAGCAAAGGGGCAGAATCCCCTCCCTTGCCCTGCTGCCCACAGCTGCTCTTGCTGCAGCCCAGCACACAGTTGCTGTCTGGGCTGTGTGTGCACACTGTTGGCTCATGTTGAGCTTCTCACCCACCCAGACCCCCAGGTCCTTTTCGTCTGAGCTGATCTCCAGCCACTCACCATCCAGCCTGTATTTGTGCTTGGGATTGAACCTACCCAGGTGCAGGACCTTGCACTTAACCTTGTTATCATTATCATTATATGTTACCCATTTTCCCAGCCTAGGAAGGTGACAGCTGATACAGTCCAGGCATAAACCAAAGCTTATCCTTAGGGCAGAAAAAAAGAATCTCTTTCTCCTAATTTTAAGTAATTTCCTTTTAACTTCTTTGATTTACACAGCTGCTTCTTAGCTGCTTCTTTTCCCCCCCTCTTCTGGTCACAGTTTGGTTTAACAATAACAACAACCAAGAATAAAACTCCCAGACCTATTTCTGTCATGAAGGCAACTTTTATGGCTTGCTCCTTTCAATTTTGTATCTGTTGAGTTCATCTCTGAGGAATCGAACTTTTAAGGAGGCAGTTACCAAACAGCTTTGTGGGAGTTGCATTTTTCTACTTGCATCTGCATTTTCCACCTGAACTCCTTTAGATTTTCTCAGATATATTACAATAAGGAAGAGGAGTCAGTGCAGATTTCAACCCTGGGCTTGGAAGGCTTCGCGCTGCAGAAGATCCCACGTGTGACATGAAAAACTGGAGGGTTCTGCCTGAACATAGAATCATAGAATGGTTTAGGTTGGAAGAGACCTCAGAGCTCATCCAGTCCCAACCCCCCTGTGCCATAGGCAGGGACACCTCCCACTAGAACAGGTCACTGAAGTCTTCATCCAACCTGGCCTTCAACACCTTCAGGCAGGGAGCAGCCACAACCTCCCTGGGCAACCTGTGCCAGTGTCTCACCACCCTCACTGCAAACAATTTCTTCCTAACATCCAGGTTCAGTTTCCTCTCTGCCAGTTTAAACCCATTCCTCCTCGTCCTGGCATTACAAGACTTTGTCAATAGTCCCTCCCCAGCCTTCCTGTAGCCCCCCTCAGATACTGGAAGGCTACTCCAAGGTCTCCTGGAATCCTTTTCTCCTCCAGGCTGCAGAGCCCCAACTCTCTCAGCCTGTCCTCATAGCAGAGGTGCTGCAGCTCTCTCAGCATCTTGGTGGCCTCCTCTGGACTGGCTCCAACACTTCCATGTCCTTTCTGTGCTGGGGGCTCCAGAACTGCACACAGTACTCCAGGTGGAGCACTGTGTAGGCACCATTCAAAAGGTGCCTGCATAAAGGGCTCAGTTCCAGCATGAAGCTCAGCAATTCCGGGCAAAACAGCTTCCATAAACCAAACAAAGCCCCCAGAAAAATGCATGCCCCTGGATATTTTGCTCTGACTAATCTGAAAGTATGTCCACAAGTATTTGTGGCGTTTTAGGAAGCTGCATGTAGATAGTGATATGGTATTCAAGTTGCAGTCTCAGAACTGCAGTTTAGAATCATAGAATCAGTCAGGGTTGGAAGGGACCACAAGGATCATCTAGTTCCAACCCTCCTGCTATGCCCAGGGACACCCTACCCTACATCAGGCTGCCCACAGCCTCTGCCAGCCTGGCTGCAAACACCTCCAGGGATGTGGCCTCAACCATCCCTGCCTGGGCAACCCATTCCAGGCTCCCACCACACTTACGGTGATGAACTTCCTCCTCACATCCAGTCTGAATATCCCCACCTCCAGCTTTGCTCCATTCCCCTTAGTCTTGTCTTTGATCCATCCCTCAGTTCACACAACCTATTTTCTTGTATTCCCCTCTAGCCCCAAAGCTGTGGGGTGGGGTTTTTGTGACAGCAGATGAGAATAAGGTGAAAAACAGAGAGGGAAAAATAAAAAAGGACAGCAGCTTTGCTGAAAGTAGATGGGCTGCTTCCTTCCAAGGTGCTACAAATATTTGGTTAGGGGGTCTTCCATGTTGTTTTTAACCCTTCCCTCTTCCCCCAATCAGCAACACAATGTGCTAGATAGAAAGCTTCTGGCACAGTGGCTTGAAGCTTGAAGCTTGAAGCTTCAAGTCTTGAAGCTTGGTGGTAGCAGTGGGAGGATGATGGAATCTCGGGGTGGGGAGCAAGCAACTGGAGGGAGGTTGTAAGTTGGACTTGATGATGGTGTTTAAGACCAGGCTGGATGAGGCTCTGGCCAGCCAGACAAGGGAGGTTATCCTTCCCCTGTACTTGGCACTGCTCAGGCCACATCTTGAGTCATGTGTCCTGTTCTGGTGTTATCCTTCTCATGTACTTGGCACTGCTCAGGCCACATCTTGAGTCCTGTGTCCAGTTCTGGGCCCCTGAATTCAAGAGAGATGTTGAGGTGCTGGAAGGTGTCGAGAGAAGAGCATCAAGGCTGGGGAGGGGCCTGGAGCACAGCCCTGTGAGGAGAGGCTGAGGGAGCTGGGGCTGTGCAGCCTGGAGAAGAGGAGGCTCAGGACAGACCTCATTGCTGTCTACAACTACCTAAAGGGAGGTTGTAGCCAGGTGGAGCTGGTCTCTTACTGCCAGGCAACNGTTCAAGAAAAGCCTGGATGGGGCACTTAGTGCCATGGTCTAGTTGATTAAATAAGGCTGGGTGCTAGGTTGGACAGGATGATCTTGGAGGTCTCTTCCAACCTGGCTGATTCTATTTTTTTTTTTTTTTTCCCCCATGGCTGGGGGGGTTGGAACTAGATGATCCTTGTGGTTCCTTCCAACACAAACTGATTCTATGATTCATAGAATCATAGAATGGTTTAGGTTGGAAGAGACCTCACAGATCATCCAGTTCCAACCTCCCTGTGCCATAGGCAGGGACACCTCCCACTAGGTCAGGTTGCTCAAGACCTCATCCAGCCTGGCCTTCAACACATCCAGGGAGGGAGCAGCCACAACCTCCCTGGGCAACCTGTGCCAGTGTCTCACCACCCTCACTGTGAAAAACTTTCTCCTGACATCCCGTTTAAATCTCCCCTCTGCCAGTTTGAACCCATTCCTTCTCATCCTGTCATTACAAGACCTTGTCAATAGTCCCTCCCCAGCCTTCCTGTAGGCCCCCTTCAGATCCTGGAAGGTTACTATAAGGTCTCCTGGAAGCCTTCTTTTCTCCAGGCTGCAGATCCCCAACTCTCTCAGCCTGTCCTCATAGCAGAGGTGCTCCAGCCCTACTCTATCTCAGAGGTCTCTTCCAACCTCAGCAGTTGTAAGATTCTGTGTCAGCTCGAGGTTACAAAGCGAAGCGGTAATGAAATTTTGTGAAATGATGCTCTTAAGTCACTTGTGTTGAATTAAAAGAGCTTAATTGAAGAAGTCAAAAAGAGCAATCTATTTCCTTTTCCTTCAGGAACTTATTATCTCTCTCTCCCTCCCCAAAGAAAGCCAGGTTCCTTATTGTGATGGGAAAGGATGGTCCTGCACTTTGGACTTCAGCCATGGATTTCCTGCATGACCGTGACGAGTTACTCATTGGTTCTGTCCTTGGAATGCACAAACAATCCTAACCTTTTATAGCTTGCCAGAAATAAAAACCACTGGTGTCTTCCTTTAACATGAAGTGCATGGAGTCAATTCCAGCTGGTGACTGGTCAGCAGTGGTGTTCCCCAGAGGCTGGTGCTGCTAAATGTCTTTACCAGTGATGGGGAGGAGGGGATCAAGGCACCATCAGTAAGTCTGCAGATGACAGCAAGTTGGGCAGTAGTGTTGATCTGATTGAGGGTAGGGGGGCTCTACAGAGGGACCTCATTGCTCTCTACAGCTACCTGAAAGGAGGTCATAGCCAGGTGGGGTTGGTCTCTTCTCTCAAGCACCCAGTGACAGAACAGGAGGACCCAGACTCAAGCTGCACCATGGCAGTTTTAGGCTGGACGTTAGTAAGTTCTTCCTAGCAGGAGTGATTGGCATTGGAATGGGCTGCCCAGGGCAGTGGTGGAGTCACCATCCCTGGGTGTGTTTAAGAGGAGGCTGGATGAGGCACTTAATGCCATGGGTTAGTTAATTAGGAGGGTTAGGTGGTAGCTTGGACTCGATGATCTTAGATGGTCTTTTCCGACCTGGTTAATTCTGTGATTCTGTGACCTGGACAGACTGGATCAGTGGGACAAGGCTAATGGGATGAGGTCCAACAAGGTTAAGTGCCTCTGTCCAGTTCTGGGCTCCCCAGTTGAAGAGGGACGGGGATCTGCTGGAGAGTCCAGTAGAGGGCTGCAAGGATGATGAGGAGACTGGAGCAGTGCCTGATGAGGAGAGGCTGAGGGACCTGGGGCTGCTTAGTCTGCAGAAGAGAAGACTGAGAGGGGATTTAATCAATGTTTCTAAATATCTGAGGGTTGGAAGTTAGGAGTGGGGGGACAGGCTCTGCTCACTTGCTGCCTGTGATAGGACAAGGAGCAGTGGGTGTAACTTGCAGCACAGGAGGTTGCAGCTCAACACAGGGGGAACTTCTTGCCTGTGTGGGTCCCAGAGCACTGGCAGAGGCTGCCCAGAGAGTTTGTGGAGTCTCCTTGTCTGGAGCCTTTCAAGGCCTGTCTAGATGCATTCCTGTGTGCCCTGAGCTAGATTGTCTGGTCCTGCTGTGGCAGGGTGGTTGAACTCAGTGATCTTTTTGGGTCTCTTCCAACCCCTAACATTCTGTGATCCCTGTGCTCCTGCAGTTGGGTCACAATAACCCCATGAGTGCTCCAGGCTTGGAGCAAAGTGGCTGTAAACTAACCAGCAGAGAAATCCCTGAGGATGTTGGTTAACAGCTGCTGAAGATGAGCCAGTGTGTGCCCAGGTGGCCAAGAACATCCTGGCCTGGATCAGCAAAAGTGTGACCAGCTGGACCAGGGCAGTGTACTCAACATTGGTGAGGTTATGCCTTGAATATTGTATTAAGCTTTGGGTCCCTCGCTCCAGGAAGGAGGTTTAGTTGCTGGAGCATGTCCAGAGATAGGCATCAAAGCTCTTGAAGGGTCTGGACACAGGTCTGGTGAGGAGCAGCTGAGGGAACTGGGATTGTGTAGCATGGAGAAAAGGAAGTAGAGGACAGGAAACCTTCCTGTCCTATTCTGTTGAAGGATATTTGAGTCAGGTGAGTTTTGATCTCTTTTTCCTATTAACAGTGATAGGACAAGAGAAAACAGCCTTGGGCTGTACCAGGCAAAGGTTTAGGTTGAAAGTGAGGAATAATTACTTCCCCAAAAGGGTTCTTAAGCCCTGGAACAGGTTGCCCAGGACAGTGGTGGAGTCACCATACCTGCAGGCATTTAAAGGCTGTGTGCATGTGATGCTGAGGGAGATGGCTTAGTGATGGGCTTGGCAGTACTGGGTTAGTGGTTGGATTTGATGATCTTAAAGGTCTTTTCCAACCACAACAATTCTGTGATTCAGTGAAATGGAGTTAACAGTGCTTGTTAAAGGCTGTTTGGAGACTTGTACTGTCTGGTCAACACACTGATATTCTTTTATCAGTGAAAAGAAGTAATGTAAATACTTCAAACGTTGTGGTTGATGCAGCTCTTGGTTCTTTCATCTCTGAGGAATAAATAAATTCCCCTTCCAGCTGATAAAATCTGTCATCTTTTAATCTTGCTTCAGTTTTTACTCACAGAATCACAGAATGGTTTTGGTCTGGAAGGGACCTTAAAGATCATCAAACTGCGTACAGTTGTGGAGCCATCAACACAGGAAGGACATGGAACTGTTGGAGCCAGTCCAGAGGAGGCCACCAAGATATTGAGAGGGCTGCAGCAGCTCTGCTATGAGGACAGGCTGAGAGAGTTGAGGCTCTGCAGCCTGAAGAAGAGAAGGGTTCCAGGAGACTATGGAGTGGCCTTACAGTATCTGAAGGAGGGTACAGGAAGGCTGGGGAGTGACTATTGACAAGGTCTTGTAATGCCTGGATGAGGAATAACGGGTTTAAACTGGCAAAGGGGAGATTGAACCTGGATGTTAGGAAGAAATTGTTTGCAGTGAGGGTGGTGAGACACTGGCACAGATTGCCCAGGGAGGTTGTGGCTGCTCCCTCTCTGGAGGTGTTCAAGGCCAGGTTGCATGAGGTCTTGGGGGACCTGTTCTAGTGGGAGGTGTCCCTGCCTATGGCACAGGGGGGTTGGAAGTGGATGAGCTTTGAGGTCCCTTCCAACCTAAAACATTCTATGATTCTGTCTGTTTTCAACCAGAATATGGTGGACTTTTTCCTGTGTCATGTTTACATATTCGACATAGGAATAAAATATAATTACTTTACCTTTATTCATCCTATTTTCTGGTGAATAAACCCCTTTAAAATATTCTTCTTAGTTTAAAATTACGTTTGAATGGGGTTTTTTCTCCTTTTTTGTGTTGTTTTAGGTTTGGGGTTGGTTTTTTTTTTTCTTTCTTTTTCTTTATTTTACACTCTGGTAATGTTGAGAGGCTTCTGCTTTGTTTTAATCATAGAATGGTTTGGGTTGGAACAGACCTTAAAGGTCATCCAGTTCCAACCCCCTGCCCTGCATGGGGAGGTGGTGGGGGTGTGTGTGTGTGTGTTGTATTATCAGCTTCAAGAACCTTCTCTGATTTGTATGATATATAGAATCATAGAATGGTTTAGGTTGGAAGAGACCTCAAAGCTCAGCCAGTTCCAGTCGCCCTGTGCAGGGAAACCTCCCACTAGAACAGGCTGCTCAAGGCCTCATCCAACCTGGCCTTGCACACCTCCAGGGAGGGAGCAGCCACAGCCTCCCTGGGCAACCTGTGCCAGTGTCTCACCACCCTCACTGCAAATAACTTTCTCCGAACATCCAATTTCAGTCTCCTCTCTGCCAGGTTAAACCCATTGCTCCTCATCCTGTCATTACAAGACCTTGTCAATAGTCCCTCCCCAGTCTTCCTGTATAATATCTATTTTGTTCCAAAATACATATTATTCCTCAGCAAAGTCAACTATTTCTAGTAGCTGTTTAGAACAACCTAAGACAGAGACTTGTAACTTGGAAAGGCTCATTTCTGGCAGAGAGTAGCTCTGCAGAGAGGGACTTGGGGATGCTGGTGGATGAGAAGCTCAACATGAGGCAGCAGTGTGCACTTGCAGCCCAGAAAGCCAAGCAGAGCCTGGGCTGCAGCAGGAAAAGTGTGGCCAGCAGGACCAGGGAGGTGATTCTTCTCATCTACTCTGCCCTGGTGAGACCCCACCTGGAGTACTGCATCCAGTTGTGGAGCCCCTGGGACAAGAGGGATGTGGAGATGCTGGAGCATGTCCAGAGAAGGGGCACAAGGATGCTCAGAGGGCTGTGAGGAGAGACTGAAAGAGTTGGGGCTGTTGAGTCTGGAGAAGAGGAGGCTCCCAGGTGACCTTCTTGTGGCCTTCCAGGATCTGAAGGGAGCCTCCAAAAAAGCTGGGGAGGGACTTTTTAGCCTCTCAGGGAGTGAGAGAACTAAGGGAAACGGAGTAAAGCTGGAGGTGGGGAGATTCAGATTGGATGTGAGGAGGAAGTTGTTCAGCATGAGAATGGTGAGAGCCTGGAATGGGTTGCCCAGGGAGGTGTTTGGGGCCACATCCCTGGAGGTGTTTAAGGCAAGGCTGGATGAGGCTTTGTCCAGCCTAATCTAGGGTAGGGTGTCCCTGGGCATGGCAGGGGGTTTGGAACTAGCTGATCCTTGTGGTCCCTTCCAACCCTGACTGATTCTGTGGTTTCTGTTTTCTTTTTGTCAGTTTGCTCCAACTAAGTCAAAACCAGGCCCTTTTTGTTTTGTTTTGGTTTGGGTTTTTTTCCTCATGTGATATTTGTTTGTATCTTTTGTGCCTCATTAGTTGCTAAATAGCAACTTTTGTGGTCAGGGTCTGTTTCTAGCTTTAGCTTTTCAGTTTTGGAAGGATCCTGCCAAATATTTTGCAGCAGATGATCTGCCAAGAAAATTTCACAGGAGGAGCAGCAACCTCTCCTTGGAAGCATATAGCTGACTTCTTTGGTTATATATTTTTTTCCCCCCCTGCTCCTAAATAAATGTTAGGACGTGCCCTGATCTTTGCTTTGTTGATATTATCCTTATTACCAGAGGTCTTTGTCCTTCAGTAGCTGTTGCTTAAGCAGGAGAATTAAATGTTTTTAGTGGCTGCCCGGATCTGTAAAGCCACTTTACTTACACAAATCCTTAGCCTGATTTTCTCTGCTGGAAGAAAAGGAGTTGGCCTAACATCATTAGAGGAGCATTTAATCCCCTCGTTACTGGAGTTAATTGGCCTTGAATAAGGAAAGTGTCTGATGTCTGTGAGTGAAAGGTGGGTTCCCCTCCTTCCAATTATTCTCTGCAAGAGATATGCTATCTGAATTTCACCAACTGCCAGCAAAAGCAAATACATTCAGGCCTTATCTGAATTACAGCTGGGCTTAGGAGTGCCAGACACTGATCTTGCTGTCTTGGCTTTCAGGGTTTAATGTGGAATTTATTTAAACCCAGGCTTTAAATAAAGGGCCAGGGGTATGAGGATGGGGCCAAGCTCTTTTCAGTGGTGCTCAGTGGCAGGAAAAAAGAGCAGTGGGTGCAAGTTGGAACCCAGGAGGTTCCATCTGAACAAGAGGAAAAGCTTTGGTGTGAGGGTGCTGGAACCCTGGAGCAGGCTGCCCAGAGAGGTTGTGGAGTTTCCTCTGGACAGATTCCAAAGCCACCTGGACATTGTGATCCTGGGCAAGCTGCTGTAGGTGACCCTGCTTTAGCAGGGGGATTGGACTGGGTGACTTCCAGAAGTCCCCTCCAGCCTCCACCAGGCTGAGATTGTGGTTTGTGCCCATTCAATAAAGAAAACTCTGAGTGCTATAAATGTGGAAATAGGGAACAGCAGCTGTGAAGTTTGCCTCCTGATGTGTACTGATCCATGCTCCTCAGCTGAAGGACAAGGAGTAGCCAATGCTCATCTACACAGCACCTACAAAATCAATATTGGTACAATATTCAGCTCCCATATCAGAGAATCATAGAACGGTTTAGGTTGGAAGAGACCTCAAAGCTCAGCCAGTTCCATCCCCCCTGTGCCATAGGCAGGGACACCTCCCACTAGAACAGGTCACTCAAGGCCTCATCCAGCCTGGCCTTCAACACCTACAGGGAGGGAGCAGCCACAGCCTCCCAGGGCAACCTCTGCCAGTGTCTCACCACCTTCACTATAAAGAACTTCCTCCTAACATCCTGTTTCAATCTCCCTTCTGCCAGTTTAAACCCATTCCCCCTCGTCCTCTCATTACAAGACCTTGTCAATAGTCACTCCCCAGCCCTCCTGTAGGCCCCTTTCAGATACTGGAAGGCCACTCCAAGGTCTCCTGGAAGCCTTCTCTTCTCCAGGCTGCAGAGCCACAACTCTCTCAGCCTGTCCTCACAGCAGAGCTGCTGCAGCCCTCTCAGCATCTTCATGGCCTCTTCTGGGCTGGCTCCAACACTTCCATGTCCTTCTTGTGCTGGGGGCTGCAGAGCTGCAGACAGTGCTGCAGGTGGGGTGTGAGGAGAGCAGAGCAAAGGGGCAGAATCCCCTCCCTTGCCCTGCTGCCCACAGCTGCTCTTGCTGCAGCCCAGCACACAGTTGCTGTCTGGGCTGCACTCACACTGCAGCCTCATGTTGAACTTTTTGTCCACTCAGACACCCAGTAGACCAGGTTGTTCAAGCCTCATCCAACTTGACCTTCAACACCGCCAGGGTGAGGACATCCATGACCTTCCTGGGAAGCCAATTCCAGTGCTTCACCACCCTCCGTGTAAAGAATTTTTCTACTATCCAGCCTAAATCTCCTCTCAATTGCCTCAGGGTCTTTCTGCCTCTGCAAATGAGAGATGGTTGTCAGGTCAATTTTCCAGCAGCAAAGAGCTGCATCACTTAGGAGCTGCCCTGGCACACCTCAGGTGATGAGCAGAGCATTGTGAGCACTCTGAGTGGGAGGGACAGTTGGTTCTGGCTGGCACAAGTCCCAGCCCATTCAAGTAAGATTTTCATTAATGTTTGACAGAGTCATCCCACCCTTCTTGTTCCTTCTGCATTTTTCATCTGTCCAATAGACCTTCCAGGAAGAAGGAGAAAACTGTATTCAGCCTGAATACTGCATTTGGTTTCGGGCAACCCAGTTTAAGAGGGACAAGGATCTGCTGGAGAGGGTCCAGTGGAGGGTCGTGAGGATGCTGAGGGTACTTGGAGCACTGCCTGATGAGGAGAGGCTGAGGGACCTGGGGCTGCTTAGTCTGGAGAAGAGAAAACTGAGAGGGGATTTAATCAATGTTTCTAAATATCTGAGGGCTGGGTGTCAGGAGTAAGGGGACAGGCTCTGCTCACTTGCTTGCTGTCCTAGGACAAGGAGCTGCAGCACAGGAGGTTGCAGCTCAACACAAGGGGCAACTTCTTGACTGTAAGGGTCTCAGAGCAGTGGCACAGGCTGCCCAGAGAGGTTGTGGAGTGTCCTTGTCTGGAGCCTTTCCAGGCCTGTGTGGATGTGTTCCTGTGTGCCCTGAGCTAGATTGTCTGGTCCTGCACTAGCAGGGGGGTTGGTCTGGATGATCTCTTTGGGTCCCTTCCAACCCCTGACATCCTGTGAGCCTTTTAGAGAGGTGTTCCCAGCACTGAGCAGCAGGACCTTGATTCAGCCCAGTCTGCTGTTTAAGTTTGCTTATGATAGGGCTGTGGAGAATTTTGTCTTTGGCTTGTTCTCTATAAAAAAGAGGGAAAACTACAGGAATTGTACCTGTCTGGGTTTGCTATGTGCAGCCACCCAGGAGGTAAGATACAAGGGGAAGGCAAGAAAAAATAGATGTGTCCTGTATCATTTCTTGGAGTCTTCAGGCACGCTTGTAGGGGTGTGCTGCCTGCTATTGGGACTGGACCTAATCCCAGGACTCAGTCTAAAACTGGAAAGGAATACTGGGAGCTACTCTTTGTGGCTGGAGGCCAGGCAGAGGAGCTCTGCAGCCACTCTGTGGCCTGTATCTTCAATTCTTATGCTTTTGCACTGTCCCAACACCATGATTTGGTCTTCTTTGAGCACATGCTAGCCTTTTTCCTCCCTTTCTCTGAGGAGGGTGATGGTCAGGTGAGCATTTTAGGAGATCTGACTCTGCTCTCGTCAGACCCCACCTGGAGTACTGTGTGCAGTTCTGGAGCCCCCAGTACAGGAAGGACATGAAACTGCTGGAGAGAGTCCAGAGGAGGGCCACAAAGATGATCAGAGGGCTGCAGCAGCTCTGCTATGAGGACAGGCTGAAGGAGTTGGGGCTTTTTAGCCTGGAGAAGGCTTTGAGGAGACCTTATAGTAACCTTCCAGTATCTGAAGGGGGCCTACAGGAAGGCTGGGGAGGGACTATTGGCAAGGTCCTGTAATGACAGGACAAGGGGAATGGGTTTAAACTGGTGGAGGGGAGATTTAAACAGGATGTTAGGAGAAAGTTCTTCATAGTGAGGGTGATGAGACACTGGCACAGGTTGCCCATGGAGGCTGTGGCTTCTCCCTCCCTGGATGTGTTGAAGGCCAGGCTGGATGAGGTCTTGAGCAACCTGATCTAGTGGGAGGTGTCCCTGCCTATGGCACAAGGGGGTTGCAACTGGATGATCTTTGAGGTCTCTTCCAACCTAAACCCTTCTATGATTCTATGATTTCTTCTCTAAACCATCACTTGCTGTTTATGGGAGGGGTAAGTGGTGCACTGCTGAGATCAAAAACCTAATCCAGCCTGACAGTTCCTGGCAGATTTCTTAACACTGCCTCTTGGGTACTGATTTTTATGGATGTTTGTTTGTGTGCTCACCAAAAACAACCCAAGCAGATGATGAAACACACCCCAGAACCTATTGTGTTACAGTTCCTGAGGTCTCCCGAGGGCTTGCTGTCCTTCGTGGCAGGTCTCTGTAGAAGCTGCAGCATAGCAGGAGACTCCATTGTTGGATTTTTGGGTTTCTTCTTGTGTGCTGGCAACAGCAGTTGAGGGAACAGGGCCCTCATAGAATGGTTTAGGTTGGAAGAGACCTCAAAGATTATACAGTTCCAACCCCCCTGTGCCATAGGCAGGGACACCTCCCACTAGAACAGGACACTCAAGGCCTCATTCAGCCTGGCCTTCAACCCCTCCAGGGAGGGAGCAGCCACAACCTCCATGGGCAACCTCTGCCAGTGTCTCACCACCCTCACTGTGAAGATCTTCCTCCTAACATCCACTTTAAATCTCTCCTCTGCCACTTTAACCCATTCCTCCTCGTCCTCTCATTACAAGACCTTGTCAATAGTCACTCCCCAGAGCTCCTGTAGGCCCCTTTCAGATATTGGAAGGCTACTATAAGGTTTCCTCAAAGCCTTCTCCAGGCTGAAAAGCCCCAACTCTCTCAGCCTGTCCTCATGGCAGAAGTGCTGCAGCCCTCTCAGCATCTTCATGGCCCTCCTTTGGACTCTGCAACAGTTCCTTGTCCTTCTTGTGGTGGGGGCACCAGAGCTGCACGCAGTACTCCACATGGGCTCTTTAAATCTAGAAAGCAGATGAGAAATTTGTGTTTCAGTCAGCAGGCAGGAGGTCAGGGTGCCTTTGGAAGGTGTACGCAGTAGCTGAGAAGCAGGAGGCAGCACTTGAGACAGCACAATGTTGTGGTCACTGGTGAGTGAAGCCTGGCAAGGAATGAATAAGATGGGCATGCATGAGAGGATTGCCACAGGAGCTGCAATTATGATTCAATTAAATGAAGAAGAGGCAGACAAACAAACAGCTCTTCTGGTGAACTGGGCTGTTGAGCCAAGGCTGGAGACCAGACAGTAATGCTGGGGGCAGGGGGAGAGGAAGAGACTTCACCATGGAAATGGGAAATACTAACTTGGAGGCTGTGGGAGTGATGTTACCATAGAATCATAGAATGGTTTAGGTTGGAAGAGACCTCAGAGCTCATCCAGTTCCAACCCCCCTGTGCCATAGGCAGGGACACCTCCCACTAGATCAGGTCTCTCAAGGCCTCATCCAGCCTGGCCTTGAACACCTCCAGGGAGGGAGCAGCCACAACCTCCCCGGACAACCTATTCCAGTGTCTCACCACCCTCACTGTGAAGAACTTTCTCCTAACATCCCATTTAAATCTACCATCTGAATCTTCCTCTCTTTTTGCTCAGTGTTGAAGGAGAAGCTTGCTGGACAAGTGTGGTGCTTTGGCAATTTTCTTTCCCCTCCCCCCCCCCACCTTTGAAATAACCCAGGCTAGGACTCAGTCGGCTGGAAGTTAAGGAATGAAGCTTTATATTTACAGCTTTGCACAGTGGACAAGCAGATATTTACAATGTATAACAGATACTTACAGATATATACAGTGAAAAGGTAATACAGAAACACCACAGCCCTCCCAGAGATCAAAATCCCTAAGAGGGGTAACCAACCACCCTCTACCACCTTCCCCAATCTTATCTCACCAGCTGTCTTGTGCAGCAGATAGGTGGAGGTAGGTGGGCCAGGGGGGATTAGCAGCAGGAAAGAAGTTAGTAAAATTATTCAGATTAAGCTATGAAAGGCAGGGAGGAAAGAGCCATGCAAAAAGAGCAGCCACAGCCCAAAGCAGTCTGAAACTGTCTTACTTATCTATGTTTGGGTTACAACACTTAAACAATTTTTTTTTCTTAGTAAAGCTGTGAGTGAAGTAGCACCATCAGTGTTTTCCTTTCTCAGCCTATAGTCTAATTTCTCATTCAGATCCTCCAATTAGTTCAAACCAGCACAAGAAGATGACTGAGCACATAAGCTTAAATTCAGACATTCAAGTGAAACAGTTCTTACTTATCTGTGTCTGGGTTACAACTCTTAAACATTTTTTTTTTCCTTCTCAGTAAAGCTATGAGTGAAGTAGCACCATCAGTGTTTTCCTTTCTCAGCCTATAGTCTAAATTTCTCATTCAGATCCTTCAATTAGTTCAAACCAGCACAAGAAGATGACTGAGCACATAAGCTTAAATTCAGACATTCAAGTGAAACAGTTCTTACTTATCTGTGTCTGGGTTACAACTCTTAAACATTTTTTTTTTCCTTCTCAGTAAAGCTATGAGTGAAGTAGCACCATCAGTGTTTTCCTTTCTCAGCCTATAGTCTAATTTCTCATTCAGATCCTCCAATTAGTTCAAACCAGCACAAGAAGATGACCACGCACATAAGCAAGTGAAACAGTTCTGTGCTTTTTGACCATCTCCCACAGTTTAGTACTGCAAACCCCCTGGGGTGGAATTGTTTGACTTGCACTCTTTAAAAAAATAAATAAAATAAAGCTGCAGAGTGCATAACTGGTTCTGAAACCAGTTTTCTGTGTTGTTTCTGGTCATTAGCCACAGAATGTGTCCTGCCCAAAATGTGATTTCTCATGTGCATCAATTTGGTATGTGGTGGGAAGCAGTGTGCACAGGGTGTTGAGTTGGCTTCCACCCCCCACAACTTTTCAATGCAGCTCTGAGAAGAAAGTTAAGTTCTGGTGGGAAAACATAATGATTTAATTTATTTTGTGTGCATGATGCCATAAAGCTCTTCCCGCTGCCCCCGACTCCACTCAAACTAATAATGCACCTCCTACGTACAAGTGTGGTGCTGGGACACACCACTGATGTGTGTGGGTTGAAAGAACATGTATTGCTCCTGGACTGACAGATTCATGCAGGCTTTGTCTGCAGCTACTTCCAGCAGGCACTGTGTAGATCATAACTTAGTTGCTGGGAGAGTGTGTCAGGAAAATCAGAGTCACAGACTAGTGGGGGTTGGAAGGAATCACTGTAGATCATCCTGTCCAAGCAGGGGAACTCACAGCAGGTTGCTGAGGATCACAATGTCCAGGTGGGTTTGGAATCTCTCCAGAGGAGACTCCACAACCTGAATGAGCTGCCCAGGGAGGTGGTGGAGTCACCCACCCTGGATGTGTTCCTCTTCTGCTAGAGATGGGGAACTGACAGCAGGTTGTCCAGGATCACAATGTCCAGGTGGGTTTGGAATCTCTCCAGAGAAGACTCCACAACCTGAATGAGCTGCCCAGGTTGGTGGTAGAATCACCGACCCTGGATATGTTCCTCTCCTGCTAGAGGAGGGGAACTCACAGCAGGTTGCCCAGGATCACAATGTCCAGGTGGGTTTGGAATCTCTCCAGAGAAGACTCCACAACCTGAATGAGCTGCCCAGGTTGGTGGTAGAATCACCGACCCTGGATATGTTCCTCTCCTGCTAGAGGAGGGGAACTCACAGCAGGTTGCCCAGGATCACAATGTCCAGATGGGTTTGGAATCTCTCTAGAGGAGACTCCACAACCTGAATGAGCTGCCCAAGTTGTTGGTGGAGTCACCCACCCTGGATGTGTTCCTTTCCTGCTAGAGATGGGGAACTGACAGCAGCCAGGTGGGTTTGACGATGTCCAGATGGGTTTGGAATCTCTCCAGAGGAGACTCCACAACCCGAATGAGCTGCCCAGGGAGGTGGTGGAGTTGCCCCCACCCTGGATGTGTTTAAGGGTGGTTTGAATGTGATGCTTAGGGAGATGGTTTAAGGTGAATCTTGTGGAGTAGAGTTCTAGGTTGGGCTTGGTGATGCTGAGGGGCTTTGCCATCCTGGATGATTCTATCTGGGCAGCTTGCTCTGGGGCTCCAGCACCCTCACAGCACAGAAGTTTTTTTTCTGTATGTCACCATTTGCTTCCTCAGCCCTTAACCACTTTCTGACGCATCCCGTTGAGACAAAACCACAGGTTTAAAGGAACCTTTAGTCCGCTCTTGAGGGAATGTGGGTTGTGTTGAGTGGAGCTGACAATTCACTGAAGGGAAAAACTGCCATGATTGTTGTGTTGTCATGTTAAGCCAGTGACATGTCATCTCCTAGTTCACTGCAACTCTGCAATGGGATGTTCAAAACCAGAGGAGGGTTTGTGTTTTGTTTTGAACACAGACTCTCTGTTACGTTCTTTTCAGCTGCTAAAGTATTCTGGAGGTGAGCTCAGTGGGAACGGCTGAGGGAGCTGGGATTGGTCAGTCTGAAGAAGAGAAGGCCAAAGGGAGACCTCCTTGCTCTCTGCACCTCCCTGGGCAGCTCATTCATGTTGTGGAGTCTCCTCTGGAGAGATTCCAAACCCACCTGGACATTGTGATCCTCAGCAACCTGCTGTGTGTGCCCCTGCTCTAGCAGGGGCATTGGGCAGGATGATCTACAGAGATTACTTCCAACCCTCACCAGTCAGTGACTCTGATTTTCTTGACACACTCTCAGCAACTAAGTATCTGAAGGAGGCCTACAGGAAGGCTGGGGAGGGACTGTTCACAAGGTCTTGTAATGACAGGACGAGGGGGAATGGGTTCAAACTGGCAGAGGAGAGATTTAAACTGGGGATGTTAGGAAGTTCTTCACAGTGAGGGTGGTGAGACACTGGAATAAGTTGCCCAGAGAGGTTGTGGCTGCTCCCTCCCTGTAGGTGTTCAAGGCCAGGCTGGATGAGGTCTTGAGCGTCCTGATCTAGTGGGAGGTGTCCCTGCCTATGGCACGGGGGTTGGAACTGGCTGAGCTTTGAGGTCTCTTCCAACCTAAACCATTCTATGATTCTATGATCTAGACAGTGCTTGCTGCAAGGAGGTTGGAACAAGGTGGGGGTCAATCTCTTCTTTCTAGTGTCAGGTAATAGGAGAGGAGATGTTTAGGATGGATATTAGGAAAACTTTCTTCACTGCAGAAGTGGTCAGGTGGAGGAACAGGCTTCCCAGGGAGGTGGTGGGTGTCACTGTCTCTGGAGGTGTTCAAGAAGCATGTGGATATTGCACTTGGGGACATGATTTAATGACCATGGTGGTCTTAGGTTGAAAGTTGGACTTGATGATGACACTGTAGGACAAAGACTACTGCCTCTAACTTCTCTTTACCAGTAAATACACTCTCTGTATTGAAGAGAGCAAAACAAACATGACTGTGTGGCTCCCCTCATTCAGATGTACCCTTGTTCTGGTCCCATTCTTGTGTAGAGCAGGTTTTCTGTTGGAACTTTGCAATCCTTCTGGCAGAATCCTGTAGTTTTAATTTTCATTCTGAATAACAAGTCAAGGACTTGTCAGTGTTAGGTTAATGGCAGGAGTGCTGAAACTAGATGATCATAGAATGATAGCATGGTTTAGGTTGAAAGGGACCTCAAAGCTTAGCCAGTTCTAACCTCCCTGTGCCACAGGCAGGGACACCTCTCACTAGATCAGGTCGCTCAAGGCCTCATCCAACCTGGCCTTCAACACCTCTGGGGAGGGAGCAGACACAACCTCCCTGGGCAAACCATTTAAGTGTCTCACCACCTCACTGCAGACAACTTCCTCCTAGCATCCAGTTTCAATTTCTCCTCTTCCAGTTTGAACCCATTCCCCCTCATCCTGTCATTACAAGACCTTGTCAATAGTCCTTCCCCAGCCTTCCTGTAGGCCTCTTTCAGATCCTGGAAGGCTACTAGAAGATCTCCTGGCAGCCTTCTCTTCTCTAGCCTGAAAAGCCCCAGCTCTCTCAGCCTGTCTTCACAGTAGAGGTGCTGCAGCCCTCTCAGTATGTTGGCCTCCTCTGGACTGGCTCCATCAGTTCCATGTCCTCCATGTGTTGGGGGCTCCAGAGCTGCAGACAGTGCTGCAGGTGAGGTGTGAGGAGAGCAGAGCAAAGGGGCAGAGTCCCCACCCTTGCCCTGCTGCCCACAGCTGCTCTTGCTGCAGCCCAGCACACAGTTGGCTATCTTGGCATGATCTTTAAGGTCTCTTCCCACTCAAACCATCTGTTATTCTATGATTCTAAAATTTCTTAGCTTTACTTCAATTTCCTCTTCTCCAATGAGGAAGTATGGTGAGAAGACAAATTAATAGATCATTAACTAATTCTTCCCATCAGGGAAATGATGGGAAACTTCTATTTTTGTCAAATCTCATTTGTAGTAAGACTTCATCTTGGATTCATAAAGCCAGCAGTGTTGCTGTAATTGCATTCCTCTCCCTGGCTTCCTTGACACTACAAACCACAGACTGTGGTCCCCCACAGGAGATGAGCAGAGAATCTCTTTAACTAGCATCTGTCAAAATGATTTGAGGTATGCCTATTTGACAGTTTTCACATCTGAGTGTGTACCATGGGAGAACCAGTTTGCAGCCTTCAGCTTCTTACATATTTCACGATGTGCCAGATAACAGTAATTCATTATTGATCAAGCTTTCAGCTTACAGAAAGGTGTGGAGCAGAAAAGTTGAGAAACCAAGAGTGGCAGTGGAGAGGGATGTGTGCACTTGGGTAAAGCTGGTGCAAGCCAAGCTGAAGGAACAAAAGCCAGCAGTTGTGTTTGCAGGCATGTTGGAAAGCAGTTTGGATGGTTTGCTCTGTGCTGTCTGAGCTTAAGATCTAATACGGTTTCTCTACCTCTGAGCATCCAAAGATAGTAAGGACCAAGGAATATTCAGCATTTTTGCCTTTGGTTCTGGCAGAATAGAACAGAATAGAATAGAACAGAATAGAATAGAACAGAATAGAACAGAACAGAACAGAACAGAACAGAACAGAACAGAACAGAACAGAACAGAACAGAACAGAATAGAATAGAATAGAATAGAATAGAATAGAATAGAATAGAATAGAATAGAATAGAATAATAGGTTGGAAGAGACCTCCAAGATCATCCAGCCCAACCTATCACCCAGCCCTAGCCAATCAACTAGACTGCCTCATCCAGTCTCTTCTTGAACACCTCCAGCAACCTGGTCAGGTAGAAGGTGTCCCTGCCCATGGCAGGGGGTTAGAAACTAGATGATCTCTAAGGTCCTTTCCAACCCAAACCATTCTATGAATCTATGGCTCAATGGCCAGGCTAGCGTAAGAAATCATAGAATCAGCCAGGTTGGAAGAGACCTCCAAGCTCATCCAGTCCAACCTATCACTCAGCCCTATCCAATGGCTGGGTGATAG
>VWZI01008637.1:51788-69025 GCA_013396835.1 Psilopogon haemacephalus | reverse complement strand
TCCCCGTTGCCAAAAAACTTTTTTTTTTTTTTTTTTTTTTTCTCCTCCTTCTCATTCAGCCCAGCTGAAATTAAAGTATTGACAGAAACAATTTCTGCCAGGGAAGTGGAAAAGTTAATAAGGGATGATATTGAATCTCTTTTCCTGCATTTTCTTTTTCTTTTATTTTTTTTTTTTTAATTTATTTTTTATTTTGCTGGGTAATCNNTGGGTAATCCAAATCTACATTTTACAAAATATTGCTGAAACTAAGTAAAAAAAAAAAACAAAACAACCAAACAAAAAAAAGAAAAACCAAACCCCCCAAAAAACCCTGAACCCACAAACAATAATTAAAAAAACCCAAAGAAACAACCAACCAAACAAACAAATCCTCCCCCCCGCCAAACCCACAAACAATAATTAAAAAACCCAAAAGAAATGAAAAAAAAAACCAAAAAAACCACCAAAAAACCACCAAAGTGCAATCACAGAATTGTCAGGGTTGGAAGGGATCTCAAGGATCATTCAAGGGATCTCAAAGATCATCCAGCTCCAACCCCCCTGCCATGCCCAGGGACACCTCCCACTAGAACAGGTCACTCAAAACCTCATCCCACCTGGTCCTGAACACCTCCAGGGAGGTTGTGGAGCACAGAAGCACAGAATGGGATCAGCTTGGCCAGAGCCACATCCAGCCTGGCCTTAAAAATATCAAGGGATGAGGTTCGCACCACCTTCTTGGCCAACCCCTTCCAGGCTCTCACCACTCTCATGCTCAACAACTTCTTCCTAATGCCTAATCTCAATCTCCCCTCCTCTATCTTGGATCCATTCCCCTCTGCTCCTATCACTACCCAACACCCTCAAAACTCCCTCCCCAGCTTTTTTTTGTAGCCCCCTTCAGATCCTGGAGGGCCACCAGAAGGTCTCCTTGGAGCCTCCTCTTTGCCAGCCTGTTCATTTGAAAGTTTTTTGCTTTGGTTTTGTTTTCTTTGGAGTGTTCTTTTGTTTGTTTGTTTGTTTTGGGTTGCTTTTAATCTGTTTGAAAAGTTTGGGATTGCTTTATTTTTGTGGTCTTTTCCTGTTTTCTTGACCATTATTTTTGATTGTTTCTGTTTGTTTGTTTGGTTTTGTGTTTTTTTTATTTTATTTTATTTTGTGGGATGTTTTCTTGTTTGCTTGGTTGAGATTATGTTTGGTTTGGGGTGAGTTTTGGGGTTTTTGGCTTTTTTGTGGTTTTTTTTTTTTTTTTTTTTCTATTTCTTTGAGGGTATTTTGGTTGTCTTGGTTTGGTTTGGTTTGGTTTATTCATTCTCTATCATTCCTTCCTCCATCCTTTGAATAGGATATCTGACCTTTAGATAATTTAGAAGCAGACAGAATACTGATTCATAATCAGGTTTTTCTTTATTTTTATTTCCTGCTGATCTGAGGCAACGGGGAGGAAGATAAACAGATTAAAAAGAAGCCTGGGGGAAAGAATGCAAGTTGCATGGTTAATACCCAACCTGCTGACCAGCACTATTCATGGACATAGATTATTATATTACTAATTTTTTTTTTGGGGTTCTTTTTTGTTTTTTGGTTTTTTTTAACTTAATTCTTTATTTTCTAGAGAAGGGAGGAAAAATGCTGCCCCAGAGGCAAGAACAGGATTTGAAATGACATTTTTTGAGTAAAGGACTAATAGAAGACTGATGTCATAGAAACATAGAATCATAGAATCAGTCAGGGTTGGAAGGGACCAGAAGGATCAGGCAGTCCCAACCCCCCTGCCATGCCCAGGGACACCCTACCCTAGAGCAGGCTGCCCACAGCCTCTGCCAGCCTGGCCACAAACACCTCCAGGGATCTGGCCCCAAACACCTCCCTGCAGGGGCAACCCATTCCAGCCTCTCACCACTCTCACACTCAACAACTTCCTCCTCACCTCCAGTCTGAATCTCTCCACTTTGCTTTGCTCCATTGCCCCCCATCCTGTCACTATCTGAGAGCCTAAAAAGTCCCTCCCCAGCTTTCTTCTGGGCCCCTTCAGATCCTATTCCTATTGAATCCATGTCCTTGTTCATTAATTCAATAGGAAAAAAAAAAACCTCCCAGCTTGCAAATGTGAATTTATAGTGCCAAGAAGTCTTATGGCCTCCAACTGGCCAGCACAACATTTAACATTGCATTTACCTTTCCTTGCATGAAAAGATATTCAGTGTGTGCTTTTACAGCTCATGCTTTTGGTTATCACAGAATTATTGAGGCTAAGGTTTGGAAGTCCCTTCCAGCCCCTGACCTTCTGTGATTCTGTGAAATAAAATCAATCTTTTTTTTTTTTTTTTTAAATTATGAGTAGTTATGGTAAAAAACTTAAAAGATAACTGTGAAGTTTCCTAAGAAAACAAAACAGAACAAAAAAAACAAAACAAAAAAAAAAGAGTGTTTGGTGTTTTGGTTTTTATTTCCATCCTTTTCCCTTTCATTACTTTTTTTCTCTCCACATGTAGCACATTAATATGAGCTATTAGTGGCTCTTCCAGGCTCACCCATAAGGGGAAAAAAACCCCTAAAATAATGTTGGGAATAGCTTGACATTTATGCCTTTCCTTTTGACATTATCAGGGTTAATGAAATGATAACCTCCCCATTTGTGGAACCTGGGAGAGGTAATAATGTCAGCTGGCCTCATAATGGCAGAGGCTTCACAAGGTGATGTTTACCTCCATGTGAAATGCTCCAGCACCTCTTGTTCAGCTAATTGAGAAAGGGAAAGAAAACCAATTAGCATAGAGAGCATTCTTAAGTCATATCACAGTGGACTGTGGAATGAGAGGGACAAAGAATCTTTTTGTGCCTCTGCTGTGGGGACAGGCTGAAGGAGTTGGGGTTGTTCAGTTTGGAGAAGAGAAGGCTCTGTGGTGGCCTTCTGGTGTCTGAAAGGGGCTACAAGAAAGCTGGGGAGGGACTTTTTTAGGGTGTCAGGTAGGGATAGGAGCAGGGGGAATGGATCCAAGATCGGGGAGGGCAGACTGAGATTAGATATTAGGAAGAAGTTGTTTGGCATGAGGGTGGTGAGAGACTGGCACAGGTTGCCCAGGGAGGTTGTGGAAGCCTCATCCTTGGAGGTGTTTAAGGCCAGGCTGGATGTGGCTCTGGGCAAGCTGATCCAGTGTGAGGTGTCCCTGCCCATGGCAGGGGGGTTGGAACTGGCTGAGCTTTGAGGCCCCTTCCAACCTAAACCATTCTAGGATTCTATTCCATGATTGTCAGGCTCAACCATCAACCTAACACCACCAGGGCTATTAAACCATGTCCTGGAGTGCCATGTCCACACGTTTCTTCAACACCTCCAAGGACAGTGTCTCCACCACCTCCCTGGGCAATCTATTCCCATGCCTGACTTCTCCTTCAGTAAGGAATTTTTTTCCCTAACATCTGGTTTCCACCTCCCCTGGCACCACCCCAGCCCATTTCCTTTCCTTCCACCACCCTGATACTAGAGAGAAGAGGAATTATTTCTTGCTGGAACATCTGTACCGTGTGGCATCATCAGATGTGGTGACAAAGCCAATAAAGCAGAGATATTTGCATCCTTAAGTCACTGCTCTGAGCCTCAGTGGGGGTGAAAAAAAATAAATCCACAACAACCAACAAAAGAAACTCTGCTACAGAGTGATGCTATCACAGATAAGTCATACACTGTGAATTCTATTCTCAGAGAGAGCCACAAAGAAGGGAAAAATGAGGCAGAGAGAATTGCTGCAGAGAAGAGGCATGATAGAGGACCAGGGAGGGTTTATTAAGTTCAGCTTTTGGAGAGGGAGGGCAAAGTTTGATGAAAATCAGCAAGGCAAAGCAGGGCTGCAAAGGATGAGCCCTTTGGGAAGGAGCTGCTGCTGAAAGGAGGAAGGGGGAAAGCAAATCACTCCAGCACAGCTCTGGCTGAGCTCTCTTAAAGGAGTTGGGAAGCAGTTAGCATCTGCAGCCCAAGGGAGGGCTGGAGGCATCCAGGCTACATACAGGAGGTTGCAGCTCAACACAAGGGGGAACTTCTTCACTGGAAGGGTTCCAGAGCACTGGCACAGGCAACCCAGAGAGGTTGTGGAGTCTCCTCTGGAGATTTTCAAAGCCCTTCTGGATGTGTTCCTGTGTGACCTGAGCTAGATTGGATGTTCCTGCTCTGGCAGGGGGGGTGGGACTGGATGAGCTCTTTGATCACATTAGGTGATACTGTGCTCCACAACCTCCTTGGGCAACCCGTGCCAGTGTCTCACCACCCTCACTGAAAGCAACTTCTTCCTCACATCCAGTTTCTATCTCCCCTCTGATACTTCAAACCCATTCCTCCTCATCCTCTCATTACAAGATTTTATCCATAGTCCCTCCCCAGCCTTCCTGTAGCCCCCTTTAGATCCTGCAAGGCCACTCCAAGGTCTCCTGGAGTGGAGGTCCAAGGTCTCTCTTCTCTTCTCCAGGCTGCAGAGCCCCAACTCTCTGTGCCTGTGCTCAGAGCAGAGCTGCTGCAGCCCTCTCAGCTGCATCTTGGTGGCCTCCTCTGCACTGGCTCCACCACTTGCATGTGCTGCTTATGCTGGGGGCTGCAGAGCTGCACACAGTACTCATAGAACTGTAGAGGTTGGAAAAGAACTTTTGAGATCATCCAGACCAACTGCTCACTTGGAGCTCACAATCCCATCACTGCTACTAAGCCACTGCCACTCAACCACATCCCTCACCACCACATCCATGCATCTTTTCAGCCCCTCCAGCGCTGCAGACAGTGCTGCAGGTGGGGTGTGAGGAGAGCAGAGCCAAAGGGCAGAACTGCACACAGTGCTGCAGCTGAATCAAAAGCTGGAGGGATGCAAGCAGAGCAGGCAGCCACAGAAGAAAGAAGAAGAGGAAGAGCTGAAGAATTAGGCCAAAGCTATCCTTTAGTCAGAGCTCTCAAAAACAGGGAATGAAGAGCCTGAACATGACAGACACTGTGCAGAGGTGCTGGTGGAAGCCTGAGAAAAAGCCCAATCTGATCAAAACAGCAGTCAGAGAGGAGCTTTGCCAGTGGCATTTTTAATGCACTTGAAAGCAAGGGAGATGTAGCAGGGAGTTCAGCTAGGAAGAGCCTAACAGGCAGGAGCAACACAAAAAAAAGAGATGAAAAGCACTTGGGGAGTGCTTTGGGTTTGGACTGGACAAACAAGCAGCTTATGGGGATGTGGAAGGGGAGGAAGGGGGAAAGCAAAAGGCAAGACAAGCTGTAAGGAATGGTGGAGAAGTGGGGAGACAGAAAGGAGATAAAAGGAATACAAAGGACTGCATGGCTGGAAAGCTTTGTGAGGCTGGGGGCGAGGACAGAGAAGGAAGCTGTCCCGGTGTGAGGAGTACACAGTAAGCTCTGAGCAGTGCTTTTGCCTTTTCAGCTCAGTCTCTGCTAAGCAGCTGCAGACTCTGACCTGTTTGTGCAGTCAGTGCCTGCTTCTGGCAGCCTTCGTGCTCGGTGCTTCTTGTGGGCACCAAGGATGGGGGAGGTGAGTCCTGTCTGCACTTGGAGGGTGTGGGAAGAAAAATATACCACGTGTGGGGTGGAGAGGGCAGCCCAGGTGGTGCTAAACTGACCAACTAAGCACTCAGAGAAGCACAGAACTAAGCAGGTTGAGATCATCGAGTCCAACCTTTATTGCATTCCATAGGTGAAATATTCAGCACGAAGCTGATCAATCAGGAGGCTCAAGCTCTCTTCTTCAATGGGCAGCACAGGAAATTGCATCTCAAGATGAGGAAGAGCTTCTTGAGTGTAAAGGTCCCAGAGCTCTGGCACAGGCTGCCCAGAGAGGTTGTGGAGTCTCCTTGTCTGGAGCCTTTCCAGTCCTGTCTGGATGTGTTCCTGTGCCACCTGTGCTGGGTTCTCTCTTCCTGCTCTGGCAGGGGTTTAGACTCAGTGATCTGTGGAGGTCCCTTCCAAACCTTTATATCTTGTGATCCTGTGATGAGCTTAAAATTTATGGAGAAAGGCCTTCAAACAGGAAATTTTAGCTGTAATTTTCTAACTGATGCTGAAAAATGGACAATTAAAATTAAAAACAAAAAAGGAAATTAAAAAAAAGGGGAAATAATAATTCCTTCAGCTCCTCCTTTTTAGCACACCTTTGCAGAACACAGAAATTTGTTTCATCCACAGACTGAACTCATCTGGGTTGTTGATACCTTCCTATAGGTGGACTAATTTTGAGCAACTCCTTCCTCTCTCCTAGGGCTGTTAAAGTTCGATTGAGGGCTCTGAATTCCCAGCTTAAATATTTTATGTGCAGTCCCCTTAATGAATACAATTTACCTAAGTGATGTGTTCTGTGCTGAACCCACGGACACCAGCAGGAAAACCACTCAGTCATGATGGTCTCTTCCACTGCTGTTTTCTCTCTCTCACTCCTCTGCAAGCAAACAAAACATTACATAACTCCAACACCCAGGAAAATGAGAGAGAGAATAAAATAAATTTTAAAAACCAAACTGGAAAAAAAAAAAAAAAAACAACGAAAAAAAAGCACTGAAAAAGTGAGTCACAGAAGGTCAGGGGCTGGAAGGGACCTCCAAAGCTCAGCCAGTCCAAGCCCCCTGCCAGAGGAGCAGCACCCAGAGCAGGGCACACAGGAACACATCCAGGTGGGTTTGGGATATCTCCAGAGAGGGAGATTCTACAACCCCCCTGGGCAGCCTCTTATGGGGTTCTGTCACCCAAATGGAAAAAAAAAAAACAATCTTCCTCTTGTTTACATGAAACTTCCTATGCCTCAGCTTCCATCATTGTTGGGCATCACCCAGCAGAGCCTGGCTCCAGCCTCCTGCCATTGGGCATCACCCAGCAGAGCCTGGCCCCAGCCTCCTGCCATTGAGCATCACCCAGCAGAGCCTGGCCCCAGCCTCCTGCCATTGGGCACCACCTAGCAGAGCCTGGCACCNATCACCCAGCAGAGCCTGGCCCCAGCCTCCTGCCATTGAGCATCCCCCAGCAGAGCCTGGCCCCAGCCTCCTGCCATTGGGCATCACCCAGCAGAGCCTGGCCCCAGCCTCCTGCCATTGGGCATCACCCAGCAGAGCCTGGCCCCAACCTCCTGCCACTCACCCAGCACATCTTTATCCCCATGCCTGGGGTCACCTCTCAGATTCCTCCTTTCCTAGCAGCTCAGCCCCAGCTCCCTCAGCCTCTCCTCTTGGGGCTGTGCTCCAGGCCCCTCCCCAGCCTTGCTGCCCTTCTCTCAGCACCTTCCAGCACCTCAACATCTGTCTTGAATGGAGGCAACCAGAGCTGGACACAGCACTCAAGGTGTGTGCTGAGCAGTGCTGAGCAGAGGGGCACAAGCACTGCCCTGCTCCTGCTGCCCACACTGCTCCTGAGCCAGCCCAGGATGCCCTTGGCCTTCTTGGCCACCTGGGCACACTGCTGGCTCCTCTTCAGCTGCCACCCAGCACCCCCAAGTCCCTCTCTGCCTGGCAGAGCCACAGCAAGAAGAGGCTGAAGTTCCTCATGCACCTGTGTGCTGCCACTGAGCACAGTTTTGTAATCCTCTAAAGAATATTACAGAAGGTCTTGGACAAACTGCCTGCAAGGAGGAGAATTTAAATCCCTCAGCAATATTTGCTTCATTGAGGGATTGTAGGGAAATCCTTTTTAAGTCCCTAACAAGATTTTGTGTAACACGAACCTGTAACGGGGTGGAGAATTGCTTTATTTGGAGGATAATTTCAGTAATTTTTTTTAATTTTTTTTTTTTTTTTTACTAAAGCAAGTTTATTACTTTTCTACAATACCCTAAGGACCAAGATTTTTTAAACCCTCAGGCAGGCTTTTAAGAGTCCCTTCAGTTGTGAAAGGGCTGCAGGTTTGAGGAAATGGAAGTAGTCTTGGGGCTGTGTTTTGTACAGTTTAATCCTGTGATTCTAACATTGCACCAAATATCCAAGGCAATTCCAGATGCTAAACCACGAGCCAGTTCTTCCCTTCAGAACCCTATATCTTGGTGTCCTTAGCACATGAGCAACACTTCCATTGCCCAGGTAAAATAGTCATTACTACCTGGACATGATGAGCAGCACGGAGCTGACAGGGGCACCATTTACAACCACTGGAATAATACCTGACCTGCTCCTTTGGCTCCATTCAGCAGCAGCATAATTGCCTTCACAGGTGTAGCAACTTCATTTGGAAGATGACATGTTCAGAGACTCCTAAAATGCTTTGGGGATGGAAGGAGCCTTCAAGATCATAGAATCACAGAATGGTTTAGGTTGGAAGGGACCTCAAAGATCATGCAGTTCCAACCCCCCTGCCATAGGCAGGGACACCTCCCACCGGCCCAGGTTGCTCAAAGCTTTGTCTAACCTCACCTTGAACACTTTCAGGGAGGGAGCAGCCACAACCTCCCCTGGGCAACCTGTGCCACTGTCTCACCTCCTTCACTGTGTAGAATTTAGAATAGAATAGACTGGACTAGAATGGAATAGACTAGACGAGACTAGAATATAATAGAATACATAGAATACAATATAGTGCAACACAATACAACACAACACAACAAAATACAATACAATAAGCCAGGTTGGAAGAGATCTCCAAGCTCATCCAGTCCAACCTAGCACCCAGCCCTAGCCAATGGCACTCAGTGCCCATCCAGGCTTTGCTTCAACATCTTCAGGGATGGGGACTCCACCACCTCCCTGGGCAGCCCATTCCAATGCCAATCACTCAATGTGATCATATTCTGTGCTTCTGTGCTCCACAGCCTCCCTTCAAGGCCACGTTGGATGAGGACTGGAGCAACCTTTTCTGGTGGGACGTGTCCCTGCCTATGGCACAGGGGGGTTGGAACTGGCTGAGCTTTGAGGTCCCTTCCAACCTGAACCATTCTATGATTCCACATCATAGCTTTTTTGTTGGAAAAGACCTTCAAGATAATTAAGTCCAACTCAATGTGAACTGTTATTGTTTCTTTGACTATGTGTAGGTGTTTCTAAGTGCATTTCAGTGTGGATTTAAATCCATTAAGGTATTTATGCAATACCATAATGAGTGGCTGATGTATTTTTTTCCCCTCCTCTAGAGCCTTGTCAGGCACAGTAGCATCAGCCTAATTGCTCAGTGAACATCATCTTTAACCCTCATTCATTGCAATGCACTTTTAATAAAGGCAGACAATGTATTTAAAAAGAAAAGTAAAAAGTAAAGTAAACAAACGACCTCATGGAACAAGCAATTTGACAGCTCACATCAAATTTCCAGTCTGAATGCAGGAAGGTTTGGTAAAATTGCTTTGGAACCTGTTGATTCTCATATCTGAGTTTAGATAGAATGGAATGGAACGGAATAGAATGGAATGGAATAGAATGGAACGGAATGGAATAGAATGGAATGGAATAGAATAGAATAGAATAGAATAGAATAGAATAGAATAGAATAGAATAGAACAGAACAGAACAGAACAGAACAGAACAGAACAGAACAGAACAGAACAGAACAGAACAAGCCAGGTGGGAAGAGACCTCCAAGCTCATTCAGTCCAACCTATGACCCAGCCCTAGCCAATGGCACTAAGTGCTCCATCCAGGTTTTGCTTCAACACCTCCAGGGATGGGAACTCCACCACCTCCCTGGACAGCTCATTCCAATGCCAATCACTCTCTCTGTCAAGAACTTCCTCCTAACATCCAACCTGAACCTCCCATCTTGAGGCTTTGTCCCCTCATTCTGTCCCTGGGTGCCTGGCAGCAGAGTCCAACCCCGCCTGGCTACAACCTCCCTTCAGGTAGTTGTAGGCAGCAATAATACAGAAGTGCATTAAAAAACAAGGGACAAAAGGTTGGCAGCATTCCACTGTCACCTCTAATTGGTGTTGAAGGTCATTAGTGAAGTCACAGGATCCCTGGATGTCAGGGGTTGAAAGAGACCCCAGGAGCTCGTCCAGTCCAAGCCCCCTGCCAGAGCAGGACCATCCAAGCTAGCTCAGGGCACACAGCAACACATCCAGACAGAGTCTTCAAAGGCTCCACACAAGGAGACTCCACAACCTCTCTGGGCAGCCTGTGCCACTGCTCTGGGACCCACACAGGCAAGAAGTTGCCTCTTGTGTGGAGCTGCAACCTCCTGTGCTGCAGCTTCCATCCATTGCTCCTTGGCCTATGGCAGGGAGCAGTGAGCAGAGCCTGTCCCCCCCCACTCCTGACCCTCAGATATGTATAAACATTTATTAGATCCCCTCTCAGGCTTCTCTTCTGCAGACTAAGCAGCCCCAGGGCTCTCAGCCTCTCCTCCCCAGGCAGTGTTCCAGTCCCTGCAGCATCCTTGCAGCCCTCCCTTGCACTCTCTCCAGCAGATCCCTGTCCCTCTTGAACTGGGCAGCCCAGAGCTGGATGCAATATTCCAAGTGAGGTCTCACTAGGGCAGAGTAGAGGGGGAGGAGGAGAACCTCCCTCCATCTTTTAAGGCCCTGTGCAACTTCAGTTTAAAGCTACAGACAGATTGTCATTCCCTGCCCCTCTACTGGGATTTCAGGGGCTGCCACCTTCCCTCCTTCTCAGTTTTCTAAACTGGAAAGCAAATTTTCTGTAGTCTTCCACCACATTGGGTGATTCTGTGCTCCACGACCTCCCTGGGCAACCTGTGCCTGTGTTCCTCCAACGCCTGACAAATGCAATATGCACTCATCCAGTGAGTCCATGTCTGATCTCCTCTTTGATGATATTTGCTCACCAGGCAGATCTACACAGTTCTTCTTCACCTACCAGCCTGCTGGGTCTAGAGCATTCGATTGAGAGGCACAGATGCAGAAATCAAAAGCTCCCACATCACAGATTGGATTGTGAGGCCAGCCGGGCCAAGGCACATAAGCATCAGCAAGGGAGCTGTAGATCATTAAGTCTTCTCCAGCCAGCCAGAAGACTTTACTGCATGGCTCCACAAGCTCTTTGAAGTGCAAATGGTCTCGAAGTCTTTGCTAGAGAACATTCTGAGGGGCAAAAGCTTTGGCTGTAAACACGCAGATAAATCACAGCTTGCTCGGTCCTAGAGCTCAACACTGGGAAGTTTACTTTGCTCTGTGCCACTGTGCAATGAGCAAGTGCAAATGAAGACATAAAAAGAAAGAAAGAAAAAGAAAAAAGAGAAAGGTGTTTCTAGCCTTTTTTTTCCCTAACCCACCATCTGAAAACAGATTTTGCTCTCAGTTCTCTGAAAAATAACAGAATCACAGAATTAAGCAGGTTGGAAAAGACCTCTAGGATTATTGAGTCTCAGCATATCATCTAACACACAGAATCAATGAAGCACAGAATGTTAGGGGCTGGAAGGGACCTAGAAAGGTCATTCAGTCCAACCTACCTGCCAGAGCAGGGCCACTTTTACTTTTTTAAAAATATTTTTACAGTCCAGCTTTAATTTTTAGTATTTTTTAATCCCTCTTTCCCCCATCTTCCTCCTTTCCTCTCCATCTCCTTCCTTTTTTCTTTCCCCCACCATCTTCTTTTCATCTCCATCTCAGAATCACAGAATTAACCAGGTTGGAAAAGACCTCTAGGATCATCGAGTCCAACCTATCACCTAACACCTTCTCATTGACTAACCCATGGCACTAATCCAGCCTGCTCCTCAACACCTCCAGGGAAGGGGAATCCTCCACTTCCCTAGGCAGCCCATTCCAATGCCAATCTCTCTCTTGCTGCCAACAACTCCTGCCTAAACTCCAGCCTGAATCTGCCCTGCCTGGGTCCTCTTCTTCTGTCCCTGGGAGCCTGGCAACAGAGCCCAGCCCCAGATGGCCACAACCTCCCTGCAGGGAACTGCAGAGAGCAATGAGCTCTGCCCTCAGCCTCCTCTTCTGCAGGCTGCACACCCCCAGCTGGAGAGCAGGCAGGCAGAGAGGGACTTGGGGGTGCTGGGTGGCAGCTGAAGAGGAGCCAGCAGTGTGCCCAGGTGGCCAAGAAGGCCAAGGGCATCCTGGGCTGGCTCAGGAGCAGTGTGGGCAGCAGGAGCAGGGCAGTGCTTGTGCCCCTCTGCTCAGCACTGCTCAGCACACACCTTGAGTGCTGTGTCCAGTTCTGGGCCCCTCCATTCAAGAGAGATGTTGAGGTGCTGGAAGGTGCTGAGAGAAGGGCAGCAAGGCTGGGGAGGGGCCTGGAGCACAGCCCCAAGAGGAGAGGCTGAGGGAGCTGGGAGTGATCCTTGTGGTCCCTTCCAACCCTGGCTGATTCTATGAGGCCTCGTCCACATCCCTGGGCAACCTGCTCCAGTGTTTTGCCACTCTTGTTGTGAGGAGCTTCCTCCTAATGTCCCACCTAAATTTACCCTGCTCCAGTTTCAAACCACTGCCCCTTCTCCTGTAGCTCTAAGACCTTCTGACCAGCCTCTCCCCAGTCCTGTAGGTCCTCTGTTGGACTCTCTCCAGTAGATCCTTATTCCTCTTGAACTGAACATGATCCTTATATACTTGAAAGCAAAGGCCATATTCAACTTGGAGAGGAGAGGAGATCCAAGGAAAGGAGAGGGGAGCAGATCCAAGGAGATCCAAGAAGAGAAGACCCAAGGAGAGGTGAGGAGATCCAAGGAGAGGAGATCCAAGGAGATTTGAGGAGATTCAAGGAGAGAAGATTCGAGGAGAGGAGAGGAAAGGAGAGGAGAGGAGAATTTATAACTTAATTCTGGTATCAGAGTCAAAAGTTTCTCCACCATTTATTGCATATTAAACTTAGCTGCTGTACTTGGCTGATGAGACATCCACTTGTCTTTATGGCTGAGAGTTTGGAGGACTCAGAGTACTAAGCACTTTTCTCTGAACTAATGAGAGCTATTTTCTGCATATTTATGCACTTCACAGCTCTGTCAAATGTAGGTGTTCGAAGCAGCTCTGAGACTGTGTACTGGGAGGGAGTCAATTTTCTCCTTAGCAGCCCATACTGTGCTGTGGTTTAGACTGATGACCAAAGGAGTTCTGATAACACAGGACTTGTACACCAACAAGATTTGCTCTGCTTTTCCCTCTCTGTGCCTGGAAAAAAAAAAGTAGGCTGGAGATGGGTTTGGACTGGCAGAGAGGAGATTGAAACTGGATGTTGGAAGAAGTTGTTTGCGGTGAGGGTGGTGAGACACTGGCACAGGTTGCCCAGGGAGGTTGTGGAGCACAGAATGTGATCAAAGAATCATATTCTGTGATCCTGTGCTCCACAACCTCCCTGGAGGTGTTCAGGACCAGACTGGATGAGGTCTTGAGCAACCTGTTCTAGTGGGAGGTGTCCCTGTCTGTAGCAGTTTGGAGCTGGATGATCTTTGAGGTCCCTTCCAACCTAAACCTGTCTATGATTCTGTGATTCTGCGTTGAAGCTAAAGTTAGGAATGGACTTAAGGGGAAATCCTTCACAGTGAGGATGGTGAGACCCTTCTAGCTTAGTCCCTCCTGCCATGCCCAGGGACACCCTACCCTAGAGCAGGCTTTTTTCTTTTCTCTTTCTGTTTTTATTTTTTATTTTAATTTTTATTATTATTTTTATTTCTCTCTTTTTCCTTTTGTTTCTCTTTTTCTTTATCTTTCTTTTTCTTTTTCCTTTCCTTTTTTTCTTTTCCTTTTTCTTTTTTTCATTTCTTTTTCACTTTTTATTTTTATTTCTCTTTCTCTCTTTTTCCTTTCNTTTTTCTTTTTCTTTTTCTTTTTCTTTTTCTTTTTCTTTTTCTTTTTCTTTTTCTTTTTCTTTTTCTTTTTCTTTTTCTTTTTCTTTTTCTTCTTCTTCTTCTTTTTCTTCTTCTTCTTCTTTTTCTTTTTGTTTTTAATTTTTTCTTTTTCTGTTTCTTTTTCTTTCACTTCCTCTGTTCTTACTTTTTTTCCCCCAAACAATCCACAGCATTTTGCTTGACTTTTATGCCTCCTTCTGACCAGCAAGCTGATATTTTCATATTCCCATCCATACTGACACTGAGCCCTCTTCCCTGAGTGCCAATAGTCATTCAGAGCTCAGCTCTGGGTACGTCTAATCGTGATTGGTTTCACCTTTGTGTGCATTACTTTGCATTTACGGATTCTGCCTCTCATCTCTCACTTTTATCATCACAGTCATTCACAACTGTATGACCCCTCTGAGGCTCTTTGTCGTTCAGCTCTAATTCTGTACTGTCAGCAGGCTGCTGTTTGCTCCTTATTTTCCCTTCCCCACCTTATTTATGAGCAGTTTGAATAGGACTGTGCCCAGCACTGATGCCTGAAAAGCTCCGTGGGGAATCTCCATTGTTAAAAAAAAAGAAAAAGAAAGAAAAAAACCACAAAACCAACTTCAGGCTTTGGAACTTTGATTTCCTATTTCTTTTCTTTTCTGATTTCTTCCTGAAAACTTTATGGTTCAAATCTACGAGCCCCAACGATTTTGTGCTTTTAAAACCCTCTGTTAAGGCCACATACAAACATTTATTTCCTATTCCATCCTGGCCAATCCGACTTAAAAGATTGTGAGCAAAGATTCTGTGATTCTGTGCTCCACCACCTCCCTGGGCAACCTGTGCCAGGGTCTCACCACCCTCACTGCAAACAGCTTCCTCCTAACATCCATTTTCAATCTCCCCTCTCACACTTCAAACCCATTCCTCCTCCTCCTCTCATTCCAAGCCCTTGTCAATAGTCCCTCCCCGGCCCTCCTGGAGCCCCCTTCAGACCCTGCAAGGCCACTCCAAGGTCTCCTGGCAGCCTTCTCCTCTCCAGGCTGCAGAGCCCCAACTCTCTGTGCCTGTGCTCAGAGCAGAGCTGCTGCAGCCCTCTCAGCTGCATCTTGGTGGCCTCCTCTGCACTGGCTCCACCACTTGCATGTGCTGCTTGTGCTGGGGGCTGCAGAGCTGCAGACAGTGCTGCAGGTGGGGTGTGAGGAGAGCAGAGCCAAGGGGCACAATCCCCTCCCTTGCCCTGCTGTCCACAGCTGCTCTTGCTGCAGCCCAGGATACAGTTGGCAGCTTTGAAACCGGAGCAGAGCTGATTTAAATCAGACCTTAGGTAGAAGTTCTTAACTTTGAGGATGGTGGGGCACAGGAAGAGGTTGCCCAGAGAAGCTGCAGACACCTCATCCCTGGAAGTCTTTAGGGCAAGGCTGGGTGAGGCTTTGAGCAGCCTGTTCTAGTGGGAAGTGTTCTCTGCCCATGGATGGGGGGGTTGGAGCTGGATGAGCTTTGAGGTCCCTCCCAAGTCAAAGAGCTCTCTGATTCTATGAGCCACAGAGCCATAGAATCATAGATTCATAGAATCATAGAATCAGTCATCAGCCAGGATTGGAAGAGACCATCTAGTTCTAACCCTCTTTCCAGGGGCAGTGACACCCTAAACTAGATCAGGCTGCCCAGAGCCACCTTTGAGGTCCCTCTGACTCAAACCACTCTCAGATTCTATGAACCATAGAATCATGGAATTATAGAATCACAGAATCTTAGAATCATAGAATCAGTCAGGGTTAGAAGGGACCACAAGGATCATCTTGTTCCATCCCCCCTGCCACACCCAGGGACACCCTACCCTAGATCAGGCTGCCCAGAGCCATCATTGCTTGAATCAGAGATGTTCGCTCTTTATTCGCCTGTGAGGAATGACTTCAGGTTAGCAAATATGCTTTTTTTTTTTCCCCTCTGCTGTCCTGGAAGTGCAGCTGAAGGCAGGAGATCTGTTTGGCATTCTTATCACAATTGCAGAGGCATCCAGGCAGTGCTGTGCAGGAATATAGGGCAGCTTTCGAGTGGAACTTGCAGGAGACTCCGCTCTGCGTCGTGCATGGTAAACACTCGCCACACTAAATCACTTCTGCCTCTCTCTATTTCCTTCTGCCAACACATCTGTCGAAGGGAGAAGTTAGATTATAAAAAAAAAAAAAGAAAAAGAAAATTCTGATATTCAAATGACCTGCATTCCTTCCTGGAATGAGAATATGTAACCAGCTCTCCATCAGAACTCACAGTTATTTTTCATTAGAATCATAAAATCAGTCAGGGCTGGAAGGGACCACAAGGATCAGCCAGTTCCAACCCCCCCTGCCATGCCCAGGGACACCCTACCCTAGAGCAGGCTGCCCACAGCCTCTGCCAGCCTGGCCAAAAACACCTCCAAGGATGGGGCTGCAACCAGTTACTCTCGTGGCTCTGCTGGATTCTCTCCAGCTGGTCCCTGTCTCTCTTTGATCACATTCTGTGATTCTGTGATCTGCAACCTCCCTGGGCAACCCATTCCAGGCTCTCACCACTCTCATGCTCAACAACTTCCTCCTCACTTCCAGGCTGCATCTCCCAACCTCCAGCTTTGCTCCATTCCCCCTAGTCCTGTCACCATCTGACAGCCCAAAAAAGTCCCTTCACTGGCTGGAGGGGACATTTTATTTATTAAAAAACAAATCTTTTAAAATACAAAGTATAAATCAACCAGGTTGGAAATGGAGGAGAGGAGATTTAGAATCATAGAACCATAGAATCAAAAAAGAATCACAGAATCAGCCAGGTTGGAAGAGACCTCCAAGCTCATCCAGTCCAACCTAGCACTCAGCCCCAGCCAACCAACCAGACCATGGCACTAAGTGCCCCACCCAAGCTTTGCTTGAACACCTCCAGGAATCACAGAATCAGCCAGGTTTGAAGAGACCTCCAAGCTCATCCAGTCCAATCTATCACCTAGCCTTATACAGTCAACTAGACCATGGCACTAAGTGTCCCATCCAGGCTTTGCTTGAACATCTCTGGAGATGGGGAGTCCACCACTTCCCTAGGCTGCCCATTTAGACTGGAGAGGAGGAAGAAATTCTTTCAAGTGAGGGTGGTGAGACACTGGCACAGGTTGCCCAGGGAGGTTGTGGAACACAGAATCACAGAATGGGATCAAAGAGAGACAGGAACCTTCTGGAGAGAGTCCAGCACAGACCCACAAGAATGCCTGGGGGAGTTGAGCATCTCCCCTGTGCAGAGAGCCTGAGAGCCCTGGGGCTGCTTAGTCTGGAGCAGAGAAGGCTGAGAGGGGATCTGAGCAANTATTCATTTTCATAGTTGTGATACTACCAAAAAAAAACCCAAACAAAACCCCCCAAAAAACAGTAAACCACCAAAACCCCCCCCCAAACAAACAAACCAAAAAACAAACCCAATACTCACAACCAAACCAAACCAAACAAGAAAAGACAACCCAAAAATCTTAAAAACCCAACCAAACCAAATGGAAATCATCCAACCAACCAAGAAGAAGAAGAAGAAGAAGAAAAAAAGCCCTCTAAAAAAAAAAAAA
>VWZI01008637.1:27932-42860 GCA_013396835.1 Psilopogon haemacephalus | reverse complement strand
TGACTGGAGTTCATCCGTGTTCCCTTCCTACCTTCCTCCTTCCTTCCTTCCTTCCTTCCTTCCGCAGCCCTCTCAGCATCTTGGTGGCCTCCTCTGCACTGAAGTTCAGAAGCACCCAGATATTGGTCCAGAAGGGAGCTGAAGCCATGTAATGAATATTTGACTGCATAGATTCCCCAGTACCAAATCCCAATCTGTGACACTCAGCAAACATTAAACTGACGCCGAAACAACTTTAGCACATTTGAGGCAGAGCCTGGAATGAATGATCAGCTCACTTGAGCAAATAAGTTCAGACAGTCCTGGAGCTCCAAAGCATTTCTGCAGTTAATTAACATAATCTCTTCAGGGAGGATGTTTTCAAAAAGCAGGATGAGATTACACACAGTTGCTCTTGAAGCTGAGGTGGGGGGTAGGGGGGGGAGGGAGGAAAAAAATAGTGGTTTATTTGGCAAGGCAGTCATTTTATTTTTATTTATTTTTGGAGTTTATTCAAAGGCAGGGTTCAGACAGCCCCTAAATAAATAGCTCATCCTAATTAATAGCTCTGAAAATTAGTCTGCTTCGTGTTAAAGGAAGGATTTCAGAATCACAGCAGCATTTGGCTTGGCAATGCCCCTCAGGATCACCAAGCCCAGCTGATATCCCTACTCTGCTCTACAAGGTGCACCTTAAACCATATCCCCAAGCACCACATCCTAACAACCTTTTAAGCACACCCAGGGTTGGTGAGCAGGTCGCTCAGGGCCTCATCCAATCTGGCCCTGAACACATCCAGGGAGGTTGTGGAGCACAGAAGCACCGAATGTGATCAAAGATCACATTCGGTGCTTCTGTGCTCCACAACCTCCCCGAGGAACCTGTGCCAGTGTCTCACCACCCTCACTGCAAACAACTTCTTCCTAACATCCAGCGTCAATCTCCCCTCTACTACTTTAAACTCATTCCTCCTCCTCCTCTCATTACAAGACCTTGCCAATAGTCCCTCCCCAGCCCTTCTGGAGCCCCCTTCACATCCTGCAAGGCCACTCCAAGGTCTCCTGGCAACCTTCTCTTCTCCAGGCTGCAGAGCCCCAACTCTCTGTGCCTGTGCTCAGAGCAGAGCTGCTGCAGCCCTCTCAGCTGTATCTTGGTGGCCATCTTCTTAGCAGCCTGATCATTTGCCTTTGGAGCATGAACACATTTTTCATTGCTCTTCGGTGCCAATTGAGAAACATTTTTGCTGTGCAGATAAAAATGAGAAAGAAGAGCAAACACTTCCACCTACCACAGAAATCTGCCTGCAACCTTTCCCGTGCAGCTGCTTTTTTTTTTTTTTGTCACAGCAGGGTTGTTTTTTTTTATGACCTCTACCTCCAAAACCAGCTTGACAGATCTAAACTCCTAATTTGCAGGAAATAACAGAACATTTTTGAGTCCCACTCTGCCACAAATCCATTTCCAGTGCCCAGGCTGTAATCTACATAAACCATACAAACCTTCAGAGCAAGGATTAGCTCCTGCTAATCCCCTCTTTACTCCTCTCTCCACCATCCTTTCCCTTCCCTGCTGCATCAAGCACAAATGACTTCCTTTCATGTCTTAAGTCCTCATGACCTATCTCTGCCCAACCTTTCATCCCTCATGTGACATCAAGACATTGACTCCCATCTGCAGTCTTGCCAGTAGTGTCTCCACATGCCCTGGGTGATGCATAGCTGCTGTTCAACAAACATCTTCCCTCCTTTCTCCCAAACCACCCTGCAGGGACAAGAGACATATTATTGCCATCCTGAGCCTTCATGCCTGCAAAATGACAAACTCCCCTTTCTTCAAATCCCTTAAACCTGCTCTATGCTTTACAGCCTAGAATGAATAGGTGAATTAAGTACCATGACTCAGGTGAAGCTCCTGCAACATTTCACCCATCCTGAATACCTCTAATTCTACTTCCTCTACTTCTACACTACATAACATCATAGAATCATTAAATCATAGAATTTGCACTAAATAAAACCAATAGAGTCAAAAAATCTTAAAATCTACACTACATAAAGTCACAGAATCTGAAAATCAGAGAATCTACGCTACATAAAATCATAGGCTCAAGAAATCATTGTATCTACCCTACAGAAAATCAAAATATTATGAAATCATTGAATATACACTACATAAAATCATAGGCTCAAGAAATCATTGTATCTACCCTACAGAAAATCAAAATATTATGAAATCATTGAATATACACTACATAAAATCATAGGCTCAAGAAATCATTGTATCTACCCTACAGAAAATCAAAAGATCATGAAATCATTGAATCTACACTACATACAGTCATAGAATCATTAAACCAGGGAATCTACATTACCTAAAATCATAGGATCATGAAATCATTGAATCTGCACTACATAAAATCATAGGATCAAGAAATCATTGAATCTACACTACATAAAGCCATATAATCAAGAAATCACTGATTTTACACTACATAAAATCATAGAATCATTAAGTCATTGAATCTGCATGACGTAAAATCATAGGATCAAGAAATCATTGAATCTGCACTACATAAAATCATATGATCATGTAATTAAAAAAAAAAAACTACACTACACAAAATCATAGAATCATAAAACCATTGAATTGAATGATAGGATCATGGAATTAGAGAATCACAGAACCATGGAATCATAGACTCATAGTACTCTTGAGGTTGGAAAGTCCCTTGAGATCATAGAATCATGGAATCACAGAATGGTTTAGGTTGGAAGACAGCTGAAAGCTCAGCCAGTCCCAACACTCCTATGCCACAGGCAGGGACACCTCCCACTAGAACAGGGTGCTCAAGGCCTCATCAAGCCTGACCTTGAACACCTCAAGGGAGGTTGTGGAGCACAGAAACACAGAACATCACATTCTGTGCTTCTGTGCTCCACAACCTCCCTGGGCAACCTGTGCCAGTGTCTCACCACCCTCACTCCAAACAGCTTCTACCTAACATCTAGTTTCAATCTCCCCTCTACCACTTTAAACCATTCCTCTTCATCCTCTCATTACAAGACCTTCTCAATAGTCCCTCCCCAGCCCTCTTGCAGCCCCCTGCAGAACCTGCAAGTCCACTCCAAGCTCTCCTGGCAGCCTTCTCTTCTCCCAACTCTCTCAGCCTACCCTCACAGCAGAGCTGCTGCAGCCCTCTCAGCTGCATCTTGGTGGCCTCCTCTGCACTGGCTCCACCACTTGCATGTGCTGCTTGTGCTGGGGGCTGCAGAGCTGCAGACAGTGCTGCAGGTGGGGTGTGAGGAGAGCAGAGCCAAGGGGCACAATCCCCTCCCTTGCCCTGCTGCCCACAGCTGCTCTTGCTGCAGCCCAGCACACAGTTGCTGTCTGGGCTGCACTCACACTGCAGCCTCATCTTCAGCTTTGCATCACCCCAGACCCCCAGGTCCTATTCCTCAGGGCTGCTCTCAGCCATTCCCCACCCAGTCTGTAGCAGTGTGACTGAAGGAACTGAAAATCCTCTGCCACAGCATTTTGAGAGGTGCAGGTCTGCATTTGGCAAGGCTGAAGGGTTCACCACATGCGATTCACAGCTTCGTTGTCTGGTTACAGCACCTCAAAAGCAGCTCCTTCCCTTTCACTGGAAATCATCTCAGTTTTTCTAAAAGGGAACTGCTGCCATAAATATTCATTCCACTGGCATCAAAATGTGCAGTTGGAGCAGGGCAGAGGCAATGTTGCTAAAATATTCCAGGGCAGAATTATCCATTGCTGCACTCGGGCAGGCAATTGCCTATTGATGAAAATTAATCTGGAAAAAAAAAAAAAATATATATATATATATATTTTGGCTAGGAAATTCCCCTACTTAGTGAATCAAAATCTGGATCTAAAAATGCACATCAAAAAGGCTTGCCACCGATCATGAAAACACATGAGAAGCCTTGGAAAGAGTGAGGGAAAGCAGCCTGGGAGGCCTCTGAAGGGTAACCTGAATGTCAGCTTTCATCAGTGTTGACAAATTCCAACGTTCAGCCCTTTCCTGCTATGATTCAAAGGTATTGAAAGAGCCTCGGGGGACACAATGTGTTCCTGAGGCATAGGAGGTTTCATTTAAACATGAGGAGGTGTTTTTTTTTCCTCTGTGAGGGTGATATAACCCTGGAATAGGCTGCCCACGGGGGTTGTGGAGTCTCCCTCTCTGGAGATAATCAAAACCATCCTGGATGTGTTCCTGTGTGACCTGCTGTAGGTGATCCTGCTCTGGCAGGGAGGTTGGAATGGATGAGCTTTGGAGGTCCCTTCCAGCCCCTGACATTCAGTGATTCTGTGAGACACTGGCACAGGTTGCCCAGGGAGGTTGTGGCTGCTCTCTCCCTGGAGGTGTTCAAGATCAGGTTGAAGATTTCCCTGCCCATGACAGGGATCACAGAATCACAGGACCATCCAGGTTGGCAAAGCCCCCCAAGATCACCAATTCCAGCCTAGAACCCTACTCTACAGGATTCATCTTAAACTACATCCCCAAGCACCACATCCAAACCACTCTGAAACACATCCAGGGTTGGGGACTCCACTACCTTCCTGGGCAGCTCATTCCAGTCCCTGACCACTCCCTCCATGAAAAACTTTCCCCTAATGTCCAATCTAACCCTCCCCAGCCTCAGCTTGAGGCCATTCCCCCTTCTTCTGTCTCCAATTCCCTGTGAGCAGAGCCCAGCAGCAGCCTCTCCACAATGTCCCTTCAGGTAGCTGCAGACAGCAACGAGGTCTCCCTTCAGCCTCCTCTGTTTCACACTACCCATCCCCAGCTCCCTCAGTCTCTCCTCATCAGATTTATTCTCCAGGCCCTTCACCAGCATTGTCACACTCCTCTGGACCCTGATTTTCAAGGTCCCTTCCAACAGAAACCACGAATCTGCAAATCTGCATCAATACTTACCAAATCCAGCTTCCTGTCTATCCTAAATGGAAGCATTTCCATCAAGTCTTCAGAGGCCTGAACTTTATGAGATTGAAAGCTGTGGTAAATAACCTTTAAAAAGTTGAGCCCACCTTTGGTGTGGACCATTTCAAATAAGGTTGCCCAGGAGTGTTTTCTTAAAATGAAACCACAACTGCCTTAAGGCTCACTCTGGACTAGAAGACAATAAAAACAAGAAAAGAGAAAAGAATCATGGAATCATAGAAAAGAATCATGGAATCATAGAATAATAGAATTACAGAATCATGGCATCATAGAATCACGGAATTAAGGAATCAGATAATCAGAGAATCAGAGAATCCTTTTAATGTTCGTACCAAAAGTGAGACCTATAATACAGTCAAACTTCATTTAGTTAATTCTTGAGCCAAAAGCTTGAGTACCTTTGCAACTTCAAAAGGTGATGCCAACTCACCAGGCAATTATTTCAAAACTATCTACATACTAGAAAGCTCTTTCCTGAGCATTTCATCTCCTTAACTTGTAAATCACAAGCTAGGAATAGCTCCCATTAGGTCCTCAGTTGCTCAGAGGCTCCCCATTAGCAGAGAAGGTCATAAAAGAAATAAAACCCTTCAGTTATTTTTCTCTAACTAGCAGTGGTGTTCAGAGAAGCAATCCTGTAAGGCATGTGCTTGGAGAATGTGAAATCCAGGTCTCTAGGACTGTGTTCTGCAGTTTCTTTCACTGTTCCTAATTTTGCTTGCCTTTGATACTGTGGAATCACTGAAGCTGACATCAAAGGCATCTTTCTTGTCCCCTCAGGAGACTACACCAAAGCCAGGCTATACAACTAGAAGGCAATAAGCATAGGAGCAGTGATCTGCTCCCCGAGACACTGGAAACAGCCTAAATAAATATATGTCTAAAGGGAAATAGAGGCAATTAAATGAGTGAATTATGCATTTGAACACAGACTTTCCCCTCACTAGAATAAACATGCTGTGGAGAACTTGCAGGTGAAATTAACATTTTGTGTCCCTGGTATTTTAGAGCATCTAAACCACGGGTATCACTGGTGGAAGTATTCTCCCCTGGAGACGAACAGAAGTAAGTAAGGAAGTTAGTTTAGGCTCTCTGTTGGACTCTGCTGCCTGTCTCTTGTGAACTTGGAAGCCCAGTGTCATGGAAGCACAAAATAGGCCTAATTACATGTCCTGCCTCACCCAGGCATGATCCCATGGTCCCCTTCCCTCTGCTGAGGAGGAGGAGGAGGGGGCAGGAAGCAGAGCACAGGGAGAAGACAAAAGGCTTGGAGACACCCACTTGGAGAATCCAAAACTTGCCCAGATTTGTTTCTCCCCAATAAGTCAAGCGAGCTCCTGACTTCACCTAATGAGGTCAGGGTTGGCCATTCTGATGGGTGAATCTCTGTGGCCAAAGTGGCCACTGCACTGGGGCAAACAATACATAGGCATTTGCCAGATGCTTGTGCTGCTTTTGCCTGCTCTGCCCTGCTGCATCATGCTCTGCTTTGCCTGCAACGACTTTCAAGACACCCACAGAACTCCCTTCAAGTGTCTTTTGGTACTGCCTGATCCTATTTTGAGAGTGAATATTCAAAGCCTCTCTGTAAGATATTCTGTAACTCGATTCTGTTGTGGCTTCTGCCTTAGCAGCAGAAAGGAGCAGAGGATGCTCTTGTGCCTTCCTTCCTGACCCCCAGCCCTCAGGTATTTATAAACATTGTTTAGATTCCCTCTAAGTCTTCTCCTCTGCAGACTAAGCAGCCCCAGGTCTCTCAGCCTCTCCTCCCCCGGCAGTGCTCCAGTCTCTGCAGCATCCTTGTAGCCCTCCCTTGCACTCTCTGCAGCAGATCCCTGTCCCTGTTGAACTGGACAGCCCAGAATTGGATGCAATACTCCACGTGGGGCCTCACCAGGGCAGAGCAGAGAAGGAGGAATTATTTTTATATCAGAGGTAAAAAAAAAAAAAAAAGAAAAATATTTCAACATTTCTCCAGCATTGATGGATTTTGAGACACATTTCTGAAGAGCAAAATCTTTCTTGATGGCAGTTGATGATCCCTCAGTGTCCTTGACCACAGCTCTGCAGTGTCAGAATATCTGCAACCTGTGCCTGCAGTTCAAAGAAATGAGCACATTTCTGTAAGGGCTCTCTAGAGGATGTGGAGGCTCCTGCTGCTTCCCAGCATCTTTAGGGTCCACCAGTGCCATATTATGCTTTTAGGAATGCAGCAATATTGCCCTTAGCTTGTTGGGTTTGTTTTTGGTTTGTTTTTTTTTTTTTGAGGGGGGGTATTCTTGCACCAGCCCAACTTTTCTCTTCCTCCCATCTCTTTATATTTCCAAGCATTAGGGCTATGCTAAATTATTCAGATGCAGCACTCATCAAAGAGGTAGCTGAGAGACGTACATGGTTATTCAGACAACTACCTGACAAAGCAATTTGTTGACAGCATTCAGTTTTCCTTCAGTGGCAGCTGAGTGTTGCTTTTTAAAGTCAAATGTCAGGATAAGGAGTCAGGAAAAAAGGAAAACAATAAAACAAGCAAACAAGCAAAGCAAAGAAAATAATGAATAAAATATTGAAATAAAGAGAAGAGAAAAACTGGACATATTAACATCAGTTTCCATTCTTCACTGATGCATAGCTTGATTATCCATTTAATTACTGCTTGGGAATCACAAGTTGTATCCAAATAACCACCTCCCTGGCTCTTCTCATGTTTTCTGCTAACAGCTATGACTCACTGAGTATGGCAACACATCTGCTAATAAAATGTCTTGCAACTATTAATCATAACACTGGGAAGGTTTGAGGGAAAAAAAAAAATTATTGGGGTCTTTTTGCCTTCCTTTATCTGCACAACTCTTCTTCTTGACAGAATCACAGAATCACAGATTCACAGAATCACAGAATGTCAGGGGTTGGAAGGGCCCTCCAAAGCTCATTCAGTCCAATCCCCCTGCTACAGCAGGGTCACATACAGCAGGTTACATAGGAACACATCCAGGCAGGTCTTGAATATCTCCAGAGGGAGAGAATCCACAGCTCCCCTGGGCAGTCTGTTCCAGGGTTCTGTCACCCTCACAGGGAAAAAAATTCCTCCTCATGTTTCCTTGGAAGTTCCTATGCCTGAGTTTCCACCCATTGCCCCTTGTGCTAGCATTGGGCATCACCCAGCAGTGCCTGGCCCCAGCCTCCTGCCATTGGGCATCACCCAGCAGAGCCTGGCCCCAGCCTCCTGCCACTCACCCTGCACATCTTTATCACCATGATTGAGGTCACCTCTCAATCTCCTCCTCTCCAAGAAGCACAGCCCCAGCTCCCAGGCTCTCCTCATAATAGAGATGTTCCATTCCCTTCACTATCTTTGTAGCTCTGCACTGGATTCTCTCAAGCAGTTATATGTCTTTTTTGAACCGGGAGGCCCAGAACTGGAAACAGCACTCAGAATAAGGGGGGACAGTCTGGATTATCTCTTTGAGTCCCTTCCAACCCTTGGCATCCTGTGAGCCTGGGATCCTGTGGTCCTTTTACCTGCTTTGAATCTGAAGGCATAAAGGCTTTGTAGGATCTGAAGGAGAGAGATTTCAGCCAGAGCAAGGACATAATGTTTGGGCTACACTTTTCTTCTTCAGGAAGAAGAAGCTTCTGCACACTCCTCCTTTCTGTTGCACCACTCATATTTCCTCTAAAGTAAGGTAATGTAATCAGTCTAAATCTATCAATCACTGGGAAGCAGCAGTTGAATTTTTTATCATCACTTCCTTCTTTGATGTGGCAACGCAAGGAGATTTTTGGATGCGTCAAGAGAGGTTTTTTTTTTCTTTTTGACCTTTTCAGAACACAAACATGTCCTAGGCTGGGTTTTGATGTTGATTGTGCTCCTGCAAACGGCAGAAGCAGGAGCCTGTAATTTACAATGCCACAACTGAGGCACAGCTTCCTCCAAGTGTCTTTTGTTGTGCGTGTTTATCAGCATCCTTGGCAGTGTCAGTTCTGTTTTCTCTATTTCCTGTCTCATTCCCTTTTTTCTTTTTCTTTCTTTTTTTTCTTTCATAGTCTGGTACTGACTCCTGGCTCAAATCCCATCTCTATTAAGCCTTGTCCAGATGAGTCCAACACACTTGTACCTTTTTCTGGCAGGCATTCCAATGCCTCAGAGGTTTTCTGAAGATGTATTCTGCTCCTGCTAAAAGAGTTTGGTACTTTTGAGTCGTGCCACTTTTTGTGGTCATAAGTTCAGAGAGTTTCTGAAACTTAGAGGTTGGAAGGGACCTCCAGAGATCATCCAGTCCAACCCCCCTGCCAAAGCAGCATCACCCAGGGGCCTTTGGAAGTCCCTTCTTGCTTAGACCATTCCCTGATTCTATGATTCTCTTCTGTGATCTGGGTTGGACTGGATGACCTTTGGAGGTCCTTTTCGAGTCAGACCATTCTATGATTCTATTCTATGATCTGGGTTGGACTGGATGACCTTTGGAAGTCTTTTTCAACTCAGACCATTCTAAGATTCTCTGATTCTGTTCTATGATCTGGGTTGGATTCAATGACGTTTGGAGGTCCCTTCCAACTCAGTCAGACCATTCTCTGATTCTTGGCTTATTGCTGTGCACCACCCAACAGAGCTTGGCCCGCTCCACTTGCCCCCCAGCCCTCAGCTATTGAGAGACATTGCTCAGATCCTCTCTCAGCCTTCTCTGCTCCAGGCTAAGCAGCCCCAGGGCTCTCAGGCTCTCTCCACAGGGCAGATGCTCAACTTCCTCAGTCATCCTTGTGGCTCTGTGCTGGACTCTCTCCAGCAGGTCCCTGTCTCTCCTATCTGGCTATGGCTTCCTTCTGATCTGTACATTGTGTTCCTAGAGCAATGCTTATTTCCAGGAACAATATTTTATCCCATTATTAAATTAATCTATGGCCTCATTTCTTGCTCTGCCGTTTCTTGGGTTAACAGCTTGGCAGGAGACAATTAGGCATTTTGGCTCTTGTATCTGGCAAGCATTCAAAACATTTGGTTTTTGTGGAGGCAAGCAGTGATGTTTCTGGCCTGTGGATGACATTGCTGATTTGCAGTGTCCTTCTATTTCTATTGCTGTGCAGAGTGGTTCTTCTCTTGGTTTCTTTTCATCACCATTGCTTTGAGAAGTGCTTCTTGTATCTCCAGCTTCCTCCTCTGCTTTCTGCTGGTGTCTTGGTCAGAGAAGAGGAGGCTCGGGGTGGGGGGACCTCATCACTGTCTACAACTCCCTGAAAGGAGGTTGTGGCCAGATGAGGGTTGGGCTCTTCTCCAAGGCAACCAGTGGCAGAATGAGGGGACACAATCTCAAAGTTCAGGCTGAATGTTAGGCAGAAGTTCTTGGCAGCAAGAGAGATTGGCATTGGAATGGGCTGCCCGGGGAGGTGGTGGAGTCCCCATCCCTGGAGGTGTTTTAAAGGAGGCTGCATGAGGCACTTGGTGCCATGGGTTAGCTGATTAGATAATGTTGGGTGAAAGCTTGGACTTGATGATCTCAAAGGTCTTTTCCATCTTGCCTGCATCTGTGATCCTGTGAAGTCTGATAAGTAGCTATCATAATTTTACTGACCTATGTAATTTTTTTCCTTTTCTTCTTGTTTTTGGGACTTTTTTTTTTGTTTGTTTGTTTGCTTGCTTCATTTTTAAAAGGATTTGCATCTTGCCATTTTTTAATGCCTTATTTAGGGGGTTTTTTTGTTTGTTTGTTTGTTTGTTTGTTTTTTTCTCCACGGATTTGTTTTGGTCCATTGATTTCCTCACTCTATTCTCCACTACCATTAATGGGTGAGCATAATGTAGGCTTTTGTGATGCCAGTGTGTTTTCTCAGGGTGGAAGAAGCCAGGCTCCCAGTCCTTCCCCTAAATCAGCAGCTGATGCAGATGGGTGAAGTTTGCCAGAGCCTTACAAGCAGAGGCCATGATTCAGATGGTTCCTAAGCAACTCAGGCACACTTCAAAATGTTACTCACAATAGTGAAGCTAAGAAGGGATGTGGCACGTACTGAGCATGTTTTTTCTGACACTATTTTAATTGCCTGAGATTTATAGGCATGATCCTGTATTAAATTAAAAAAAAAAAATTAAAAAGGAAATTTGAGTAATGGAATAAAAGGCAACATAGAAGGGATGTTGCTACCTGGTGATGAATGGTTCAATCACTTCTTCTTTTTTTTCATATTTAAAAATAAGATTTTGCTTATGGGGATTTCTTTTCCTCTTCTTTTGATTGAATCAATCCCCCCCATCAAAAAAAAACAAACCAAACCAAAGAAAAAAAAAAAAAAGGTCCAGCCATTAATATTTTTCATGACCTGGCTCCTCTGTCTGACTGTTAGGTGATGAATGAAGACATTTATTGGAGTCAAGAAAATAGTGGCACTGCAGTTGTTCTTTCATAGTCTGGATATCTTCTGAGCTGGGTGATGCCAGATCTGGGCTGCATTAGTTAGCAAAAGTGCATCCAGCAGGGCTAGGGAGGTTCACCTCCCATTCTACTCTGCCCTGCTGAAGCCACACTTGGAATAGTGTGTCCAGTTTTGGGCTTCCCAGTTCAAGAGAGGCAGGGACCTCTTAGAGAGAGTCCAGCAGAGTGCCATGAGAATGATTGTGGGAGTTGAGCATCTCCCCTGTGCAGAGAACCTGAGAGCCCTGGGGCTGCTTAGCCTGGAGCAGAGAAGGCTGAGAGGGGATCTGAGCAATGTCTCTCACTAGCTGAGGGCTGGGGGGCAAGTGGAGGGGGCCAAGCTCTGTTGAGTGCTGCACACTAATAAGCCAAGGAGCAATGGATGCAAACTGGAGCAGAGAAGGTTTCAACTCAACAGGAGGAGAAACTTCTTTGGTGTGAGGGTGCTGGAGGCATGGAGCAGGCTGCCCAGAGAGGTTGTGGAGCCTCCTTCTCTGGGAATTTTGAAAACCCACCTGGATGCATTACTGTGTGCACTAACCTGGGTGATGCTGCCTTGGCAGGCAGGTGGGATGATCTCTGAAGGTCTCTTCCAGCCCCTAAGGTTCTGTGATTCTGTGTAGCGGCACAAAAGGAGTGAATCCATAGGGTGTAATTGTTGGCATTAAGGAAGTGATGCTTGCAAGTTATTATATATTATATATATATAAAAGTATTATTATTATCATTATTATAATTATTTTTAGTATTATTATTAAATGGTATGATTCTAGAATTCTATAATTTTATCATCCTAATTTGATGATTCTATTATTCTATCATTCTGGAATTTCATCATTCCAAGATTCTATAATCCTATGTTTCCAAATAATATATAATTTCATTATTCTATGATTCTATAATTCTTTGAGTCAATGACTCTATAATTCTACAATGTGATGATTCTATGATTAGATGATTCCATGATTCTCTAACTCTGTGATTCAATTATTTGATGATTCTATAATTCTATGACACCATAATCCTACGATTCCATAATTCTGTGGTTCTATGATTTGGTTATTTGATAATCCTATGATTCCATCATTCTATGGTTATATTATTTGATGATTTGATAATTCTGTGATTCCATAACTCTATAATTCTATGATTCTATGCTTTGATAATTCTATAATTATATGACTATATTATTTGTTAATTCTATTATTCCATCATTCTATAATTCTATGATTTGATTATTTAAGAATTCAATAATTCCACAAATCTATAATTCTATGATTTGATGATTCTATGATTCCATTCTTCTGTAATTCTATTATTCTATTATTTGATAATTCCATAATTCTATATTTCTATGATTTGACAATTCTATGATTCCATCATTCCATAATTCTATGATTCTATTATTTGATAATCCCATAATTCTATATTTCTATGATTTGTTGATTCTATGATTCCATAAGTCTATAATATCTATGATTCTATGATTTGATAATTCTAAGATTCCACAATCCTATAATTCTACGATTTGATGATTCTGTCATTTGCTGATTCTATCATTCCATGATTCCCTAATTTGCCTGCTCTGTGATTCCATAATTCCATCATTCCATGACCCTGTGACTTGATGACTCAAACCCAGACAGGCCTTCTGCAGCACACACCACTCTGCTGCTGTTGCATGCTTCAGCAAAACCTCCTTGATCTCCTCCTAGCTGTCGCTGGGAGATTGAGGAGTGATGGCAGAGGAAACGCTGCCAGGTTTTTAATTGTGTTCTACCTGATATCTTCACTCTGGCAGTGTTAAGCTCCCAGGAGCCAGCCATGTCCCAGCAAAGGTTGGCTGGCATATGCTTGCTGTTAGCTACAAGGGGATGTCAATACAATTACCTATAGAGCTGTTAGAATTACCTATATAGAGCTGTTAGGATTACCTATGTCTCTGTTGGACATGTGTTTAAGGATGTTTCCAATTTGGAAACCACAGAACCACAGAATGTCAGGGGCTGGAAGGGACTTCCAGAGCTCATCCAGTCCAGCCCCACCCTGCCAGAGCAGCAGCACCCAGAGCTGATCACACAGGAACACATCCAGGTGGGGGTTGGAATATCTCCAGAGAGGGAGACTCCACAATTCTCCTGGGCAGCCTGGTCCAGGGTTCTGGCGCCCTCACAGGGAAAGAAAAATCCTCCTCATGTGTCCATGAAACTTCCTATGCCTCAGCTTCCACCCATTGCCCTTTGTGCAGGTGTTGGGCATCACCCAGCAGAGCCTGGCCCCAGCCTCCTGCCACTCACCTACACATCTTTATCACCATGACTGAGGTCACCTCTCAGTCTTCTCCTCTCCCAGCAGCACAGCCCCAACTCCCTCAGAATCTCCTCCTAAGGAAGATCTTCCATGACCTTCAGCCTCAAGAGTTTGGACTTGATCTTCTTGAGTCCTTTCCAACTCCCCCTAACATCCTGTGATCTTTGTGGCTCTGTGCTGGACTCTTTCAAGCAGTTCCCTGAGGTCTCTCTTGAACTGGGGAGTCCAGAACTGGACACAACATTTCAGATGCAGCCTCCCCAGGGCAGAGCAGAGGGGAGAGAGAACCTCTCTAGACCTACTACTGACTGCAGCCAATGGCATTGGCTTTCTTGGCCACCAGAGCACCAGAGCTGGCTCATGGACAAACTTCCCATCCCCCAGCACCCCCAGATCCTTCTTCGCTGCCTTCCAACTCAGTCCTTTGCTGCCTTCCAACTCAGTCCCCAACCTCTCCTGCTCCCTGGGCTTGTTCATTCCCTGGTGCCAGCCTCTCCCCTTGCTCTTGCTGAATTCCTCCATTCCTCCCTGCCCTCACCTCCAGCCTGCCCCATCCTGGCTGACTGGCAGCACAGCCTCCCGGTGTGTGGCATCCCTCCCCTCCACCCTGCTTGATGGAGTGGAGGGAAGGGGAGGATGGGTTGAAAATCGTTTTAAAAGGAGCTGAAACCCAGTGACACTTGCCTGACTCTATTGGTATTTCCCAGGAGTTATTCCAGAGGAATGCTTTAAAGCTGTGCCTCCACCCTGCTCATGGCAAAGCTGAGCCTGCCATATGACTAATCTGAGGTTTTTTAGCAATCACATAAGCAGCCTGCTTTGTCATTAGCCTGCAATTTGGGTATTTACATATGTCCTTCCTTGCCTGACAATTTATCTTTGGCTACCTCAGATTAATAAAAGCGTTATTGCAAAATCACTTCCAGAAGCTGCTGCTATGATTTCTGCTTCTTTTTTTTTTTTTCCTCTCTCTCAGCAAAGCAATACATGAATGAATTATTTATTTTTATTTGTATTTTTTTTTCCCTGTGAGCAATGATTTATTTTTATTTATATTTTTTTTCCTGTGACCAACATTTTTTTTCCTGTGACTGATTGCTTGTATTTATTTATTTTTCTGTGACCAATGACTTATTTTTATTTATTTTTTTTTTTCCTGTGACCAATGATTTTATATTTTTTTTTCCCCAAGATGAAAGATTTTCTTTTCTGTAATGATTTTTTTTCTGCTTCCAATGATTTTTTTTTCCTGTGACCAATTATTTTTTT
>VWZI01008637.1:9264-25856 GCA_013396835.1 Psilopogon haemacephalus | reverse complement strand
AGAATGTGATCTTTGATCACATTCTGCGCTTCTGTGCTCCACAACCTCCCTGGGCAACCTGTGCCAGAGATTTGCAGTCCTACACATGAAGCAGCACTCAAGGAAGAAGTTTTTTTTTTGCAGTGAGGGTGGTGAGACACTGGCAGAGGTTGCCCAGGATGGTTGTGGAACACAGAATCACAGAATGGGATCAAAGAATTTTCATTTGTACTTTGGGGTTTTTTTGTCTTCCTTCCCCATATCTCCTGTAATTCCCCTTACCTTGTGCCCATATCTTGTTTCTTCATAGAATGGTTTAGGTTGGAAGGGACCTAAGAATGTGATTTGGTCATCACATTCTTTGGACCTAAAAATGTAGGTCCAAAGAATGTGATGACCAAATCTAGATGACCAAAGAATGTGATTCTGTGCTCCAGAGCCTCCCTGGAGGTGTTCAAGGCCAGGTTGGATGAGTCGTTGAGTGACCTGTTCTAGTGGGAGGTGTCCCTGCCTATGGCACAGGGGGGTTGGAACTGGATGAGCTTTGAGCTCACTTCCAACTTAAACCATCCTAGGATTCTATGATTCTAAGGTCTACCAGATATTGGGCTCCCCAGTTTCAGAGGAGCTGCAAGTGCACACTGCTGCCTCATCTTGAGCTTCTCCTCCAGCAGCACCCCCAAGTCCCTCTCCTCAGGGCTGCTCTCCAGCCACTCACTGCCCAGCCTGGATTTGTGCTTGCTGGGCCTTCCACCCTCTGAGCTGCTGTGATTCTGTGACTGGTTAACCTGCATTCGAGTGGCTGCACATCAGTCTCTTGTTCTCTCAGTAGCCACCTCACTTTGACACTCTGAAACCTGCCATTACACATCTCCTTGGTTTGGTTTGTGATTTCATGTGAGCACTTCTTGACAGAATGAATATTTAGCTATCACTTTAAAGCAGGAACTGCAAAGGAACCCAATGCCTTCTTCTGCAGCTGCTGCTTTTATCCCTTCCAACTAGGAAATGTTAAGAGCAGGAAACTCTGCTTGCTAATCCCCTTCTGATTTCAGAAATTGATGTGACAGTGAATGCAATTAATCCATTTTCTCATTGCTTGCCCGGAGAAGATATGCAGAGGCATGAACAAGGAGCAGCTTTTGACTTGATAAAGTAATATTTTAGGCTCAGTTTATGAAACTTTAAAATAATGATCCAGAATTGAAAGGAGGAGGGGAAGGGGGAAAAAAAAAAAAACAACCCTATCAAGTGGCTTTAGTTTTCACGCTTCTGTAGCTTGGTTCTTAATATAGCATTAGATTGGTTCTGTCAGCTTAAAAAAAAATATATATATAAAAGGTAACTGTAGGTGCCTGATTAATTCCTGTTTATTGTGATCACATCAGGCTACATCAGACCAGAAAGAAAATATAACACCAGGCGACAAAAGTGCAACTTAATCTAAAACTCTGCTATTGACTTGCAGTCAGAGAGATGAACTTTGGGGATGAAAATCAAATTACTTGAAAGTTCATCATTTCAATTCTCTTCCTTATGTTGTTTTTTGGGTGTGGGTATTTTTTCTCTTGATTTTTTTTTTCCTTACTTTTTTTTCCCCTATTTTTCTTTCTTTTTTTTTTTTTTTTCTCTTTTATTTATTTATTTTTTTAAATGTCAAGAACAAGTCTGATAGTGTCATATGGAAAAGCTTTCCTGGGAGAACTGGGAGGGGATGAGCCACTTAAAGCCCAGTCAGATCCAGAGACATCTCTTTCTGCTTCCACTCCAAGTCATCAGGCCTCATTTTAGGTGTGAATTACATGGTCTGTGAATGCTGAACTAGAGAGGTCCATGGTCTGTAAATGGTCAGCTAGAGAGATCCATGGTGTGTAAGTGATGGACTAGAGAAATCCCTGCTCTGTAAATGGTCAGCTAGAGAGATCCATGGTGTGTAAGTGATGGACTAGAGAAATCCCTGCTCTGTAAATGGTCAGCTAGAGAGATCCATGGTGTGTAAGTGTTGAACTAGACAGATCCATGGTCTGATAGAGGCTGGACTAGAGAGATCCATGCTCTGATAGATGCTGGACTAGGGAGATCCATGGGGTGTAAATGCTGGAGTAGAGAGATCCATGATCTGTAAATGCTGAACAGAGAGATCCCTGCTCTGTAAATGGTCAACTGGAGAGATCCATGCTCTGTAAATGGTCAGCTGGAGAGATCCATGCTCTGTAAATGCTGAACTAAAGCAATCCATGCTCTGTAATACTGGACTAGAGAGATCCATGGTCTGATAGATGCTGGAGTAGAGAGATCCATGCTCTGTGAATGCTGAACAGAGAGATCCCTGCTCTGTAATACTGGACTAGAGAGATCCATGGTCTGATAGATGCTGGAGTAGAGAGATCCATGCTCTGTGAATGCTGAACAGAGAGATCCCTGCTCTGTAAATGGTCAGCTGGAGAGATCCCTGCTCTGTAATGATGGACTAGAGAGATCCCTGCTCTCTAAATGGTCAACTGGAGAGATCCATGCTCTGTAATGATGGACTAGAGAGATCCATGCTCTGTAAATGGTCAGCTGGAGACATCCATGGTCTGTAAATGTTGCACTACAGAGATCCATGCTTTGTAAATGCTGAACTAGAGAGATCCATGGCCTGATTGATGCTGGACTAGAAAGATCCACACTCTGATCTCTCACAGCAGCCGTAGTGTTTCAGGAAAGGCCTCTCCCATTCAGCTCCAAGTCTCAGCTTTAAAGGGTCATTTGTTAACTCTGTCTGCAAACACATAAGGGCACTTGAACCAGCTGAGCTCCAATTCCATCCAGAAGCAATAAACCCCAGTCGAGGCTTTTAATATAATTAATAGTCTGAGCAAGTTCATTATCCTTTAAGATCTATTTTAGCCACACGTATTAATATTCTGTTTTTGTTGCAGAGCTGTTTAGATACTGCCATTCATTGATAATAAGTCATTTATTCCTCATTAACTTGGGATGGATGTAGATATTCATTATAGCAAGACAACAGACTCATTTAACTGCACACAGGACTTGATTATGCACAGGAACCTTGACTGGAATGCAAATTTCATTCCATATCAGCCTCATCTCAGTTGTTATTCTCACCATGTGATAAAGCATCTTGTCATAATTTGCTGTAGTTTCCCCTTTTTTTTCCTTTTTTTTTGCATTTGTTTTAGATGGCAAGAAAGAAGGTTTAAAAAAAAAATGTTATCAGCATTATTCTCATTATTAATATATCCAAAAATATGGTTGGTATAGGTATAAATATAATAAAAACAATAATTAAGATAATAATAATAATCTGGATTTGGGTAAAGAGTATACATTAAAATATAATTTGTACATATAAAATAATAATAATTATAATAATGATAAAAATGATAATAATGATGATAATAATAATAACAGTAATGATAACAATGATAGAAATTATAGCAATAATAATAATCTCAATTTGGGCAAATAGTGACCAAGAAAGTGCTGCTGAGTTGTAAAAAAAATGTTCTTTGAAGTGATATGTCCTTACCTGACAGCTGAGCCAGAATTAGCACAACCCTAAAAGCAGATGAGCTTCAGATTGAACAAATGTGAGACCTTCACAAATATTCATTTCACTGCTCATGGGCACAGGATTTTACTTCCCCATCAATACAGATGCTCTGCGTGCAAACTACAGCAGTCAGAGGCCAATTTGTCTCCTGGAAGTGGGAAGAGAAGCATAGGATCATAGAATAATGGAACCATGGAACTGTGGCATCATAGAGTCATACACTGATAGAATTATAGAGGATTACAGAATCATAGAGTAATGAAACCACACAAATCATAGGATCATAGAATGGTCTGGGTTGGAAGGGACCTCCAAAGTTTAGAATCATAGAATAGAATCATAGAATCAATCAGGGTTGCTGCAGCTCTCTGAGCATCCTCATGGTCCTTCTCTGGAGGTGCTCCAGCATGTCCACATCCCTCTTGTAATAGGGGCTCTGAATCACAGAATGGCCTGGGTTGGAAAGAACCTTCAAAGCTCATTCAATCCAACCCCCTCTGCAGTCAACAGAGACATCCTCCACTAGATCAGGTTGCCCTCATCTTGAATAACTCCAGGCATGGAGCCTCAACCACCTCCCTGGGCAACCTGCTGCATTGTTCCACCACCCTCCTGGTGCAGAACTTGTTCCTCACATCCAATCTCAATCTGCTCTGCTCTAGTTTGCAGCCATTGCCTTTGTCCTGTCCCTGCAGGCCTTAGCAAGGGTCTGTCTGCAGCCCTCTTGTAGCCCCTTCAGCTACTGGCAGGCTGCTGTTAGGTCTGCCTGGAGCCTTCTCCAGCAAAGGTAGTTGTAGAGAGCAGAGGTAGCTGTAGAGAGCAAAGGTAGCTGTAGAGAGCAATGGTAGCTGTAGGCAGCAAAGGTTGTTGTAAAGAATAAAGGTGGCTGTAGGCAGCAAAGGTTGTTGTAAAGTGTAAAGGTAGTTGTAGAGAGCAAAGGTAGCTATAGAGAGCAACAATGGATGTAGAGAGCAAAAACAGTCGTAGAGAGCAATGGTAGTTGTAGGTAGCAAAGGTTGTTGTAGAGAGCAAAGGTAGCTGTAGGCAGCAAAGGTTGTTGTAGAGAGCAAAGTTAGTTGTAGATTGTAAATGTTTGTGTCCTTGCTTTAGTACATCCCAGCAAACCTATCAGTGCAGGGGACACCACCATTGGTTTCCTTTTCACTCCCTACCACCTAATTTTCCGGATTAAAATCCTCCAATTAGCCTCAAACCAGCTCAAACTTTAAAATCAGAGCCAAAGCACTTTATTTTATTTTATTTTTAATAAGCCTTACACTCCACAGCTGCAGCTCTGCCCTCACAGTCCTGGCTGCGAAGAAGCAGGACTCCAGAGGGCAGGAGACAAATTGGCTGTCCAAGAGGGATGAAGTGGATCCTCTGCTTCCCTCTGCTCTGCTCTGCTTCACCTTCCCACTGCATTAGTTCAATCATAAATTCACAAATAACTCTGTTTCGGTGGTGTGGGGTTTTTTAAATTATTTTTTATTTTTAATGCTGTACATCACTTCGGTGATAATTGCAGTAATATTGTTGGCACTCAGAAGTCTGTAAATATTTCTTCCAGTCTCCTAAAGTGTTTTGACAAGGCATTCATTAAACCAAGGGAAACAGAANCTCACACGAAAATCAGATGCGCAACTGTGAGCTGAAAGATAGCAAAGCCAACACAGCAGCACTCAGAGGCTCCCAGGGTGTTAGGGGGTTGGAAGGGACCTCCACAGACCTCCCAGTCCAACCCCTCCCTGCCAGAGCAGGAACAGTGCAGCTGGCACAGGAACACATCCAGACAGGGCTGGAAAGGTGTGTTTGGAGACAGAGAATTAGAGAATCACAGAAGCTTAGAAGTTGGAAGGGACCTCCAGAGATCAGCCAGTCCAACCCCCCTGCCAAGGCAGCATCACCCAGAGTAGTTCACACAGGAATGCATCCAGGTGGGTTTGGAAAGTCTGCAGAGAAGGAGACTCCACAGCCTTTCTGGGCAGCCTGTGCCAGGGCTCCCTCACCTTTACACTCAAGTTCTTTCTCATCTTACAGAATCATAGAGTTAGGCAGGTTGAAAGAGACCTCCAAGCTCATCCAGTCCAACCTATCACCCAGCCCTATCCAGTCAACTAGACCATGGGACAAAGTGCCCTATCCAAATTTTCCTTGAACATCTCCAGGGATAGGGACTCTACCACCTCACTGGGCAGCCCATTCCAATGCCAATCACTCTCTTATTGAGGAACTTCCTCCTAATATCCAGCCTATATCTCGCCTGGCACACCTTTGAGCTGCAGCTTCCTGTGCTGCAGTGTTCATCCCTTGCCCCTTGTCCCATTTCAGGGCACAGGTGAGCAGAGGCTGTCCCTGTGCCTCCCTCCCAGCCCTCAGCTCTTGAGAGACATTGCTCAGGTCCCCTCTCAGCCTTCTCCTCTGCATACTAAGCAGCCCCAGGGCTCTCAGCCTCTCCTCAGCAGGCAGTGCTCCAGTTCCTGCAGCATCCTTGCAGCCCTCCCTTGCACTCTCTCCAGCACATCCTTGTCTCTCTGGAACTGAGGAACCCAGAACTGGATGCAATATTCCAGTTGAGTCTTCACTAGGGCAGAGTAGAGGAAGAAGAGAACTTCCCTGGGTCTGCTGGCCACACTCTTCTGAATGCCTCCCAGAAGCCCATTCATAACATTCCTATATCTGCCCTGCACTGAAGTGTGGCTCACATTTCATTGTATTAACTAATATTTTTCACCCTTTGGTCTTTGATCTCCTCTCCTTTACCACAGAAGATTAGAGGTGAAGCAGCAAGAAGCTTCCTGGTTTCTTGGAAAGGAGGACAAAGAGGCTGGGGGACCTGCTTAGGCTGGAGAAGAGAAGACTAAGAGGGGATTTAATTAGTATTTATAACAATCTGAGGGCTGGAGGTCAGGAGTGGGGTGGGGGACAGGCTCTGCTCACTGCTCCCTGCCATAGGCCAAGGAGCAATGGATGGAAGCTGCAGCACAGGAGGTTGCAGCTCAACACAAGAGGCAACTTCTTGCCTGTGTGGGTCCCAGAGCAGTGGCACAGGCTGCCCAGAGAGGCTGTGGAGTCTCCTCTGGAGCCTTTCCCTGCCTGTCTGGATGTGTTACTGTGTGTCCTGAGCTAGACTGGATGCTCCTGCTCTGGCAGGGGGGGGTTGGACTCGATGAGCTCTTTGGGTCCCTTCCAGCCCCTGACATCCTGGGAGCCTGTGACAAAGCAAACTATTTGCTGCTGCTCACTGCCACCTCCATCACTGCAGCTGGTGTCTGAAAGAGCAGGAGGCAATCATGAGTCAAACATCCAAGCCATGAGATGAAAAGCATTTCAGCAGCAGCAGCACAGCAGTGCAAAGGGGTAGGGTTAGCAGAGGTTTTTGGGGGGGGGCTGCATATTCTTTTCAGTAAGATAATTGCCTAATCTACTTTGTTCACTTAACCATTTTAACTGCTGGCTTGGGATGTGTCACTTCACATATTTCCCAGTGGATATAAAGTTTGTATTTATCTAAGTGTGTATTAGCTCAGTAGTATTCTTTTCTTTTCTTGTTTCTTTCCAACAGCAAGGGTCTGTAGGGTTTATTTTAACCTGGATTTATACACAAATATTCCTGGCAGGAGAGGAAACTAAATTCACACAGAACCACACAATTAACTAGATTGGAAAACACCTCTGAGATTGCTGAGTCCAACCTCTCACCTAACCCTTCTAATTAACTACCCCATGGCACCAAGTGCCTCATGCAGCCTCCTTTTAAACACCTCCAGGGATGGGGACTCCACCACCTCCCCGGGCAGCCCATTCCAATGCCAATCTCTCTCTTGCTGCCAACAACTCCTGCCTACCCCCCAGCCTGAACCTGCCCTGCCACAGCTTGAGGCTGTGTCCTCTTCTTCTGTCCCTGGGTGCCTGGCAGCAGAGCCCAAGCCCAGCTGGCCACAACCTCCCTGCAGGGAGCTGCAGAGAGCAATGCATCACATTCTGCGCTTCCGTGCTCCACAACCTCCCTGGAGGGGTTGAATGAGGTTGGATGAGGCCTTGAGCCACCAGGTCTAGTGGGAGGTGTCTTTCTCTTTGCTGGAGGGTTAGAACTGGTTGAGCTCTGAGCTCCCTTCCAACCCAAACCATTCTTTGACTCTATGAGATCCGAGTCCAACATCTGCAGCGACAAACTGAGAGCTCATTTTAGGGCTGCCCTTTACAAGGCAAGAGCCTGTGGTCCAGTTGCCTAAACCAGCAAATAGTTAATAATAATAAAATTAAAAAAAAAAAATTAAGCAAATGATGCTTTGGAAATAAATTTAATCCTTTTTTTAGACTGACAGCTCAGCAATAGGCATCAATCAGGCTGAATGACAACATAAATGCCGTGCCAAGGGTTTCTATAATTAAGGTGATCTTTCACAGGAGCCTCGGAATTGAAGGCAGAACCTGACAGCCTCCCTCTGGAGGGAATGGTAATGGAGATATATCTGAGCAGCTTTTTAATTGTGGGGAGAGGCTGCACTCTTATTTGCCTAATGATTGATAGCTTTTAGTTACCAAAAAAAAAAAAATAAATCCCAAGGAAACAGATCAACAGGAGAGATCTGCTCTGAAAGGGGTCAAGAGCTGGCTGGAGGTGGTGAATGGAGCCACATCCATAGAATCATAGAATCAGGGTTGGAAGGGACCACAAGGATCAGCCAGTTCCAACCCCCCTGCCATGCCCAGGGACACCCTACCCTAGAGCTGGAGGTTGGATGAGCTTTGAGGTCCCTTCCAACCTAAACCTTCTATGCTTCTATGGTTCTACCTTACCGCTTGGAAGTCCATCAGAGGCCAGGATCCCCTACACACAAACACGAGCTGAGAAGACAATCCCCACCCAAAGACATTCCAAACTGTAGTAGAAGAGGAGACAACAGATGGAGTGAGACAGATGGGTGAAGGTTGGGGGTGGTAAAAAGAGAAAGCCTGGAGATGATATTAGGCAGTGGTTTTTTAGAGCTCTTTAGAGTTTAACAATCATCAGATGCTTAGAAGGCATCCTGGGAAAAAGAAAAAAAAGGATTTTCTTTGGGGTTCTGAGGAATAGTAAGGAAGATCTGAAGATGTTTATAGGGGCTTCTTGACTGGGTGAGGATATTGACTTTGCATATATATATATATAATGTGTATATATCATAGAATCATAGAATCAGAGTTGGAAGGGACCACAAGGATGTCCCTGCTGAACTGCAGAGGGGGTTGGACTGGGTGACCTTTGGAGATCCCTTCCAGCCCAGGCCATTCTGTGGCTCTGTCATTTGTATACATTCAGGGCTTAGTGACTGGATGCTGCCTCCTGAATCAAGTGGATAACATTTGGGTAGTATCTTTCCCCCCCAAAAAAAAGAGAATGAATAATGGTTTATATTTTTTGCCTTAGCCATTCGTTGCAGCATGCCAATAATTTGAGGTCTACTTAGGGGCTGCTAGGCCTGGGGAGGGTTGTTTTTTTTTTTGTCTCAGTGTTTATATATAGCTCTGAAATTATCACCCTGGTTCACAACACCTTTCTGAAGAGATATTTTTGCCATGTCAAAGACAGTTTGTAGGAAGCAGGCCACGTTTGAGGCCCACTGTTGGCTTGAGTGGGAGGACTGTGTGAATGTTTAGTTATTTTAGGACTTTCCCCCTCCCCCTGTCTTATTTCACTAGCTGCTACTTGACAGGCTTCAGATTAACTGATTTGTTTATTTTTTAATAGCCTGACCCACACTTAACATAAGGCTACTGAGCCAAATGTTGCATTTCTCAACCACTGGAAACCCTGGAGGTTGTTCAAGGCCAGGAAGGGTGAGGCATTGAGCAGTTGAGTCTAGCTGAGAGGCATCACTGCCCAGGGCAGAGAGGCTGCAGTGGATGATCTCTGAGGTCCCTTCCAATCTAAGTCGTTCAAATATTTATATGATAGATGAGGTTGCTCAGGCTGGAAAAGAGAAGGCTCCAGGCAGACCTAACAAGGACCTTCCAGTAGCTGAAGGGGCTACAAGAAGGCTGCAGAGAGACTGTTTGCAAAGGGTTGCAGGGACAGGCTGAGGGCAATGGCTGCAAACTAGAGCAGAGCAGATGGAGATTGGCTGTGAGGAACAAGTTCTGCTCTACCAGGGGAGTGGAACACTGCAACAGATTGCCCAGGAGGCTCCATCCCTGGAGATACTGAAGGTGATGCTGGAGAGGGCTGTGGGCAACCTCCTCTAGTGGAGGATGTCCCTGCTGAGTGCAGAAGAGGTTGAACTGGATGAGCTTTGGGGGTCCCTTCCAGCCCAGCCCATTCTATGATTCAATGGTCTGGATTTACACCTCGGTGCTGGGCATCAGGAAGGCTTCTTTGTATTTCTATTTGGTCTGCTGCAAATGTATTCTCGGCGACAAAATATATTCTTCTTCTCAGAAGAAAGGTGATGTTGTTGGGTTGGTTGTTTTGTTTTTGGTTTTTTTTTTCCTGATCTATAAGAGCATCTATCTGTGGTTTAATGTGTTTTGAGACGAACAATGGGAGAACAAATTGATTTTCAGGTGTGTTTGCTACTCTCAAGGCTCTTGAAACAGCATAATGCGAGGAGAGTCCTGATTATTAAGTCAGGCTTTGTTACATTAAATCTTCTCAGGTAATTGGCAGGAGGGTTTTTATTTTTTAATTTATTTATTTTATTTTATTTTATTTATTTATTTAATAAGATGAGGGAAATGACTATCACAGAGAACTCAAAGGATACACTCCCTCTTGTCTTAAAATTACTCTGGAAAACTTACTAGGTGGACTTATTATTTTTTTTTTTTCCCCCTTCCACCTCATTTAATAACTGAATTTCCTCTTCAGTAAATATTTTGCTTGATCATAATTACCAGTTGGTTTTTCAATACTAGGCAAATCCTCACAGATTTTTCAGTCATAGCTTCTGAACTGTTCATTTTAAACCTTCTTTCCATGAATATATGGATTAATTATTATTGTCTGTTTTACATTCCTACTCGCTACAGCCCAACTGTGTGAGGCTTTGGAACAAGGACATTGCTTCTTGATCCCAAAATGCCCTCGTTGGTTTATTTTACTCCCACGTGAGCACTCATTGGAACCTGCTTCTCTCTGCAACCAGCAACTGGAGTCCTGTGTGCAGTTCTGGAGCCCCCAACACAAGCAGCACATGCAAGTGGTGGAGCCAGTGCAGAGGAGGCCACCAAGATGCAGCTGAGAGGGCTGCAGCAGCTCTGCTGTGAGCACAGGCACAGAGAGTTGGGGCTCTGCAGCCTGCAGAGGAGAAGGCTGCCAGGAGACCTTGGAGTGGCCTTGCAGGATCTGAAGGGGGCTGCAGGAAGGCTGGGGAGGGACTATTGACAAGGGCTTGAAAAGACAGGACAAGGAAGAATGCATTTAAAGTGGCAGAGGGGAGATTGGAACTGGATGATCTTCGTGGTCCCTTCCAACCCTGACTGATTCTATGATTCTGTGATCATCCACTTCCAAGCCCCCTGCCATGCCCTTGGTCAGGCTGCTCACAGCCTCTGCCAGCCTGGCCCCAAACACCTCCAGGGATCTGGCCCCAAACACCTCCCTGCAGGGGCAACCCATTCCAGCCTCTCACCACTCTCATGCTCAACAACTTCCTCCTCACCTCCACTCTGAATCTCCCCACCTCCAGCTTTGCTCCATTCCCCCTAGCCCTGTCACTCCCTGATAGCCTAAAATGACCTTCTGAGATGACATTTGCAGTGTTGTGTGTCTCACCTACCCTCCAACCTCCCTCCATCACACTGCTATTTGGCTCCTGGGACTAGGAAAAAAAAACAAAACCAAACCCAAACCCTAATGAGTAGCCAAGGAGTATCTGGAGTGTCTGAATGCCAGCACTGCCTGCACTTCATTGTGATTCAGGAGGCAGTCACTGGGTTTTCCTTTCACCCCCAGCCTCCCAGCACACCCAGGGATTGTGCCTGGGGAGGCAGTGTGGTTCTCAGCCCATTGTGCCTGTGCTCATTGTGAAACCCTCATCTGTCTGGATTCATTAGTTTCATTTGTTTCCTTTTTTTTTTAAACTTTCCTTTATTTATTATTTTTTTTCCCCTGAAGTGGGTGGTAGGGTTGCCTAGCAAGTTAGATTCCATTAAAGTAATCTGGGTGAGGGTGGTTGTTGTGCAATAAAATAAATCTGCTGTTTGGAAAGGGAATTATTCTCAAATGGGATGTAGACAGCACTCAGAGTTGTTGGTTTGGGGTTTTTTCTTTCTTTTCTCTTTTTTTTTTCCCCCTTTTTTGTGTTGTTCTGCTCTCATAATGTCAGCCAGTGTGTCTTATTATAACAGTCATAACAATTCAGGGCTGAAATTCATCACAAAAAAAAAGATAAATCTCTGCAGTTCTAATGCCTTAAATGATTTTTTTTCCCTTCTTTTTTTTTCTTCCTTTATTTTTTTCTTCCTTTTTTTTTTCTTCTTTTTTTTTTCTTCCTTTTTTTTTTCATCCCTTTCTAATTTTTTTTTTTAATTATTATTATTTCCCCTCAAAGAAGAATTGTGTGTACTGGCTTTCCCTTAACCTCCAACCCCCTACCAATGCAAATTGATCCCCTTCTTGCTAAAGAATAAGCACTGAAAAATAAGCACTAAAGAACAATGCCCTAAAGTGCATTAAGGATCTCTTTAAGATGCTGCACTCTGTCAATTCAGGAGTCGTGCACAAGGACATTTATACTGATGCAATATACTCCACTCCCACTGTCTAAATCCTTGCATATCAAATTCTAAATGCATGGAATTGTCAGGGTATGGCACAGGCTTTGCTTGGCAGCAAAGGAAGAGGATAAATCAGAAAGGTGGGGTTGAAAGTGGGGAAGATTCTGGTATAGGCCAAGTCATTGAATCACAGAATGGGTTTAGGTTGGAAGGGAGCTCAGAGCTCAGCCAGTTCCAACCCTCCTGTGCCACAGGCAGGGACACCTCCCACTAGAACAGGTCGCTCAAGGCCTCATCCAACCTGGTCCTGGACACCTCCAGGGAGGTTGTGGAGCACAGAAGCAGAGACAGAAATATTTTAGATGCCTTAAAGGATGCACAGCTCTTAAGAATCCCTCTATTTTAAGCCATGTTGTGCCTCCAAGTATGCAGAGATCATAGAATCATGCTTCAGCTCAGCCACTCAAAATTCACAATTGCACAACTACCAGGAGAGGAAAAAAAGGAAAAAAGGAAAAAAAAACCCAAACAAACAAAAAGAAGAGGGAAAAGCATAAAGCAGAATAAAAACATGACAAATTTACACTCCTGCATGTCCAGTTCAGGAAAAGCTCCCCCATTTGCTGTTGAGGCACTTGGTCAGGTCCAGAGTCAGAGACCAGAGGGGGACAAACTGGTGACATTTTGGCTTTTCATCCTTTGCAGCAAAGCAATGAATGGTTATTATCATGATCATCATTGCTTTCCTTTCACAACCAATGATCTTAATTGTCTCTCACGAAAATATTCCAATTAGCCTCAAACCAGCAGTTGGTTTTTTGTTGTTTGTTTTTTTTTTTTTTTTTCCAGAAGAGAGCCACTGGATGAATTCAGAGAATCACAGAATCATTCAGGCTGAACCTCTGGGATCGTCGAGTCCAACCACTGACCCTACTCTACAGAGTTCACCCCCAAAATCATATCCCCAAGCTCCACATCTCAATGACCTTGAACCACATCCAGGGGTGGTGATTCCATTCTACTTCCACCAGGCAGCACTTTTGAAGTTGACAAGAGCACAATCCCCAGCTACCCTTTCTTGTGGAGGTAGCCATCATCACTCCTCCATCCTCGCATGCCAGTTAGCCCTTTGGAGCCAGGGGAGCCACTTTTCTCCTGATTAAACTAGTTGGAAAAGGATTTTTAACTTGCTTAATTAGCTTCTCTAGAACTGCTAATAACCACACATCCTCCACTGTGAACCATGTAATTATTGTGACGTTAATTCTCTCCCAGGGACCCTTTTCTCCTTGATGTGATCATTTCTCTTTTCTCCTACTGCTGGCTGCTGATTTTAAACCACTGCAGGGCAGCCAGCATAGAATCAGAGAATCAGTCAGGTTTGGAAGGGACCACAAGGATCATCCAATTCCAACCCCCCTACCATGCCCAGGGACACCCTACCCTAGAGCAGGCTGCCCACAGCCTCTGCCAGCCTGGCCAAAAACACCTCCAGGGTGTTTTAATCTTCCTGGTCTTTCAGTCTTGAAACTTATGAGTTTTCTCTTCCCCCCACCACCCACCAGAGCTGACTTCCACCCAGCTTTCCCTTGTCCTCCCTTGATTATTGAGCATCAGAGCTGACTGTCACCCAACTTTCCATTGTCCTCCCTTGATTATTGAGCATCAGAGCTGACTTCCACCCAACTTTCCATTGTCCTCCCTTGGTTTTTCTTGTCCTCCCTTGGTTTTGAAGCACCAGAGCTGACTTCCACCCAGCTTTCCCTTGTCCTCCCTTGTTTTTTCTTGTTCTCTCCTGTTTTCTAAACACCAGAGCTGACTTTCTTCCTTCTTTCCCCCTTCCATGGGGCTGCAGCTGATTGTTACTACGCTTTGGCAAGGTGTGGGTCAAAGCCAGCTCAGTCTTTTCATGCAGCTTATTCCAATTACCTTGGCTTTTCATTTCCACACTGCTGGCCATTTTTATAAGGACCTCTCCAGAGTCTATTGGGGAAAAAAAATTGCTTTGGGGAGGTTTAGCAACAATATCCCCTTTGTGGCTGCAAAGCATTTTGAAAAGAAAACCTGCTGGTAGGTGAGATTCCTATTTTTTTTTTTCCCTTACCTACTGGACTCAACTCTTCTTGCTAAATACAGAAATTAAAGTCAGAAGAGCTGCAACTCCTCATCCTGAAATGGCCATCTCTTCTATTGATTTTTTTTCCTCATCACCTTAGTCAATAAATCTTTTAGCTACATTTATTCCTTTGTCTATTTTGAAGATATATAATATTTTTTTTTTCATTGTCTTTGATTTTTCTGTGCTACCCACTCCAGGTTCATCAGTGATTCTCCCCCTCTACTTCACTCTGGTGAGACCTCACCTGGAGTAGTGCATCCAGTGCTGGAGCCCCTGGGACAAGAGGGATGTGAAGATGCTGGAGGTGTGCAGAGAAGGGCCATGAGGATGCTCAGAGGGCTGCAGCACCTCTGCTGTAAGCACAGCCTGAAAGAGTTGGGGCTGTGCAGGCTGGATAAGAGGAGGCTCCCAGGGGACCTTCTTGTGGCCTTCCAGCATCTGAAGGGTGTCCATTAAAAAACTGGGAAGGAGTTGTCCATAAAAAAGCTCTGGATAAGTTCCTGTGTGATCTGTGCTGGATTCTCTGCTCCTGCTCTGGCATGGGATATTGGACTGAGACATCTCCAGAGGTCAATTCCAACCCCTTTGCATCCTATGATCCTGTAATGTTCTGATGAGAGGTCCTTCATGGGGACTACAGAAGATAGACACTAGAGCACTCCTGAGGCTTTTGTTGTACATCAGGACTCACCTCAGGCCATAGTCAGGTTCAGAGAGAGGACATCCGAGTGTTGTCAGAGCTCTGCAGAGATTTCAAAAGGGATTTTAAGACAGTTCTTGTTCTTGTGAGTTTGAAGACAATATCTTTAACCAATATTTTATTGAGTATCTGCTGCATATTCCCAGAAAAGAGCTCTCAGTCAGATTTAACTATTCTATGTTGAAGATTATAGCCCTGAAATAATTTTTTTGTTACTTTTAATGATCTGTGAAATACTATCTGGGAGTTTGAGACTATCTGCCTGAAGTGTTGCTGCCTGCATGCAGGCCTTTCTATCCCCTTTACTAGATTCTTATATCCTCTTTACTATATCTTTATATCCTTCATTTGCCATAGAAATGAGGACATGGAAATAGGTGCAGGTAGATACCTGCAATCCCTCTCTCTGGGTAACTTCATTATTCATACATTCAAAGAAATCTTTGGGTTAGAAGGGATCTTAAAGCTCATCCGGTTCCAAGCTCCCTGCCTTGGGCAGGGACACATTCTGCTAGCCCAAGGGCTGTACCAAGAGCCTCCCTCAACTGCTCTATGTGTGTCACCCTCCAAACACCTCACCAGCCTGGTTCGTAGAATCACAGAATGCTTTAGGCTGGGAGGGACCAAGAATCATAGAAGAGAATCATAGAAGAGCCTCCCTCAGCTGCTCTTTGTATGTCTCCCTCCAAACACCTCACCAGCCTGGTTCATAGAGTCACAGAATGGTTTAGGTTGGAAGGGATCTCAAAGTTCAGCCAGTTCCAGCCCTCCTGTGATACAGGCAGGGACACCTCCCCCTAGAACAGGTCACTCAAGGCCTCATCCAGCCTGGCCTTGAACATCTCCAGGGAGGTTGTGGAGCACAGAATTACAGAATGTGATCAAAGATGTATGCTTCTGTACTTCACAACCTCCCTGGGCAACCTGTGCCAGTGTCTCACCACCCTCACTGCAAACAACTTCCTCCTAACATCCACTTTCAATCTCCCCTCTGACACTTCAAACCCATTCCTCCTCATCCTCTCATTACAAGACCTTGTCAGTAGTCCCTCCCCAGCCCCCCTGTAGCCCCCTTGAGATCCTGGAAGGCCACTCCAAGGTCTCCTGTGAATTCTCCTCTTGCATGCCTGTCTCCCTGAGCAGCCTTTCACACGAGTGCTTTAGAAAGGATTCCCCAGTCAGGCTTTGGCATTTCTCTGCTCCTGTTTGCATCAGCCAAACAAATCCAGCTCCCAGACTTTGGGCTACGTGGATAAAATTCCACCACTGCCCTTTCCTGGGGTGGGCATGGAATAGTTTTGCCTACTCATGCCTGTCAAGGCTGAGGCTCGAGTCCATTCAGCTGGCAGTGACAGCCCTCAGACATCAGACTCTGCACCTGCTCTGCTTCTTAACTTAAAGGATGGCTCCGTTTCAGGGCACTTGGGTTGTTTTTTTTCTTTTTCCTTGCCTTAGAGAGCTGTGGCTTCAATGAACCCATTGTTTCCATCATCAACTGCTTGAATAATTCATTACTTACCAGAAAACATTCCCCC
>VWZI01008636.1:31966-52282 GCA_013396835.1 Psilopogon haemacephalus | reverse complement strand
AAGGGAGTGGGTGGAAATAGAGTAGCTTTAGTTTAATAACTTGCACTGCAGAGAAAACTGTTAAAGAAATTCATTTCAAAGTCCAAGATATTAGTTCAAAATGTCCCAATATTTGAATCCACGATCTTCGCAGGAAGGTCTTTTGCAACAGAAATATGCTCCTATACAGCTGAGATACTTAAGGTTGCTGGATATCCTTACCATTACTCCACTGCAAGCTTCTGGTGTAATCCCACATAGCAAGTCAGTCTTCATTGTAACAGGTCAGGACCGGCCTCGACCCCTTTTCCCTGCTAGCCAGGTAACAAAAGGAATCAATTAGATAAATCATTTTAAAACTCTGGTCTGTACATTTGTTTAAAAAAAAAATAAAAAATAAAAAAAAATCTTAGCAAAACGAAATCATTTTCAAAAGAGAGCTGCTACTAGACAAGAGCATTCTGCCTGCTGATCGCCACGAACCCTGGAATTTCTCTAGGCCACTCTGCGCTCTGTCAGGAGGCTGGGAGGGTTTTAAACGTTAGGGCTTTAAACCTTGCCTCGGGTTTTGGCTCACAAAGAGCTTCACATTAAATTCCCAGCCACAGCCTGTAGGGAAGCTCGGTGCTTACAGTCACCGTGAAAACCTGCTGGAAACTGCCTCGCCTCCAAGACTGCCACTTGTCATCTGCTTTAGCGACACAGCGGACTGTGACCTGTGATCTGCTTTATCGATAAACCAGAATGCAACCTGTGATCTGCTTTACTGACACAGCAGACTGCTACTTGTGACCTGCTTTATCAATAAACCAGAATGCAACTTGTGACCTGCTTTATCAATAAACCAGAATGCAACTTGTGATCTGATATATCAATAAACCAGAATGCAACTTGTGATCTGCTTAATCAATAAACCAGAATACGACTTGTGATCTGCGTTACTGACACAGCAGACTGCTACTTATGATCTGCTTTATCAATAAACCAGAACGCAACTTGTGATCTGCTTTACTGACACAGCAGACTGCTACTTGTGATCTGCCTCACTAACACAGCAGACTGCCACTTGTGATCTGCTTTATCAATGCGACTTGCAATCTACTTTATCAATAAATCAGACTGCTACTTGTGATCTGCTTCATCAATAAATCAGACTGCTACTTGTGATCTACTTTACCAATACAGCAGACTGCTACTTGTGACCTGCTTTATCAATAAACCAGAATGCAACTTGTGATCTGCTTTATTGACACAGCAGACTGCTACTCGTGATCTGCTTTATCAATGCGACTTGCAATCTGCTTCATCAATAAATCAGACTGCTACTTGTGATCTGCTTTATCAATAAACCAGAATGCAACTTGTGATCTGATTTACTGACACAGCAAACTGCTACTTGTGATCTGCTTCATCAATAAATCAGAATGTGACTTGTGATCTACTTTCTCAATAAATGGGAATCCTACTTGTGATCTACTTTCTCAATACAGCAGACTGCAATTTGTGATCTACTTTATCAATAAATCAGACTGCTATTCGTGATCTGCTTCATCAATAAATCAGAATGCAACTTGTGGTCTGCTTTAGACTGCTACTTGCGATCTGCTTTATCAATACAGCAGACTGCGACTTGCGATCTACTTTATCGACACAGCAGAATGTGACTTGTGATCGACTTTCTCAGTACAGCAGAATGCCACTTGTGATCTTTCTCAATAAATCAGAATGTGACTTGTGATCCACTTTCTCAATAGAGCAGAATGCTACTTGTGATCTACTTTCTCAATACAGCAGACTGCTACTTGTGATCTGCTTTCTCAATACAGCAGAATGCAACTTGTGATCTGCTTCATCAATACAGCAGAATGCAACTTGTGATCTGCTTCGTCAATACAGCAGAATGCAACTTGTGATCTGCTTCATCAATACAGCAGAATGCAACTTGTGATCTGCTTCATCAATACAGCAGAATGCAACTTGTGATCTGCTTCATCAATAAATCAGAATGCTACTTGTGATCTGCTTTATCAATACAGCAGACTGCTACTTGTAATCTGCTTTATTGACACAGCAGAATCTGATTTGGGATCTACTTTCTCAATACAGCAGAGTACTACTTGTGATCTGCTTTCTCAATACAGCAGAGTGCTACTTGTGATCTGCTTTCCCAATACAGCAGAGTGCTACTTGTGATCTGCTTTCTCAATAAATCAGAACATGACTTGTGATCTGCTTTCTCAATACAGCAGACTGCAACTTGTGATCTGCTTTCTCAATAGAGCAGAATGCAACTTGTGATCTAGTTTCTCAATACAGCAGAATGCTACTTGTGATCTGCTTTCTCAATACAGCAGAATGCAACCTGTGATCTAGTTTCTCAATACAGCAGAATGCTACTTGTGATCTACTTTCTCAATACAGAAAGCACCTTGCGATCTGCTTTTTCAAATACAGCAGAATGTGACTTGTGATCTGCTTTTCAATTTCAGTGATCTGAAACTGCACAATTTTTTTAAAAAGATCACACCTTGAAGGTGCAATCCTCACTCTGATTCTTTTTTTTTTTTCCCCTCCCCAGCGGGTATGGGGGAATTGAAGACAATTTAAGACCTGTTTCAAGGCACTTTTCAAGCTGACTCGTTTAGCTGAAAAGCACACCACTGAAGAAAACCAGACTTTGAAAACAAAAAAAATAATCTAAGTGTTGTAGCAGTGCTCTAAACCTCATCCATCACCTTTAATGCCTATTTCAGATAGAGACTAAACCTCATCCATCACCTTTAGTGTATATTTCAGATATATATATACACACACACATGTACATATGGGCGTGCACCTGCTTGAAAATAAGGGGAGGGTCAAAAGATGAATTGAACAGACTTATGGAGATTTCAAAAAAGATTCGACAGGCAAATCGTTTGGCAAGTTTCCCAACATCCATGCTTTTCCAGGGCTTCCTCTAATTCCTGCCTCGTTTCTAGCCCCAAGGATCAGAGACCAGAATTAGGATTAGGTTTCCGCAAGCGACTCAAAAATTTCTTTCACTTCGACTATCAGCGAAACAGAAACCAAATTAAAGAGTTTGGATACCGTGACTTGAAACTGTTCAGATCTCTTTTAGATTCCTATTTTGGCAAAATTGACCTCGGCAGGGCTAAAGAAAAATTTCTGTGGGAGGGGGCAGCTTTCTAAGCTGCCTCTTTTACAGGTCGTTAGGTGACAACTGGGTTTGATTTTTTTTTTTTGTTTAATATTAAATACTTTTTTCTTTTTTTGTTTGTTTAACATTAAATACTTACCAACTTAACTTACTACATCAACTACTTTTAGCATTTGGTGGGAACATGAAGCCTGTTGCAAACTAGCATTTTTTTTTCAACCAGGAGCAGAAAACTGAAGTAAAAGCCAGCGGGGCGTGTAATGTGCCGGACGTTAAATTTCCACACAGCGGGTTTAAAACAAGGCACAAAAAACCCTCTTTAAAATTGGCCTCGACACAATTTTGAACCGAATTTTGCAGCAGAATTTGTCAGAAACGAATTGTGAACACGGTTTTAGTAAGCGTACATTTCGGCGTGAAGTTTTATTGAGGTTAACAACAGCAGCAGAAAGGATACAGGTAGCCAAAATGGTTTTTTGAAGAACCAAATTAGGTCAATCGTTCTAAATTGAAAATAAGAATAAAAAAAAATAATAATGATGATGATGATGATGATAATAATAATATAAAAAAAAAAAAAAGCAATTGTGTATCAATTTACCTTTTTTTTTTTTCTTTCTTTTTCTCTCTAGCAATTTAAGTTGGTAACATACAAATAATTACTCTTGATACAAGTTATTAGAGACAAGATTTTTTTTTTTCTTTCTTTTTATCAACTACCTTTTTATAGACACCACGACTATAGACACTATAGGAAACATTGCATACACTACAGCCAAATAGACTCGAGCCAAATTTTCCCAAGCAGTAATGCAAACTTGATTATTTCTTTTTCTTTTTGTTTTGGTTTGGTTTTTTTTTTTCTTTTTCTTTGTTTTATNNNNTTGTCTTTTGCTTTGTTTAATACCTAAGAATGCCTTTATTGGAAAAAAAAAATAATAATGAAAAAAAAATAATAATAATAACAAAATCAGTTCGCCAGAAGCAGTTAGAAGTGTGGCTTTGTCCACGTCCAAGCGGCTTGTTTAAAATATATATACACAAAGGGAATCTTGCCAGATGTCACCAATTATATCTAGCAGCAACCGTTCGGATTTTAGGCTCAGTTTCTGATCGACCTAATCGAGTCTCTAAATTATTAATTTATTATCTATTTTTTTTTTTAATCACCAGCCCTACTTCTTCTATTTCCACTGCTGCCCAAAAGAATCCTGATAAAACTCCTGGTTTTCAGATTTGTAACCATAGTTACCAGAACGATCGCCACCTTGGAGCGGTTGCTGAGCAATGGGTTGGGAGCCCCAGTTCTGATTACTGGTCTGGCGCCGCTTGGAATCTGGCTGGTTGTACCCATCAGCTTTGCGCTTGCCTCCTACATTTCCACCGCGGCCACCCCTCGCACCACGTACCCCGCGGCCTCTTTGTTGCTGGGTACCTCCTCTCGCACCACCACGAACTCCTCTCGCTGATCCGGGACCGCCTCTCTGTGCGTAACCGGCTCTGCCGCGGGGAGGAGCGGCCCCGCGACCTCTGGATGGAGCAGCACCCCTTGCTCCTCTACCACCCCTTCCTCTAGCTCCAACTTGAAAATCTTCATAACCGTAGTAAGGGTCTTCGTATCCGCCACGATAGTTATGGTAGTCGTAGCCGTAATAATCGTAATAATCTTCGTAGCCGTAATAGTCAGGGGGATAGCCGTAACCACCTCTACCTCCTCGGCCTCGACCTCTCGTTGGAGGGGGCATGTGAGGTGGACCGTAATAGTAGTAATCATCGTACCTGCAGAGGAAAGGAAAGGGATGACATTTATTCAAACCAGACTGTTAAAAAGGTTCCCTTCCCCACGTTCTCCCGCTTCAAGAATTATTCCTGCGCCACAGGCAAGCAACGTCAGCCTCAGTTCTAACCACTTCCAACTCCACCCACAGCCAAACTCGTCTTAAGCAAAACATTCTCACCCAGGAACTTGCAGACAAAAGACACAATTTTCTTCTATAATTAGATGCTTCAAGCCCCAAACCCACGATTGGCTTCTGCCCATAACCCCTCATTAAGCAGCATACAAAAGCACTCTGCCATCACTCGGTGGCAGCAGAGCCAGCGGACTGCAACTTCATCCTTGGGTACCTTGAGACACATTGGTAGGACTGTCCCACCTCCAGCTCCTATTATTGTACAAGTCTCCATCCCTTAATGCTCTTCACGTAGTATCAATCTGCTTCTTGCACACACAGTCCACTCTTCCTCCCCACAGCAGTACCTACATATGCCTTTAACTCTTACCTACCACTCTGCCACCCTCTCTTCCAATACATGGAAGCCTCTGTAAGCTTGTAAGCCACTGCAGCACTACCAACTGGCACTAGGAAACCTGCCTGTCATCGAGAGAGGTTCCCAAAACAAGTCTACTAATTCCATCTTTTTACTGTTCACCCTTTATTGGAACTAAGCATCTCTCAGCGCAGCATTTCAGCCTCCTCTCTCAACGCCACCTCTGATCTTTCACTCTCTTGCTAGCATCCAAGGCAACAATTATTTTTCAGCATTGTGTCCCATTCACCACACCTACACCTCTAAACAATTTGAAGTGGCAGCTCAGGTTAAAAACTACAAACTAGGTCCTAACCCCAGTTTTTTTCTGGGAATACGACTTCCTCAGCCCTCTGAAAGCCAGATTCTATGAAAAGGACACGACTAGGAGAGTTCAACTGCTCTCTGACACTGCTGTGACTTCACAGGCACTTTCTAACGAGGGTCTCCACCACCAAGCCTACCCAACGAGGGTCTCCACCACCAAGCCTACCCAACGAGGGTCTCCACCACCAAGCCTACCCAACGAGGGTCTCCACCACCAAGCCTATCTAATTGTACTATCCCTTCCCTCAAACTAAGGGACAACTTAATAATAATCACAACTTTGTCCTTCTATCTACACAGTCAGGTTTGGTTTTTCCCTCACACACAGTTTTCTATGGCTAACAGAACTCAAACAGATGTGGTGGAGTACAAAGGAACTCGCACAGATTAAGAATTCTACTCCTGACAGCCACGAGAAGCTTCCACCAGCAAAGGCACAAGGTTAAATGCATCTGACTGAACAGGTACTTACTCGAAAGCGGCTAACTGTATCAATGTGCAAATAAAATTAATTCTGTAGCCATATGGAAGCTTCCAGAAAAAGGCTTTGGGGCTTTTTTGCAACTGTAAATTTACTACAAACCACAAATTCTCTCTGAGATCTTCAGATGTCACTGAACTGCTCAATAACTAAGCTACAGACTTAACACACATAGCCTTCTACCCCCCCACATTTGGAAATCCTAAGAAAATTAAAAGCCCTTCCAACTCACTCCTCAAAACCCCAAAATGTCTGCATTTTCATCCAATTAGCTACTGCCTTAACAGTTCAGAAAAATAAAGGAACAGAGAGAATTTCCCAATCCAAAGAACTAGAAAGCAGAGCTGAGTGACGTTATCATAAGCTATGAGGAGAAGAGAGGCAAGCCCTACTTCGCCTACCTCCACAAAAATGAGACATGCACATCTTAAACAATCAAAGGGGCAGGGATGCAGATAACACAGAGCATATTAATATCGGAGGTGACACACGCCAGAAGGCTTCCAATGTTATGAACACAAGCATGCTAGCCAGAAGTAATAAATCTTGTGTCTCAGATAATCTGCAGAGCATAGCTGGGAGGTGGAAAGGGAGGAGGTGTGGGGTGGGGGGAACCACACAGCGTTAGAACTGAAGTGCATTTTAAGCAAATCTTCCTTTTCATCACTGGAAACAGGCCACGATTAGATCCTCAATGCCAAGCTGGCAAAACTATTTGTGTACAGCAGTATGAGAGTGGTTTCTTGGTTTTTTTTTTTTTATATTACTCAAATTTAGTGAGAGAAAGTGCACCTCCAACCAGAGACAACGTCAGCATGCAGATGAGTGCCTGTGCTGGAAGGCTAGTTGTGCAACTTTCTGTCACATTTTAATTACATAAAACAGGTATTTACGGTGGGGTTGCCAAGCAACGGAATACATAGAAAGAAATTAAAAAGTTGCAACACCAAAGATTGACGCAGAATAAAAATAAAGAAATAAGGAAAAAAAAAGTTGTACCACCAAAGATTTAAGCAGAATAAAAACAAATAAATAAATAAAAAGAAATAAAAAGTTGCACCGCCAAAGACTGAAGCAGAATAAAATTAAATAAAGGAAAAAAAAGTTGTACCACCAAAGATTTAAGCAGAATAAAAACAAATAAATAAAAACTAAATAAAAAGTTACACCAACAAAGACTTAAACAGAGTAAGTAGAAAGAAATAAAAAGTTGCACTACCAAAGATTTAAGCAGAATCAAAACAAATAAATAGAAATTTAAAGTTGCATCACCAAAAATTTAAGCAGAATAAAAAAATAAATAAAAAGTTGCACCACCAAAGGTTTAAGCAGAATAAAACCAAATAAATACATAGAAATAAAAAGTTGAACCACCAAAGGTTTAAGCAGAATAAAAACAAATAAAGAAATAAAAAGATACACCACAAAAAAATTAAGCAGAATAAAAATAAATAAATAGAAATAAAAAGTTGCACCAAAGACTGAAGAATTAAAAAAAAATAAATAAAAAGTTGCATCACCAAAGATTAAAGCAGAATAAAAATTAAAACCAGAAAGAAAGAAAATGTTGCACCACCAAAGATTTAAGCAGAATTAAAATAAATAAATAAAAATAAATTAAAAATTGCACCACCAAATATTTAAGCAGAACAAAAATAAATAACTAAATAAAGAGAGACAAAAAGTTGTACCACCAAAGATTTAAGCAGAATTAAAATAAATGAATAAATAGAAATAAAAAGTTGCACCACCAAAGATTTAAGCAGAATTAAATGAATAAATAGAAATAAAAAGTTGCACCACCAAAGATTTAAGCAGAATTAAATGAATAAATAGAAATAAAAAGTTGCACCACCAAAGATTTAAGCAGACTAAAAAGAAATAAAAAGAAATAAAAATTTGCACCACCAAAGATTTAAGCAGGAAATAAATAAATACACAAAAAAAAGCCTGCCTGGCACAGAGGAAAAGCAAAAGAAAGAAGAAATCCACTTCTTGCAGTTAACTCCAGATGCCCAAGGAAGAACAAAAGGGTCAATAAAGTGATGGGAACTGTAAGCAGGGCAAACTTAACCAATTCCATCTGTACAGTAGGTCACCATCTGGAGGGCTGTTATTAATCTGGTAACCTCACTATTCCATCTTCTTGGATGCTGCACAACAGCACTAGCCTAAGTTATTTTTGGAAAGAAGGTGGGGGAGGGAAGATGCTTAGCAAAGCTACGAGATAGCAGAGAAGAAAAAAAACCTACGCATGTCAACATCAAGCAGAACACACCAGCAAGAAACACGGTGGAGTGGGTTCCCCCTCCAATACTCAGCATTTATTAGTGCATGGCTTTTATTAGTAGAAGATTCAGCAGCAGATCTACCTTTTGCAAGTGGCAAAAAGGTTCCCTTCCTCACCCCTCCATACTCAGCATTTATTAGTGCATGGCTTTTATTAGTAGAAGATTCAGCAGCAGATCTACCTTTTGCAAGTGGCAAAAGGGTTCCCCCTCCCCATCCCTCAGTACTCAGAATTTATTAGTGCAAAGCTTTTATTAGAAAATTCAGCAGCAGATCTTTTGCAAGTGGCAAAAAGGTTCCCTTCCTCACCCCTCCATACTCAGCATTTATTAGTGCAAGGCTTTTATTAGTAGAAGATTCAGCAGTAGATCTACCTTTTGCAAGTGGCAAAAAGGTTCCCTTCCTCACCCCTCCATACTCAGCATTTATTAGTGCAAGGCTTTTATTAGTAGAAGATTCAGCAGTAGATCTACCTTTTGCAAGTGGCAAAAAGGTTCCCCTCTCCTTACCCCTTTATACTCAGCATTTATTAGTAGAAAATTCAGCAGCAGATCTACTTTTTGCAAGTGGCAAAAAGGTTCCCCCTCCCCACCGCTCCATACTCAGAATTTATTAGTGCAAGGCTTTTATTAGTAGAAGACTCAGCAGCAGATCTACCTTTTGCAAGTGGCAAAAAAGAGATCCTCCCTTCAACTGGGTGCTTTACTAAAGGAGTAGGGGCCACATCACTACTGCTAAGCCTACTGGGAGGAGCACACATTCCCCAGAGCACAAGGACATGGAACTGCTGGACAGAGTCCAGAGGAGGGCCACAAAGATGATCAGAGGACTGAAGCATCTCTGCTATGAGGACAGGCTGAGAGAGTTGGGGCTTTTCAGCTTGGAGAAGGCTTCTAGGAGACCTTATAGGAACCTTCCAGTATCCGAAGGGGGCCTACAGGAGGGCTGGGGAGGGACTGTTCACAAAGTATTGTAATGACAGGACGAGGGGGAATGGGTTCAAACTGGCAGAGGGGAGACTGAAATGGGACGTTAGGAGAAAGTTCTTCACAGTGAGGGTGGCGAAACACAGGAACGGGTTGCCCAGGGAGGCTGTGGCTGCTCCTTCCCTGGAGGTGTTCAAGGCCAGGCTGGATGAAGCCTTAAGCATCCTGATCTAGTGGGAGGTGTCTGTGCCTATGGCATAGAAGGACNCGAGGGGGAATGGGTTCAAACTGGCAGAGGGGAGACTGAAATGGGACGTTAGGAGAAAGTTCTTCACAGTGAGGGTGGCGAAACACAGGAACGGGTTGCCCAGGGAGGCTGTGGCTGCTCCTTCCCTGGAGGTGTTCAAGGCCAGGCTGGATGAAGCCTTAAGCATCCTGATCTAGTGGGAGGTGTCTGTGCCTATGGCATAGAAGGACTGGAACTGGTTGAGCTTTAAGGTCTCTTCCAACCTAAACCATTCTATGATCCCTGGAGGTGTTCAAGGCCAGGCTGGATAAGGCCTTGAGTGACCTGTTCTAGTGGGAGGTGTCCCTGCCTATGGCACAGGGAGGCTGGAATTGGCTTCTTTGAGGTCCCTTCCAACCTAAACCATTCTATGATTCTATGAATACCTGAGGGGTCAGGAACAAAGGGACAGGGACAGCTTCTGCTCACTTGTGCCTTGGCATAGGACAAGGGGCAAGGGATGGAAACTGCAGCACAGGAAGTTCCACCTCAAGATAAGCAACAACTTCTTGAGTTTGAGGGTCCCAGAGCACTGGCACAGGCTGCCCAAAGAGGCTGTGGAGTCTCCTTCTCTGGAGCCTTCCCAGCCCTGTCTGGATGTGTTCCTGTGGGACCTGTGCTGGATTCTCTGCTCCTGCTCTAGCAGGGGGTGTGGACTGGAAGCTCTCCAGAGGTCACTTCCAACCCCTAACACCGGATGAGCTTTGAGGTCTCTTCCAACCTAAACCATTCTACAAATCAGTGCAGAAGCACATGGAAGTTTTTAGACTGAAGAGAGAGGAGCATGTACCCTGGCTAAGCAGAGCAGAGCAGAGCCTCAACTTCTCACCCCTCACCCTGGCTGAGCAGAGCAGAGCAGAGCCTCAACCTCTCACCCACCACCGCTACTACGCAGTAAAGCAGAGCGCAAGAAAACAAAACCAAACTTAAAATGAATCCAATATTTTCAGAGAAGCCAGAAAAGCTGTACACACTCTAGCAGACCTATGGAGAAAAAAAAAAAAAACCCCACTCAAATAAAAAAAATAAAAAGAAAAGCTCTAATTCTGTAGGAGTGCACAGGTCTTTCAGAAGCAATACAACATACGTGCATGCATTTTGACACTTACATCTGATTTTTAGCCGCTTGTCTCTGAGCTTTCCGTTCTTTCCTTTTTTGATCTGGTGGCTTAGCAAAAACAATTTCAATGTTTTCTCCCTCTAAATCTTTGCCATTCATTTCTTCCATTGCCTGAAGGAATTAACCAGACTTTTTAAAAAAATATACCTCTAAGCATATGGGAAGTCATCAAAGTTTTATTCTACTTTTTAGATCGACGCAGTTTTAAAATAATAACAATATAAAAGCTCATCTTGGGTTGGTTTTTGGGTTTGGATTGTTTTTTTTTTTTTTGTTGTTGTTTCCAAAAGAATAATAAATCAGACAGCATAGTATCACGGGTTCCAGAGTTTTGTTATTTCCTCTTAACTTGGCTCTCAAACCCAAGAATGCAGGTATCAGTTCAGGAAACTTCCACTCCAAACTGTAAAACAGGCTTCAAACTTTGTGAGCTGTTTCAATTCGTGATGGAATTGTCCTCTGAAAGTACAGATTTTTTTGCAGTATGGGAAGAGATTTCTAATGCCAGCACACATGCAAACACTACTAAAAGCCAGAGATCAGTATGTGGGTTTCATTCCTTTATTTTTACTCGTAATAAACAAAACTTTCTTTTTTAAGCCAGAAGCCAAAAGGTAGAATTTCACAGTCTGGTTCTGACCACACACACACACACACACAAAATAAACCTCAAAACAAACCACCACAAACAGAAAGGAAAAAAAAATCCACAACCAACACACACAAAACCCACACACACACAGGACCAACGCACACAAAACCCACCCAAACGACCAACACAGACAAAACCCCCACACACGACAAACACACAAAACCCACATACAACCCCCCCCACACACACAACCAACGCACACAAAACCCCCACACACAACCAAGAACACAAAACCCACACACACAGGACCAACACACACNGCACAAGCCCACGCTCACACACACGGCCAACGCGCACAAGCCCACGCTCACACACACGGCCAACGCGCACAAGCCCACGCTCACACACACGGCCAACGCGCACAAGCCCACGCTCACACACACGGCCAACGCGCACAAGCCCACGCTCACACACACGGCCAACGCGCACAAGCCCACGCTCACACACACGGCCAACGCGCACAAGCCCACGCTCACACACACGGCCAACGCGCACAAGCCCACGCTCACACACACGGCCAACGCGCACAAGCCCACGCTCACACACACGGCCAACGCGCACAAGCCCACGCTCACACACACGGCCAACGCGCACAAGCCCACGCTCACACACACGGCCAACGCGCACAAGCCCACGCTCACACACACGGCCAACGCGCACAAGCCCACGCTCACACACACGGCCAACGCGCACAAGCCCACGCTCACACACACGGCCAACGCGCACAAGCCCACGCTCACACACACGGCCAACGCGCACAAGCCCACGCTCACACACACGGCCAACGCGCACAAGCCCACGCTCACACACACGGCCAACGCGCACAAGCCCACGCTCACACACACGGCCAACGCGCACAAGCCCACGCTCACACACACGGCCAACGCGCACAAGCCCACGCTCACACACACGGCCAACGCGCACAAGCCCACGCTCACACACACGGCCAACGCGCACAAGCCCACGCTCACACACACGGCCAACGCGCACAAGCCCACGCTCACACACACGGCCAACGCGCACAAGCCCACGCTCACACACACGGCCAACGCGCACAAGCCCACGCTCACACACACGGCCAACGCGCACAAGCCCACGCTCACACACACGGCCAACGCGCACAAGCCCACGCTCACACACACGGCCAACGCGCACAAGCCCACGCTCACACACACGGCCAACGCGCACAAGCCCACGCTCACACACACGGCCAACGCGCACAAGCCCACGCTCACACACACGGCCAACGCGCACAAGCCCACGCTCACACACACGGCCAACGCGCACAAGCCCACGCTCACACACACGGCCAACGCGCACAAGCCCACGCTCACACACACGGCCAACGCGCACAAGCCCACGCTCACACACACGGCCAACGCGCACAAGCCCACGCTCACACACGCGCACAAGCCCACGCTCACACACACTACCAACCACAACCAACAAGCACACATGTGCAGTTCCACTGGGTGACAGTTAAGTGCTACAAACTGAATTCAAGCTGGGGATTCTGAACACCTCTACCACTTTTACAGCTCTAAGTAGCTGAGCCTTGATGGGGTACACATCTTAGAAAAAGATCTCTTTGCATCAACTGCTTAAGCATCTGATTGAAGGCGTCTGGATGAGTAAGAAAAACTGAAACCCCCTTGTGTCCTGCATCCTCCCAAGGAACATAAAAATCAAGATAGGAAGGAGTTACACTTTCCTAACAGTGGGTAAGAGGAGGAACACCACTAAGACTGAGTTAGCAAAATCCAGGAAAGACAATTAATAGAAGCGTGGCCACCAGGGCAAGTGAGGTGATTCTCCCCATTTACTCTGCCCTCATCAGACCACAAGAAGTACATGGAAGTCTTGAAGAGTCCAGAGGAGGGCCATGAAGATGCTCAGAGGGCTGCAGCAGCTCTGCTGTGAGGACAGGTTGAGAGAGTTGGGGCTTCTCAGCCTGGAGAAGAGAAAGCTTCCAGGAGACCTTATAGTAGCTTTCCAATACCTGTAGGGGCCTGCAAAAGGGCTGAGGAGGGACTATGCAAAAGGTCTTGTAATGACAGAATCATAGAATCAGTCAGGGTTGGAAGGGACCACAAGGATCAGCCAGTCCCAACCCCCCTTGCCATGCCCAGGGACACCCTACCCTAGAGCAGGCTGCCACAGCCTCTGCCAGCCTGGCCAAAAACACCTCCAGGGATCTGGCCCCAAACACCTCCCTGCAGGGGCAACCCATTCCAGCCTCTCACCACTCTCATGCTCAACAACTTCCTCCTCACCTCCAGCCTCAATCTCCCCACCTCCAGCTTTGCTCCATTCCCCCCAGTCCTCTCACACCCCGACAGCCTCAAAAGTCCCTCCCCAGCTTTCTTGCAGCCAGCTTCAGATCCTGGAAGGCCACCAGAAGGTCCCCTGGGAGCCTCCTCTTCTGCAGCCTGCACAGCCCCAACTCTTTCAGGCTGTGCTCACAGCAGAGCTGCTGCAGCCCTCTGAGCATCCTCGGGGCCCTTCTCTGCACACCTCCAGCATCTCCACATCCCTCTTGTCCCAGGGGCTCCAGCACTGGATGCACTACTCCAGGTGGGCTCTCAGCAGAGCACAGCAGAGGGGCACAATCCCCTCCCTGGCCCTGCTGCCCACACTGCTCCTGCTGCAGCCCAGCCTCTGCTTGCCTTTCTGCCCTGCAAGTGCACACAAAAAGCTTCATGTTGAGCTTCTCCAACACCACCCCCAAGTCTCTGTTGTACACTGTATCTGTTATGCATTGTAAATATCTGCCTGTATATTGTGCATAGCTGTAAATATTACGATTCATTCCTTCATTTCCAGCCCACTGACTCCTAGCCTGGGTTACTTTAATCTGCTGGGGAGGCAGGTAACTGCTAAACCACCACACTGTGTCTTCTTAGGAGACACTCATAGAGGCCAAGTGTAAGGTCCCGCACCTGGGTCGCTGCAATCCCAAGCACAAATACAGGCTGGGTGGTGAGTGGCTGGAGAGAAGCTCTGAGGAAAAGGTCCTGGGGGTCTGGGTGGATGAGAAGGGAGCCTACAGGAGGGCTGGGGAAGGACTATTCACAAGGTCTTGTAATGACAGGGCGCGGAGGAATGGGTTCAAACTGGCAGAGGGGAGATTAAAACGGGATGTTAGGAGGAAGTTCCTAAGAGTGAGGATGGTGAAACACTGGAACAGGTTGCCCAGGGAGGTTGTGGCTGCACCCTCCCTGGAGGTGTTCCAGGCCAGGATGGAGGAAGCCTTGAGCATCCTGATCTAGTGGGGGGTGTCCCTGCCTATGGCAGGGGGTTTGAACTGGATGATCTTTGAAGTCCCTTCCAACCTAAACCATTCTATGATTCTATGATCCCTGGAGGTGTTCCAGGCCAGGATGGATGAAGCCTTGAGCATCCTGATCTAGTGGGTGGTGTCCCTGCCTATGGCAGGGTGTTTGAACTGGATGATCTTTGAAGTCCCTTCCAACCTAAACCATTCTATGATTCTGGGATCCTTGGAAGTTCTCAAGGCCAGGCTGGATGAGGCCTTGAGTGACCTGTTCTAGCGGGAGGTGTTTCTGCCTATGGCACAGGGGGGTTGGAACCAGATGAGCTTTGAGCTCCCTTCCAACCTAAACCATTCTATGATTCTATGATCCCTGGAGGTGTTCAAGGCCAGGCTGGATGAGGTCTTGAGCATCCTGATCTAATGGAAGGTGTCCCTTCCTACGGCAGGGTGTTTGAACTGGCTGATCTTTGAGGTGTCTTCCAACCTAAACCATTCTGATAAAACTCAGTGACACCATAGTACCACCTCTCCAGACAGTGCTTTTCCCACCCCCCCAAGTAAAAAGCACACAGCTTCCAAGTGCTAGGTTTAGTTACTGCTTCCACACAGGCAGGCACAGGAGCTGCAGGTCCTCTTTCAGCTTACCTTGACGGCACCATCCCGTTCGTCAAAGTGAATGAAAGCGTAGTCTTTTAGCTTCTTCACCCTCTCTAGCTTTCCAAACTGACTGAAGGCCTTCTCTAGGATCTCCTCTGTGACAGTGTTGGCAAGGTTACGTACGAACAAAACTTTTACCTGCAAGCAAAAGAAGGTTTTAAGAAGGGCTTAGAAGTATGCACCAGCTCCCCAGTGCTGCGTGAAGTTTTTGCAACTGGAGGGATTGAAAATACTATGTTTTTGCCTGCACAGACAGAGCAGTAGTGATGGATTCAAACAGCAGAGGTTAGCTCCAAAATTCCCTGATGGAAATAGTAAATCTGTTTCTGGATTAAGTCTCCCCCTTTACTCTGCTCTTGTCAGACCCCACCTGGAGTACTGTGTGCAGCTCTGCAGCCCCCAACACAGGAAGGACATGGAACTGCTGGAAAGAGTCCAGAGGAGGGCCACGAAAATGATCAGAGGGCTGCAGCAGCTCTGCTATGAGGACAGGCTGAGAGAGTTGGGGCTTTTCAGCCCAGAGAAGAGAAGGTTTTGAGGACACCTTATAGTAGCCTTTCAATATCAGAAGGGGGCCTACAGGAAGGCTCGGGGGGGGCTATTCACAAGGTCTTGTAATGACAGGACGAGGGGGAATGGGTTCAAACTGGCAGAGGGAAGATTTAAACAGGATGATAGGAGGAAGTTGTTTGCAGTGAGGGTGGTGAGACACTGGCACGGGTTGCCCAGGGAGGTTGTGGCTGCTCCCTCCCTGGAGATGTTCAAGGCCAGGTTGGATGAGGCCTTGAGTGACCTGTTCTAGTGGGAGGTGTCCCTGCCTATGGCACAGAGGGGCTGGAACTGGCTGAGCTTTGAGGTCCCTTCCAACCTAAACCATTCTATGTTACTAACAGGTAGAGAACAGGCTGAGAGAGTTGGGGCTCTGCAGCCTGGAGAAGAGAAGGCTTCCAGGAAACCTTATAGTGGCCTTCCAGTATCTGAAGGGAGACTACAGGAGGGCTGAGGAGGGTCTATTAACAAGGTCTTGTTACGACAGGACCAGGGGTAATGGGTTTAAAGTGGCAGAGGGGAGATTGAAAGGGGACGTTAGGAAGAATCTGTTTGCAGTGGGGGCGGTGAGACACTGGCACAGGTTGCCCAGGAAGGTTGTGGCTGCTCCCTCCCCGGAGGTGTTCAAGGCCAGGCTGGATGAGTCCTTGAGCGCCCTGATCTAGTGAGAGGTGTCCCCGCCTATGGCACAGGAGGGTTGGAACTGGCTGAGCTTTGAGGTCTCTTCCAACCTAAACCATTCTATGATTCTCTGATCCTAAGAGTTCTTCTGAAAGTCAACCCAGTTTGGGTAGGAAGCTGAAAAAAAAAAAAGAATCCTAACAACTTTAATTTCCAACTCGGAACACTTCCCAACTCGAGAGCAAGCAGCAAGGATTGACTGCACACAAAATAATCAACTTAGCAAAACACTTCATTGTATAGACAGGTTTGTGCTGAGGTATTTGCAGAAGAGTCATCACTCTAATATCTAGGTCAGAGTTGACAGGCCTTCACTTCTCAGGTTGCTTAACTTGTGGCTCCCTTGCTAGAGCTACGCCAAGCGCTTCGCATCAGGACTATGCTTGCCTGAGGAGCACTCAGCCAGCTGAAGCCACAGCTAGAAGAGAATGCAGACAGAAGCTGATACTAAGGCAGACACTGCCAAGTCACCCTTAGACCTTCTCACAAGTCAAACTCAGTCCTTCACTTGAGGAGCAGCCACCTTCAAATAACTCTGAAAGCCTACTCCCCCTCTAGCTCTCCAAAGCATGAAATGTAGCTCTTAAACTACACAAAGACTGCCATGTAGCTTCAAAAAAATTAAAATCAGAGGGGCTGTGTAGGCTGGAGGAGGCTCCCACATGACCTTGTTGTGGCCTTCCAGCATCTGAAGGGGTTACAAAAAAATCTGTGTAGGGACTTTTTAGGCTGTCAGGGAGCGACAGGACTAGGGGGAATGGAGCAAAGCTGGAGGTGGGGAGATTGAGGCTGGAGGTGAGGAGGAAGTTGTTGAGCATGAGAGTGGTGAGAGGCTGGAATGGGTTGCCCCTGCAGGGAGGTGTTTGGGGCCAACTCCCTGGAGGTGTTTTTGGCCAGGCTGGCAGAGGCTGTGGGCAGCCTGCTCTAGGGTAGGGTGTCCCTGGGCATGGAAGGGGGGGTTGGAAGTGGCTGATCCTTGTGGTCCCTTCCAACCCTGACTGATTCTATGATCTTCCCACTACTGATCTATGTCCTGGTAACTCCCTGAAAGCAACTAAGTCATCAGTGCAAAGCTTCATCACCTACCAACTGCTTATGAGAAAAACAAACCACAGAGCAGTCTGACAAAGGCTTATATTAGGCTCCTCTTTAATATAGCAGACACTGGACACCAGCAAACACCTATATTAGTGGCCCATTAACATTCAAAGACTTCTCTTTGCATCCACAAATGCAAAGGTTGCACTGAACTGTACACTAGCATGTTCCCATAATGTTGTCAGTGACTTCTCACACCTCCCAAGCCTCTTTGACTGGTTGGGGAAGGAGTCCCTTCCAGATGTTGACACCACTCTGACAGTCTGTCATCCATGAAAATGATCAGAGGCCTGGAGCACCTCTGCTATGAGGACAGGCTGAGAGAGTTGGGGCTCTGCAGCCTGGAGAGGAGAAGGCTTCCAGGAGACCTTATAGCAACCTTCCAGTATCTGAAGGGGGCTACAGAAAGGCTGGGGAGGGACTGTTCACAAGGTCTGGTAATGACAGGATGAGGGGGAATGGGTTCAAACTGGTGGAGGGGAGATTTCAACTGCATGTTAGGAGAAAGTTCTTCACAGTGAGGGTGGTGAGACACTGGCACAGGTTGCCTAGGGAGGTTGTGGCTGCTCCCTCCCTGGAGGTGTTCAAGGCCAGGCTGGATGAGGTCTTGAGCGACCTGATCTAATGGGAGGTGTCCCTGCCTATGGCACAGGGGGGGATTGGAACTGGCTGAGCTTTGAGGTCTCTTCAAAATTAAACCATTCTATGATACAATCCCAGAAGCACTTCAGTTGGGAAAGACCTTTAAGTTGATCAAGCCCAACCATTATCTCACTCTACTAAGTCTGGTGCTAAACCACATCCCTTAAACACCACTCTCCCTCTGTCCTTCAAATACCTTCAGGGATGCTGACTCAACCACCTCCCTGGGGAGCCTACTGCAGTATTCTGAGAACACTTCCAGCCAAGAAGCTTCTTCCAATATCCAAATCTAAACCTCCCTCGTACAACTTGAAGCCATTTCCTCTCATCCTAGAGAGTCACCTACTCACCTCCTATGACAAAGAACGCTCACCTTAAGTAGCCTTTGCTAATACACAATGCCTGACACAGTGTAAGAGACAGGATTAAAAACCTCAAAAATCACCACTTTTTTGTCACAACCACCTGCACTGATTGAAACAACATTTTGTAAAACTGAAAAGCAATTACCTAGACCTGAGCAAGGCCTTCGACTCTCTCCCACATGACATCCTGGTCACCAAGCTGGAAAAACATGGACTTGATGGGTGGACAACTCGCTGGATAAGGAATTGGCTGGATGGTGGCACACAGAGAGTGGTGATCAAGGGCACAATGTCCACCTGGAGACCAGTAACAAGTGGCAACCCTCAGGGGTCAGTGCTGGGACCAGTGCTGTTTAACATCTTTGTCAGTGACATGGACAGAGGAATTGAGTGCAACCTCAGCAAGTTTGCAGACGACACCAAGCTGTGTGGCACAGTTGACTTGCTGGAGGGCAGGGATCCATCCAGAGGGACCTGGACAGGCTGGAGAGGTGGGCCCAGGCTAACCTCATGAAATTTAACAAGGCCAAGTGTAAGGTCCTGCACCTGGGTCGCTGCAATCCCAAGCACAAATCCAGGCAGGATGAGGAGTGGCTGGAGAGTAGNGGACATGGAAATGTTGGAGAGAGTCCAGAAGAGGGCCACAAAGATGATCAGAGGGCTGCAGCAGCTCTGCTATGAGGACAGGCTGAGAGAGTTGGGGCTTTTCAGCCTGGAGAAGAGAAGGCTTCAGGAAGACCTTATAGCAACCTTCCAGTATCTGAAGGGGGCTACAGGAGGGCTGGGGAGGGACTGTTCACAAGGTCTTGTAATGACAGGATGAGGGGGAATGGGTTCAAACTGGCAGAGGGGAGATTTGAACGGGATGTTAGGAAGAAATTCTTCACAGTGAGGGTGGTGAGGCACTGGAACAGGTTGCCCAGGGAGGCTGTGTCTGCTCCCTCCCTGGAGGTGTTCAAGGCCAGGCTGGATGGGGCCTTGAGCGACCTGTTCTAGTGGGAGGTGTCCCTGCCTATGGCACAGGGCAGTTGGAACCAGCTGAGCTCTGAGCTTCCTTCCAACCTAAACCATTCTATGATTCTATGATAATTTAGGTTCCCCCCTCCCCAATTGTGGAAGAATGCATTAATTTCTACGAGATGGAATTTTTTAACAGCTTTGGATATGGTAAAGCTTAGAAATAAAGCTGAAGGAATCAAAGGTGTCAAGGCTGAGAGGCTAAAAGAGAGGTTGGGAGACGAACATGTTTTTACCTGACTATCCTAGGAGAAGAGAAGGGGAAAAAAAAAAAAAAAAAGGAAAAGGAAGTCCTCTTCATTAAGGATCACTGACTAGAACACTAAGTGATCATTGTGGACAAATGCTTTAATTTCTAAGAGATGGAATTCTTTAGCAGCTTTGGATATGGTAAAGCTTAGAAATAAAGCCGAAGGAATCAAAGGTGCCAAGGCTGAGAGGCTGAAACACAGGTTGAGAGAGGAACCCATTTTTATCTCACTATCCCAGGAGAGAAGAAGGAG
>VWZI01008636.1:1669-31050 GCA_013396835.1 Psilopogon haemacephalus | reverse complement strand
CTCCAGCATCTCCACATCTCTCTTGTCCCAGGGGCTCCAGCACTGGATGCACTACTCCAGGTGGGCTCTCAGCAGCGCACAGCAGAGGGGGAGAATCACCTCCCTGGCCCTGCTGCCCACACTGCTCCTGCTGCAGTTTCCACACATTTCGGCAGGGGCTAAGTTAGGTGTCATGGGCAAAGTCAGACAAATGAGTGTGCATTTACAAAATCAGGTATGAACACTACTGTGGCCTTTCAGTATCTTAAGGGGGCCTACAAGAAAGCTGGGGAGGGACTTTTTAGGATGTCAGGTAGTCACAGGACTAGGGGGAATGGAGCAAAGCTGGAGGTGGGGACATTCAGATTGGAGGTAAGGAGGAAGTTGTTGAGCATGAGAGTGGTGAGAGCCTGGAATGGGTTGCCCAGAGAGATGGTTGAGGCCACATCCCTGGAGATTTTTTAAGGCCAGGCTGGTTGAGACTCTAGATAGCCTGATCCCTGCCCATGGAAAGGCTTTGGAGATAGATGATCCTTGTGGTCCCTTCCAACCCTGACTGATTCTATTCCATTATTTCAGCCCATTTAAACTCTACAGTACCCTCCACAACATTTAAGCAGAAGCCTAGAGGAGAAAGGAGGGGAAAAAAGACTCCAGGAAACATTTCATAAAGTTATATTAGCAGTTGTTCATACACTGATGAAATTACTTCTATGAGTTATTTAGAGCACTGCTCACCTTCTGCCTACACAAGTGACTCCCTTCCTCGTGCCTTGCTCTTATGGACTTGCTTTTCTATCAGTCTTGACACAAAAAACTACCAAACCAGGTGATTATTCTGATAAAAACAACCTCCTCCTACTCACAGTGTTTCCTCCAGAGCCTTCTAGCACAGGAAATTGCACAAGGGTCAACAGCTCTCCCTCTGCTCACGACTGTACAGTACTCAGGAGCAATGACAGTCAACTTGCAGCTGACATCTGGGAGATTCCAGCAGCAGCCCAGGTGCTCTTTCTCTTAGGAGAAAGACAGCAATAACAAAGAGTAAACTAACACTTCCAGAAGTGCTAGGTGTGGTCAGACTCTCTCCACATGTAAAATAAGTGGGGTCAGGGAACACAAAAAAAAAAAAACAACAAAAAGACTGGAGAGACATTTCTTATCGCAAGAATAACCTAAGGGATGCAACTAGCAAAAAGGGTCAGACATCAAAGCTTGTCTCAACTTCAGCTTTCAGACACAAGGTAGATGTCATCCACTTTTTCAGTACTCTCACTCACACAGTCAAACTTTTCCACAGTATCTTAGAATCACAGAATCAGTCAGGGCTGAACAGAACCACAAGGATCATCTAGTTAGAAGCCCCCTGCCATGCCTAGGGACACCTCACACTAGAGCAGGCTGCCCACAGCCTCTGCCACCCTGGCCAAAAACACCTCCAGGGATCTGGCCCCAAACACCTCCCTGCAGGGGCAACCCATTCCAGCCTCTCACCACTCTCATGCTCAACTTCCTCCTCACATCCAATCTCAATCTCCCCACCTCCAGCTTTGCTCCATTCCCCCCAGTCCTCTCACTCCCTGACACCCTTAAAAGTCCCTCCACAGACTTTTTGTAGGTCCCCTTCAGATGCTGGAAGGCCACCAGAAGGTCCCCTGGGAGCCTTCTCTTCTCCACAATGCACAGCCCCAACTCTTTCAGGCTGTGCTCACAGCAGAGCTGCTGCAGCTCTCTCAGCATCCTCGGGGCCCTTCTCTGCACACCTCCAGCATCTCCACATCCCNCACCTCCAAGTCCCTCTCCTCAGGGCTGCTCTCCAGCCACTCCCTGCCCAGCCTGGAGTTGTGCTTGGCATTGCCTCCACCCAGCTGCAGGACCTTGCCCTTGGCCTTGGTGAACCTCCTGAGGTTGGCTTGTGCCCACCTCTGCAGCCTGTGAAGATCCCTCTGGATGCCATCCCTGCCCTCCAGCCTGGCTGCTGCATCACACAGCTTGGGGTGCTCAGCAAACTTGCTGAGGCTGCACTCAATGCCTCTGCCCATGGCACCCACAAAGATGCTGAACAAGGCTGGTCCCAGGACTGATCCCTGAGGGACTCCCCTGGGCCATGGAGCCATTGGCAGCCACTCTTTGGATCTGGCCACCAAGCCAGTTCTGTATCCATTTGGTGCTGCACCCATCACACCCATGTGTCACCAGCTTGGAGAGCAGGATGTGGTGTGGGACAGTGGCAAAGGCTTTGCCAAAGGCCATCCCAGTCTCCATGTCCAACCTTTGGCATACAGCCCTACAAACACACACATACTGATTTTCTGCACATTTTCCACAATGGATTTCCTTCCCTTTCTCATCTCCCATTTCAAATACAGAACAATGGAAAAGAAAAAAAGGCCAATAAAACAACACCATTAAAGGAGGCAAACCACTATCACACTGTCATTTCTAGAGGTTTTCACACCTCCAACCTGTAAACTTCCTTAGACAAGACACCTGATTATGTCCCACACCCCTTGCTGCTCATCTGTGGCAGGAGAAGTTTCTGCTCGTGTATTTTAACAGTCTGGTGGTTTAGGTCTCTTCTCTTTTGAGCCAAGAAGGTGAAGAGAGTTAAGAAATGACTAAGGTAGTTACAAGACTGGGGGGAATGGAGCAAAGTTGGAGGTGGGGAGATTGAGGCTGGAGGTGAGGAGGAAGTTGTTGAGCATGAGAGTGGTGAGAGGCTGGAATGGGTTGCCCCTGCAGGGAGGTGTTTGGGGCCAGATCCCTGGAGGTGTTTTTGGCCAGGCTGGCAGAGGCTGTGGGCAGCCTGCTCTAGGGTAGGGTGTCCCTGGGCATGGCAGGAGGGTTGGGACTGGCTGCTCCTTGTGGTCCTTTCCAACCCTGACTGATTCTATGATTTTAATACTTTGATATTAAGTATTTTAAAGCTGGATGTGGCTCTGAACAACATGACATAGTGAATAGAAGTTGTCCTTGACCATGGCAGGGGGAGACTGCAACTAGATGATCATTCTGGTCCCTTTCCACCCTTACTGATTCTATGATTCTAAGTGCCACTGACAAATTTCACTTGCAAAACTATACCCCACTGCTGACAGTCTGCAGACAGGGAAATCCAAAATGGTTTAAAGTGGCAGAGGGGAGACTGAAAGTGGATGTTAGGAGGAAGTTCTTCACAGTGAGGGTGGTGAGACACTGGCACAGGTTGTCCAGGGAGGTTGTGGCTCCCTGGAAGTGTTCAAGGCCAGGCTGGATGACGTCTTGAGAGACCTATTCTAGTGGGAGGTGTCCCTGCCCATAGCAAGGGGGTTGGAACTGGCTGAGCTTTGAGGTCTCTTCCAACCTAAACCTTTTTATGATTCTGTAATGCCTGCATTACAAAAGCAGATTTTTCTTCCCTAAAGTGAGCCCCCAACCCTTTTCCCTCATGGCTCACCAAAGAGGAGATCCCAGCCAAGCTATCTTACTAGGTCCATCAAAGTAGGACTCCAGCAAGTGACATGCCTCAGATGAGAGTAAAAGCACAGATGAAAAGCAAGCAAAGAGAAAGAGATAAGGATATGGGCCAGCTAGGAGTTTCCATTAAACAGCTCAACTACACAACATAACTGAAAAAGACAGGGTTGGGCATTATCTGATGGAAAAAAAATTCAGGTGATTCATTTCTGGCAAAGTATCACACACACGTCTAAAAGAACTCCTAGGAAGTAGTTCAAATTCTTAACAGTCCAGACTTCACTTTCACCAAATGAAAAGTATTACCAGTCCAAGTGGTTGGGGTCCCATCCCTGGAGGCGTTTGCAGCCAGGCTGGCAGAGGCTGTGGGCAGCCTGCTCTAGGGTAGGGCGTCCCTGGGTATGGCAGGAGGGTTGGGACTGGCTGATCCTTGTGGTCCCTTCCAACTCTGACTGATTCTAGGATTCTAAGTGCCTCCTTTCATTTCTGCATGCAGAAGCACCTCAGCTGTGAGCACAGACTGAAAGAGTCGGGGCTCTACAGGCTGGAGAAGAGGAGGCCAGGGAGGTGATTCTCCCACACTGCTGTGCTCTGCTGAGACCTCACCTGGAGTAGTGCATCCAGTGCTGGAGCCCCTGGGACAAGAGGGATGTGGAGATGCTAGAGGTGTGCAGAGAAGGGCCCCGAGGATGCTGAGAGGGCTGCAGCAGCTCTGCTGTGAGCACAGCCTGAAAGAGTTGGGGCTGTGCAGGCTGGAGAAGAGGAGGCTCCCAGGGGACCTTCTGGTGGCCTTCCAGGATCTGAAGGAATCTACAGTAAAGCTGGGGAGGGACTTTTTAGGCTGTCAGGGAGTGCCAGGACTAGGGGGAATGGAGCAAAGCTGGAGGTGGAGAGATTGAGGCTGGAGGTGAGGAGGAAGTTGTTGAGCATGAGAGTGGTGAGAGGCTGGAATGGGTTGCCCCTGCAGGGAGGTGTTTGGGGCCAGATCCCTGGAGGTGTTTTTGGCCAGGCTGGCAGAGGCTGTGGGCAGCCTGCTCTAGGGTAGGGTGTCCCTGGGCATGGCAGGAGGGTTGGAACTGGCTGATACTTGTGGCTTCTTCCAACTCTCACTGATTCTATGATTCTATTCCATATTTCAGGTAAGAGCCCATTTAAACTGCACAGTGCCCTCCACAACATTTAAGCAGAAGTCTAAAGAAGAAAGGGGATTCTATTAACTTCCCCCAGATTAAAGAGTTCCAAATATAAACTAATTGCTCAGAAGTGCTTAATACAAATTTGAAAAATGTTTGGGCATCTTACTGAGATGTTCCAATTGTGAACTGAAAATCAAAGGTCCAGGGCTAAAAAAAACCAAAACAAACCATAACAAAAAAACCCAAACAAACAAAACAACAACAAATAAAAGCAAAGTTGTTCTGAGATTGCATCTAGAATAAGGTACAAAAACTACTTTAACTTTTGGAGTCACTACAACCACTTCCAGATTAGAAATTAAGGACATGAGGCCTATGTGTCACTTTAGAGCAAGAATTACATTCAACATTCAGCCTTGGGAGGAGCACAAAATAACCTCAGCCAACAGAGCTTTGAAATCCACCTCAGTTCTAGAGTGCATTCATTATTTTTATCATCTCCTCTACACCATCTCTGTCAGGAAGGCTGAGAGATGCTATTTCAACTTAGGCTAATGTCAAGCAGTCCTTACTTTGGAAGGTGACACTTGGAGTGTATTATGGTGCCCTAAAGTTTTATTACCTTTGCCATGACTTCAGGATCTGGGTCTTCTATAGGATCAGCCCATTCCACTGTAACAACATTGCCCCAGACTTTCACTTTGCCACTCATTAGCCTACGCCTGGCCTGAGCTGCAGTTTTGTGATCTTCATATTCAAGGAAGCAGAACCCTCGATTCTTTTTCTTGTCATCAGGCTGGTGATACAGTATGACATCTGTAAGACCCTCTGAAATGAAGCAGAATATTTCTCTGTTAGGGTTTAAAACCATAAATTCACATTATAAACCAAAGGTGAGACACTGGCACAGGTTGCCCAGGGAAGCTGTGGCTCCTCCCTGCCTGGAGCTGTTCAGGACCAGGTTGGATGAGGCCTTGGGTGACCTGTTCTAGTGGGAGGTGTCCCTGCCTATGGCACAGGGGGGTTGGAACTGGATGAGCTTTGAGGTCCTTTCCAACCCTAACTGATTTTATGATTCTGAGTACCTGCTTTCATTTCGGGGTGCAGAAGCACCTCTCCTATGAGGAGAGACAGAAAGAGTTGGGGCTGTGCACTCTGGAGAGGAGAAGGCTCCCAGGTGATCTTCTTGTGGCCTTCCAGGATCTGAAAGTGGCTATAAAAAAGCTGGGGGGAGGGACTTCTGAGGCTATCAGGGAGTGCCAGGACTAGGGGGAATGGAGCAAAGCTGCAGGTGGAGAGATTCAGCCTGAAGGTGAGGAGGAAGTTGTTGAGCATGAGAGTGGTGAGAGGCTGGAATGGGTTGCCCCTGCAGGGAGGTGTTTGGGGCCAGATCCCTGGAGGTGTTTTTGGCCAGGCTGGCAGAGGCTGTGGGCAGCCTGCTCTAGGGTAGGGTGTCCCTGGGCATGGCAGGGGGGTTGGAAGTGGCTGATCCTTGTGGTCCCTTCCAACCCTGACTGATTCTATGATCTAGGGTAGGGTATCCCTGGGCATGTCACACGGGGGTTGGAACTGGATCCTTGTGGTCCCTTCCAACCCTGACTGATTCTGATTCCTGTCAACCTAAACCATTCTATGATTCAGGGAGATTGAAACTAGATGACCCTTGAGGTCCCTTCCAACCCTGACAAACCTGTGAATTATCCTGCTGGCAAGCAGACACCTGACAAGTGGCTCCACCAAAGCAGGCACACACCAGATTTTGAGACCATGTACATTATGAAACTTCCCTACAAAGATGCTCAGAGGACTGCAGCAGCTCTCCCGTGAGTGAGTTAATTACTGCTGTGTTGATATGGCCAAGATAAGATGTGCAGTACAACCCTCAAGTGCTAACCATACAGAAAAGCTTCCATGGGTTTCAGTAGGGGTTAAGTAAGGTGTCCTGGGCAAAGTCAGACACAGGAGTGTGCATTTACACAATCAGGAATAGAATCATAGAATGGTTTGGGTTGGAAGGGACCTCAAAGCTCAGCCAGTTCCAACCCCCCTGTGCCATAGGCAGGGACACCTCCCACTAGAACAGGTCACTCAAGGCCTCATCCAACCTGACCTTGAACACCTCCAGAGAGGGAGCAGCCAGTAGTATTGGAATGATTAAACCACCTATTTCTTTGAATAATCAAACCATCTATTCCTTTGAATAATCAAACCACCTATTTCTCTGAATGGCTTTTTGAAACATAACCTATGTACAACTGTGAAACATCAAAGTCTCATTAAAAATATTTCAGAACAATGACAGGCTAAAAAAAAAAAAAAAACCAAACCCAAATAACCAACATCTAAAAGGCAGGAAAAATGCTGTGTGGTCTTCTGGGGCTGTTTAATTTGAGGAAGAGGAGGCTGAGGGCAGAGCTCATAGCTGTCTGTAGCTACCTGAAGGGATGTTGTGGAGAGGCTGCTGCTGGGCTCTGCTCACAGGGAATTGGAGACAGAATAAGGGGAATGGCCTCAAGCTGAGCCTGGGGAGGTTTAGACTGGACATTAGGAAAGAGATTTTCCATGAAGAGAGTGGTCAGGGAGTGGAATGAGCTGCCCAGGGAGGTAGTGGATGTGTTTAAGGGTGGTTTGTATGTGGTGCTTAGGGCTATAGTTTAAGGTGGACCTTGCAGAGCAGGGTTCTAGGTTGGGCTTGGTGACCCTGAGAGGCTTTCAATGTTTCTGTGATTCTGAGTGTTTGGATGCAGTGCTTGGGGCTATGGTTTAAAGGTGAGTCTTGTAGAGTAAGGTTCTAGGTTGGGCTTGGTGATCCTGAGGGCTTTTGCCTGTTTCTGTGATTCTGAATGTTTGGATGTGGTGCTTAGGGCTATGGTTTAAGGCAAATCTTACAGAACAAGGTTCTAGGTTGGGCTTGGTGATCCTGAGAAGCTTTGAATGTTTCTGTGATTCTGAATGTTTGGATGTGAGGCTTAGGGCTATGGTTTAAGGTGAATCTTGCAGACTAAGATTCTAGGTTGGGCTTGGTGATCCTGAGGGGCTTTGCATGTTTCTGTGATTGAGTGTTTGGATGTGGGGCTTAGGGATATGGTTTAAGGTAAATCTTACAGAGTAAGGTTCTAGGTTGGATTTGGTGATCCTGAAGGGCTTTGCATGTTTCTGTGATTCTGTCTGTCTGGATGTGGGGCTTGGAACTATGGTTTAAGGTGGATCTTGTAGAGCAGGGTTCTGGGTTGGGCTTGATGATCCTGAGGGGTTCTGCATGCTTCTGTGATTCTGTGTGTTTCGATGTGGGGCTTAGGAATATGGTTTAAGGTGAATCTTGTACAGCAGGGTTCTAAGTAGAACTTGGTGATCCTGAGGGGCTTTGCATGTTTCTGTGATTCTCAGTGTCTGGATGTGATGCTTGGGCCTATGGTTTAAGCTGAATCTTGTAGAGCAGGGTTCTAGGTTGGACTTGATGATCCTGAGGGGCTTTTCCAAACTGGACAATCCTATGATTCATTTAGATTCATCATCATGCAACCATAAGCCTTAAAGGTACCTAAAGAAGCTCTCTTCACTGAACATTTTGGACATCTTTCCAACTCTACAACAAAACAGTTATGGACTTACCTGTTACTTTGCTAAATTCTTCAACAATTTGCTCCTTGGTTTTACTCTTAGGGATAGACCCAACAAAAAGCCTATTATTGGCAACAGAGATGCACACACCAATGTGTTTACCGGAACGGATTTCGTGGTTGTTGTACTGAAAGGAAAAATAATTGGACAAGTTACAGAAAATGTTCACTTTCCTCCAATAACAGTCTACTAAATATTCTACTTTTGCAAACATAACAATGACTTATGAGTTATGGAGCAAAGCTGGAGGTGGGGAGATTCAGTTTGGAGGTGAGGAGGAAGTTGTTGAGCATGAGAGTGGTGAGAGGCTGGAATGGGTTGCCCCTGCAGGGAGGTGTTTGGGGCCAGATCCCTGGAGGTGTTTTTGGCCAGGCTGGCAGAGGCTGTGGGCAGCCTGCTCTAGGGTAGGGTATCCCTGGGCATGGCAGGGGAGTTGGAACTGGCTGATCCTTGTGCTCACTCCCAACCCTGACTGATTCTAGGATTCTAATCTATTCAATTGTTGGGAGCTCAACACAGTTCTTACAACTGCTCTGAAGTTTTCTCTAAGATACCTCCACAATTTCAGCCAAGTTCTTCCCTTCTTGTTCAGGCCTCTTTAATATATATTCATTTGGAAACTTTTTCAACAGCTAATCACGAAAGGTAAAATTTATGTCTAAGTCAGCAAGGGCAAAGCTCTTCCATTCATAGTGCAGAGGGAAAAAAAAAAAAGGGCAAGCTCCCCTGTACAGTGCATCTATGAATACCTGATGAGAGTGGTGAGAGGCTGGAATGGGTTGCCCCTGCAGGAAGGTGTTTGGGGCCAGATCCCTGGAGGTGTTTTTGGCCAGGTTGGCAGAGGCTGTGGGCAGCCTGCTCTAGGGTAGGGTGTCCCTGGGCATGGCAGGGGGGTTGGAACTGGCTGATCCTTGTGGTCCCTTCCAACCCTGACTAATTCTACAATTTAACACAACACAGGACAATTAAATTCAGATTCCTTCCTGAAGTTCTACAGTTATAGAATCATAGAATGGTTTAGGTTGGAAGAAACCTCAAAACTCAGCCAGTTCCAACCCCCCTGTGCCAAAGGCAGGGACACCTCCCACTAGAACAGGTCGCTCAAGGACTCATCCAACTTGGTCCTGAACACGTTCAAGGAGGCTGTGAAGCACAGAAGCACAGAATTTGATCAAAGATCCCATTCTGTGCTCCACAACCTCCCTGGGCAACCTGTGCCAGTGTCTCACCACCCTCACCGCAAACAACTTCCTCCTAACATCCTGTTCAAATCTCCCCTCTGACACTTTAAACCCATTCCTCCTCATCCTGTCATTACAAGACTTTGTGATAAGTCCCTCCCCCAGCCCTCCTGTAGGCCCCCTTCAAATGCTGGAAGGTTGCTATAAGGTCTCATAGAATCATAGAATGGTTTAGGTTGGAAGAGACCTCAAAGCTCATCCAGTTCCAACCCCCCATGCCACAGGCAGGGACACCTCCCACTAGAACAGGTCGCTCAAGACCTCATCCAGCCTGGCCTTGAACACCTCCAAGGAGGGAGAAGCCACAACCTCCCTGGGCAACCTGTGCCAGTGTCTCACCACCCTCACTGTGAAGAACTTCCTCCTAACATCTACTTTCAATCTCCCCTCTGACACTTCAAACCCATTCCTCCTTGTCCTGTCATTACAAGACTTTATGAATAGTCCCTCCCCAGCCCTCCTCTAGGCTGCCTTCAGATCCTGCAAGGCTACTATAAGGTCTCCTGGAAGACTCCTCTTGTCCAGGCTGCATAGCCCCAATTCTTTCAGCCTGTCCTCATAGCAGAGCTGCTGCAGCCCTCTGATCATCTTTGTGACCCTCCTTTGGTCTATCTCCAGCAGTTCCACACCCTTCTTCTGGTGGGGGCTCCAGAACTGCATACAGGATGTTGGAGGGTTGAACTACATTATCCTTATGGTCCCTTCCAACCCTGACTGATTCTATGATGTGGCCCCAAGCACTTGGTCCCTGTCCCCCTTCACATCCCCTTTAAAAGCCCTGCCAGCTAGCCCTGCAATCTCCTCCACAACAGAAGAAAGGGAACCATGAGCAAGTCTTGTCCTCAAGAGCAACTTCTAAGCACACAGGTTACACATGTAAGGATAGTAAACACAAGAACAACCTTCTACTGACTTCAATTCCTAAAGCTTCTGTTCAAATGCTTCTCCCATAATAGACCTCTTAGATGACACTGAACAAGTCAGCAGTTTAAGAAGAAAAAAAAAAAAAAGTATTACTGTAGACATCTTGTTGACAAAAAAAAAGTCTTTCAATTGAGGTGCAGGCACAGACATGCATCACCCAAATAAGCAGCAAAGGGAGGGAGGTCAACTGGTGGTACACCAACCTCTTTCCACCTGGAAGCCCTGCAACAAACAGTTCTTCAGCTAGGAAAATGTATTTTGTGGTCAAACATCCTATTGACAAGTAGCAGGGTAGCTTTTTTTAAAGATTTCATCTAAGCTATTTATTCCAGGAGTTATTTTGGTGCTTGTTGGTAAACCTTCCTGCATAAGCAGTCTAAAAACATAGTAGGAGACAGTTTAAGACCTCTGCCTCCTTATCTGTTGCCCACAGGGCAAAGGAAGAGCTGATTTTAGAAGTAGGAAACAGCTGCATGGGAAGAATGTTTATATTATGATGATCACTGATATATATATCAATAAAAATATGAGAGGAGCTCAAAAATAAAATTCTTTCAATCACAGAATGGTAGAGGTTAGAAGGGACCAAGCTTAGAAACAAGACACAAACTGATTGTTCATGAGTGAAATTAGCAAGAAGGTGGTCAAAGACTGGAACAGGCTTCCTAGAAAGGTGACCAATGCCCCATGAAGAAGCATTTGGACCATGTCCTAATTATTTTTTAACTTTTGGTCAGCCCTGAACTGATCAGGCAGCTGGACAAGATGATCCTTGCAGGTCCCTCCCAGTTGACATTCTATTCTCTATGGATAATCAGATGTCACTACCCAACTCTTCCTCTTAAAGTCCAAGAGCACAGTTTGGACACACACAGGCTCACAGGATGTCAGGGGTCGGAAGAGACCCAAGGAGATCAAGTCCAACCCCCTTGCCACAGCAGGACCATCCAATCTAGCTCAGGGCACACAGCAACATATCCAGACAGACCTGGAAGCAGATGTGGAGAAAAGTCAATCCCAGGCTCACAGGATGTCAGGGCTTGGAAGTGACCCTAAGAGATTATCAATTCCAGCTCCCCTGCCAGAGCAGGACCAGACAAGCTAGCTCAGGGCACACAGCAACACATCCAGACAGAGCTGGAAAGGCTCCAGACAAGGAGATTCCACAACCTCTCTGGGCAGCCTGTGCCACTGCTCTGGGACCCACACAGGCAAGAAGTTGCCTCTTGTGTTGAGCTGCAACCTCCTGTGCTGCAGCTTCCATCCGTTGCTCCTTGGCCTATGGCAGGGAGCAGTGAGCAGAGCCTGTCCCCCCTCTCCTCAGCCCCAGACCTCAGATAGTTATAAACATTGATTCAATCCCCTCTCAGCCTTCTCTTTTTCAGACTAAGCAGCCCCAGGTCCCNTCAGATAGTTATAAACATTGATTCAATCCCCTCTCAGCCTTCTCTTTTTAGACTAAGCAGCCCCAGGTCCCTCAGCCTCTCTTCATCAGGCAGCGCTGCAGTTCTCTCAGCATCCTCACAGCCCTCTGCTGGCTCTTCTCCAGCACCTTTAATCCAAGAGCCTCTCACACAATTTATGGCAACAAAAGTAGTCTTGCATAACTTAAAAAAAAAAAACCCAAAACCAAACAATAAAGCAAAACTCTACCATGCTGCAATTCCAGACTGTCAGTAGTCTCTAGTCGTGCTTTTGTAGTGTAATACATCAAGTACTACTTTTTATCAGATGTTTCTCTTCATAGAGGAGAAAAAAAACCAAAACAACACAGACTTGAAGGAGATGCTCTTGAATATCAAAGTTTGTGTTTCTTAGGTAAACAGTCTGCATGCCATCCATAAACTTAGATTAGACACAAACAGCCCCAAACCGTGATCTGGGTGAAGTGCCAACACAGTCAGACTGTCAAATTAGCTATGTCAGCAAACTGCTTCCCACTCCTGTCACCACTGACTCAATGCCCTAAGATAGTAACAGAGATATCACTACCCTCTAGATGTTATAGAATCAGCCAGGGTTGGAAGAGACCACAAGGATCAGCCACTTCCAACCCCCCTACCATGCCCAGGGACACCCTACCCTAGAGCAGGCTGCCCACAGCCTCTGCCAGCCTGGCCAAAAACACCTCCAGGGATCTGGCCACAAACACCTCCCTGCAGGGGCAACCCATTCCAGCCTCTCACCACTCTCATGCTCAACAACTTCCTCCTCACCTTCAGCCTCAATCTCCCCACCTCCAGCTTTGCTCCATTCCCCCTAGCCCTGGCACTCCCTGACACCCTCAAAAGTCCCTCCCCAGCTTTCTGTAGCCCCCTTCAGATCCTGGAAGGCCACCAGAAGGTCACCTGGGAGCCTCCTCTTCTCCAGCCTGCACAGCCCCAACTCTTTCAGGCTGTGCTCACAGCAGAGCTGCTGCAGCCCTCTCAGCATCATCCTCAGGGCCCTTCTCTGCACACCTCCAGCATCTCCACATCCCTCTTGTCCCAGGGGCTCCAGCACTGGATGCACTACTCCAGGTGGGCTCTCAGCAGAGCACAGCAGAGGGGCACAATCCCCTCCCTGGCCCTGCTGCCCACACTGCTCCTGCTGCAGCCCAGCCTCTGCTTGCCTTTCTGCCCTGCAAGTGCACACAAAAAGCCTCATCTTCAGCTTCTCCTCCACCACCACCCCCAAGTCCCTCTCCTCAGGGCTGCTCTCCAGCCACTCCCTGCCCAGCCTGCATTGGTGCTTGCCATTGCCTCCACCCAGCTGCAGGACCTTGCCCTTGGCCTTGTTGAACCTCCTGAGCTTGGCTCGTGCCCACCTCTGCAGCCTGTGAAGATCCCTCTGGATGCCATCCCTGCCCTCCAGCCTGGCTGCTGCACCACACAGCTTGGGGTGCTCAGCAAACTTGCTGAGGCTGCACTCAATGCCTCTGTCCATGGCACCCACAGTAATAGATACTGAGGTTTTTTCTGCTAAGCTATAAGAAGCCTACTGACAAACAGCTCAAAGCATGCAAAAGGTCTCTCTTGTCATTTTAGCCGCTTAAAACTTCCACCAGCAATGTCAGCTTATTCCCAGCAGCAAATGGCAAGATGCACTGCTAGGTGCAACTGGCAAACTGCTTCAGGGGCCTGTTTGCATAACTCACCTGTACCTGCACTTTGATCAAGCTGACACTTGGCTCTAGCCAAAAATACACTGTATACTACTACAGCTTTCAGCTTTTTTTACTCCAAGCCTCACCTCACAGGTACTCCTGTGTGTCTACAGTAACCTTAAGCACCCAGAAACCTTCTGAAGAACTGAAATCTAACAACAACAGGAGGAGGGGTAATGAGTTTGAAGTGGCAGAGGGGAGATTTAAACAGAATGTTGGGAGGAAGTTCTTCACAGTGAGGGTGATGAGACACTGGCACAGGTTGCCCAGGGAGGTTGTGGCTGCTCCCTGCCTGGAGGTGTTCAAGAGCAGGCTGGATGAAGCCCTGAACATCCTGATCTAGTGGGAGGTGTCCCTGCATATGGCACAGGGGGATTGGAACTGGCTGAGCTTTGAGGTCTCTTCCAACCTAAACCATTTTATGATCCCTGGACGTATTCAAGGCCAGGCTGGATGAGGCCTTGAGTGATCTGTTCTAGTGGGAGATGTCCCTGCCTATGGCACAAGGCGGCTGCCAGGAGACCTTGGAGTGGCTTTCCAGGATCTGAAAAGGGCCTACAGGAAGACTGGGGAGGGACTCTTGGCAAGGTCTTGTAATGACAGGATGAGGAGGAATGGGATTAAAGTGGTGGAGGGGAGATGGAAAGCGGACATTAGGAGGAAGTTTTTTGCAGTGAGGGTGGGGAGACACTGGCTCAGGTTGCCAGTGATCAAAGATTCACATTCTGTGCTTCTGTGCTCCACAATCTCCCTGGAGGTGTTCAAGGCCAGGCTGGATGAGGTTTTGAGCATCCTGATCTAGTGGGAGGTGTCCCTGCCTATGGCACAGGGGGATTGGAACTGGATGAGCTTTGAGGTCTCTTCCAACCTAAACCATTTTCTGATTCTAACTTTTTCTTGCAAAGGAGGACAAATGGAACATGTGCAAAAGAACAAAACTGATGTTATATACTTCAACAGTATAAAACAGAAGGTAAACACAGACATGTTAATAAAAGACGGGCTTGGGGGTTAAAAAAACCAAAACAAGTCAGACTTGTGATGTCAGCACCTGTGTGAACATCTGAGATGCCATTTCTACTTGAGCAGCAAAGGGTAACCACCGTGGACTGAGTACTGGACATAAAATCAACTCCTGTTGAAATCTCTAAGTCTTGTCAGTATCAGGCCGTAGCATTTTTCTCTCAAGTACAGCCCAAATGGTGTCTCAAAGAACAGTAGGAAGTTTAAAGGGAGTGTGAAGATCATCTGGGCCAATTCCTTGCTAATGCCACTCCCCTTTCAAACACAAATTAGGGAATTCTCCCCTCTAAGTGTCATAGAATCAGTCAGGGTTGGAAGGGACCACAAGGATCAGGCAGTCCCAACCCCCCTGCCATGCCTAGGGACACCCTACCCTAGAGCAGGCTGCCACAGCCTCTGCCAGCCTGGCCCCAAACCACTTGCCTGGGCAACCCATTCCACAGTGTCTTAAAAATGCATATGTCATAAGCAAAAATCAAGGCTTTAACCTCTGAAATTGCAAAATTGCTTCCAGTTAATAAATAGAGAGTAAGTTAACATCAAGCTGATCCTAAGGTGTTCAAGAAAAGACTTAGTGCCATTGGCTAGGGCTGGGGGATAGGTTGGACTGGATGAGCTTGGAAGTCTCTTCCAACCTGGCTGATTCTGTGATTCTATAAAATATTTTAGTTCTGCTTTCTACTAAGTTATACAAAGACTATGGATGATAGCAACAGCCATGCAAATACGGATTGGTTGCAAAATATGTTACACCAACTGCAAGAGCCTGAAGACAGGTTAGATTCTCTGCTGCACTTTGGAGATAGACAAAACCTCACAGCTGTCTCTTGTTACTCAGAAGCCTACAGGTTTATTCTCAGTTTTGCTATATGTCAGTCTTGAATGGTAGGAAGAAAGCCTCTAGGAAGACAGGAAGTAATATCCCTAGTAATATCCAGACTCCTATCCCAGAGAGTCTGGGAAGACAGGAGGTAAGCTGTATGCCCTATGAGGAGAGGCTGAGGGAGCTGGGGGTGTGCAGCCTGCAGAAGAGGAGGCTCAGGGCAGAGCTCATTGCTGTCTACAACTACTTAAAGGGAGGCTGTAGCCAGGTGGGGTTGGGCTCTTCTCCTATACAACCAGCAACAGAAGGAGAAGAAACAGTCTCAAGCTGTGCCAGGGGAGGTCAAGGCTGGATGTTAGAAGGAAGTTGTTGGCAGAGAGAGTGATTGGCATTGGAATGGGCTGCCCAGGGAGGTGGTGGAGTCCCCATCCCTGGAGGTGTTGAAGCAAAGCCTGGATGGGCACTGAGTACCATTGGCTAGGGCTGGGGGATAGGTTGGACTGGATGAGCTTGGAGGTCTCTTCCAACCTGGCTGATTCTATTCTATCACAGGATTGCAGGGAGTATCACAAAGAACATCACCTGTTAAAATACTGGGACACTAAAATGATTACACCCAGGGTAGAGCATTTCTAAAAGGGCTTTCAACAGCCTCTCCCAAGCATCTCTAACTAATAACCAAGTGACAGATCTATGCTTTGCAACTGAGTTCTACAGCCATGCTTTGCTAGCACTCCTAGCTAACTCAGCAAACTTCAAAACACACCAAACTAGCCACCCAAATGTGGCTGGAACCATTCCAAAGCTGGAGAATTTTAAATTAGATCCATAGAATCCTATTATAAAACTAATTCTACCCTCAAAGAATTAGCATTAAAGCAAAATCACAAAATTAACCAGGTGGGCAAAGACCTCTAAGATCATTCAGTCCAACCTATCACCTAACCCTTTTAATTAACTAAACCATGGCACTAAGTTTCGCATCCAGCACCTGAAAACCTGCCCAATCACACAACTCTTAAACTATGACACTTGGTGGCTATTTAACTGAGAGTGAACACAGCATTTTCACTGCCTGTCAGATCACAGAATCATAGAATGGTTTAGGTTGGAAGAGACCTCAAAGCTCAGCCAGTTCCAACCCCCCTGTGCCATAGGCAGGGACACCTCCCACTAGATCAGGTCGCTCAAGACCTCATCCAGCCTGGGATGAGGTAAAATATATATATATATAAAGGGACTCTTTATATTGTATTTAGGAAGACTGAGGTTGGAATTTGATGTTACTCTTATGGAAGCACAACTTCAGTGACTTTCCAGAATGTGCTCCTTTAATTTTAAGTAAAACCTAGCTAAGTGAAAAATATCCCTTGGAGTTCATTTACCAGGGGCCTCTGAGAAGGTATACTTGATGCATCTCTTTTGCTATGCCACCTGCACAACTATCTTAAGAGTTCACAAAATAAGAATAGCTAAATTGACAAGGAAAGCACAAAGATATATCTGCAGTGATCCTCAGTATACTTCCTGAACAGGAGCATCAATTGTTCGTATTTAAAAAGCCAAACAGCACAGAACAGATTTTCTGTACTTCCACTTCTGAAGACATTTCTGTTTCTAGCCTCATCCTCAGATTGGTTTGCCTCCAACAAATGACATACCTTAGAATCACAGAATGTTTTAGGTTGGAAGGGAGGTCAAAGTTCACCCAGTTCCAACCTCCCTGCCATGCCCAGGGACACCCTACCCTAGAGCAGGCTGCCCACAGCCTCTGCCAGCCTGGACAAAAACACCTCCAGGGATCTGGCCCCAAACACCTCCCTGCAGGGGCAACCCATTCCAGCCTCTCACCACTCTCATGCTCAGCAACTTCCTCCTCACCTCCAGCCTCAATCTCCCCACCTCCAGCTTTGCTCCATTCCCCCCACTCCTCTCACTCCCTCAAAGCCTAAAAAGTCCCTCCCCAGCTTTCTTTTAGGCCCCCTTCAGATCCTGGAAGGCCACCAGAAGGTCCCCTGAGAGCCTCCTCTTCTACAGCCTGCACAGCCCCAACTCTTTCAGGCTGTGCTCACAGCAGAGGTGCTGCAGCCCTCTGAGCACCCTCGGGGCCCCTCTCTGCACACCTCCAGCATCTCCACACTCCTCTTGTAATAGGCACTCCAAAACTAATTATGGTCAAGGTATTTCTAAATGACAGGTAAGTTTCCATGGGTTTCAGAGGGGTTAAGTGAGGTGTCATGGGCAAAGTCAGACACATGAGTGTGCATTTACAGAATCAGGTATAGAATCACAGAATAGTTTAGGTTGGAAGAGACCTCAGTGACCATCCAGTTCCAACCCCCCTGTGCTACAGGCAGGGACACTTCCCACTACAACAGGTTTCCCAAGGCCTCAGCCAACCAGGCCTTGAACACCTCCAGGGAGGGAACAGCCACAACCTTCCCTGGGCAACCTGTGCCAGTGTCTCACCATCCCCACTGCAAACAACTTCTTCCTAACATCCCCTTTCTATCTCCCCTCTGACACTTAAATCCATTCCTCATCCTGTCATCACCAGACCTTGTCAATAGTCCCTCCCCAGCCCTCCTGTAGCCCCTTTCATATACTGAAGACTACTATGAGGTTTCCTTGAAGCCTTCTCTTCTCCAGGCTGAAGAGCCCCAACTCTCTCAGCCCATCCTCAACATGTTACTAACATGTTAATAGGGTATACCTCAACAGTTTAAGATGCACCTCATGACAAACCAAGAACTAAACTCTACTGTAATAATGCACTGTCACTACACTGAGTACTAAGGTGCATCTTAAACTGTTGAGTAAGAAGTATCTGAGAATGGTTAGCACCCAAGGGTCATACTGCACATCTTATCTTGGCCGTATCAATGCAGCAGTCATTAACTGAAACAATTCAGATTGAACTTAACTAGGATCATAGGATCACAGGGTGTTAGGGGTTGGAAGAGACCCAAGGATATCATCTAGTCTAACCCTCCCTGCCAGAGCAGGACAATACAATCTAGCTCAGATCACAGAACAACACACCCAGACAGGCCTTGAAAGTCTCCAGAGAAGGAGACTCTACAACCTCTCTGGGCAGCCTGTGCCAGTGCTCTGGGATCTTTACAGTAAAGTAATTCATAGAATCATAGAATGGTTTAGGTTGGAAGAGACCTCAAAGCTCATCCAGTTCCAACCCCCCTGTGCCATAGGCAGGGACACTTCCTACTAGATCAGGTTGCTCAAGACCTCATCCAACCTGGCTNAAGTCCCAACTCCTTCAGCCTGTCCTCATAGCAGAGCTGCTGCAGCCCTCTGATCATCTTCGTGGCCCTCTTCTGGACTCTCTCCAGCAGTTCCATGTCCTTCCTGTGCTGGGGGCTCCAGAACTGCACACAGTACTCCAGGTAGGGAGTGTGTTCCCCCTTGTGTGGAGATGGAACCTCCTGTGCTGCAACTTACATCCATTGCTCCTCGTCCTATCACAGGGAGCAAGTGACAAGAGCCTGTGTTCCCCTCCTGACCAGCCCTCAGATATATATACACATTGATTAAATCCTCTCTCAGTCTTCTCCAGACTACAAAGTCCCAGGTCCCTCAGCCTCTCCTCCTAAGGCAGCACTCCAGTCCCTAATCATCCTCATAGCTCTCTGCTGGGCCCTCTCCGGCATGATCCCTGCTCCTTCTAAACTGGGGAGCCAAAAACTGCATGGACTATTCAAGATGGGGGTCTCACCAGGGCAGAGCAGAGAGGGAGGAGAACCTCCCTTGATCTGCTGGACACACTCTTCACACACCCCAGGCTCCCATTGGCCTTCTTGGCCACAAGGGCAGGGGTAATTTGTTATCCACCAGCTCTCCCAGGTCCCTCTCCACAGGGCTGCTCTCCAACAGATCACCTCCCAACTAACTAGGAAAGCAAAGGAGCAGGGTGAGGATCAGGGTGGTGTTTCCTCCTCTTTTTTTTTTTTTAAGTGATGGATACTTCATCCATAAAACCTGGCAAGCTTATTAAGGGTAGCCTGTTTCTTATATCAGATTATTTTCACACCTCCTCTGTAAAACAGGAGAAAAGTTTTTGGGGTTTTCTATTTTTTTTTTTCTACCTGGCAGGCTTGACAATTTTTTCCAGTCATCTGCAGCAAACAGAAAGAACTTTAAGGCTCAAGAGGTGACTTAATTTCCCAGCTCAAGTATCCTAGGAAATTCCCTCATTTCAGAGGCATTTTCCAGCAGGAGGCCCCCTGCTGGTGCCTGACTCCCCCCACAGCAACTTTGTCCTGTCCAACAGCAACTCCAACACCACTGCTTTCAACAGCTCCTTCAGCTGCAGACAGCTCAGGCTCTACTGTTCATGTAACATAGCTTCCGTTCATAATAAAGACTCACCTAACCAGACTAAACAGCAGAACATTGCATTCTCACTTTTCTTTTTTCCCCCCAGTCCCTATTGCAGCCAGTAAAAAGATTTATACAGGATGTGGAAATACTTAAAAAAGACCTAGTGGACATGTACAGAATGATCTGACAGTTTCATTTCAAACACTTAAGCCTTAGGATCAGGGCAGGTGCTTATAACCTTTGAATCATAGAATCAGTCAGGTTTGGAAGGGACCGCAAGGATCAGCCAGTTCCAATCACCCAACCATGCCCAAGGAGCAAAATAACACTTGAGGAACAATTAAGCTATCCACACAGCTACAGGAAGTTGGGAAGGAAGTTCACTTTTGACTAGAAACCAATTTACCAAGTTACTCAACCAATTATACTGTGATTTGTCAGTTCAAGCACTAAAGTCCTGTAGCCTATACCCAGTTTCAGAATTTAGCCTTCTCCCTAGAATCACAGAATCAGTCAGGGTTGGAAGGGACCAGAAGGATCAGCCAGTTCCAATTCCCCAACCATGCCCAAGGAGCAAAGTAACACTTCAGAACAATTAAGCTGCTCCCTTCCTGGAGGTGTTGACAACCAGGTTCGATGAGGGCTTGAGTGACCTGTTCTAGTGGGAGGTGTCCCTGCCTATGGCACAGGGGGGTTGGAATTGGCTGAGCTTTGAGCTCCCTTCCAACCTAAACCATTCTATGATTCTAAGCTATCCACACAGCTACAGGAAGTTGGGAAGGAAGTTCACTTTTGACTAGAAACCAATTTACCAAGTTACTCAACCAATTATACTGTGATTTGTCAGTTCAAGCACTAAAGTCCTGTAGCCTATATCCAGTTTCAGAATTTAGCCTTCTCTCTAGAATCCTAGAATCAGTCAGGGTTGGAAGGGACCACAACCCATTCCCAGAGAGCAAAAAAACACTTCAGGAAAAACTAAGCTATCCACACAGCTACTGCAAGTTGGGAAGAAAGGTCACTTTTGACCAGAAACCAATTTACCAAGTGATTTAACCAGTTATACTGTGATTTGTCAGTACAAGCACTAATGTCCTGCAGCATATGCCCCATTTCAGAATTTAGCTTTCTCCCTAGAATCACAGAATCAGTCATGGTTAGAAGGGACCACAAGGATCAGCCAGTTCCAATCCCCCTGCCATGCGCAGGGAGCAAAATAACACTTCAGAACAATTAAGCTGCTCCCTCTCCGGAGGTGTTCAAGGCCAGGCTGGATGAGGCTTTAAGCGACCTGTTCTGGTGGGAGGTGTCCCTGACGATGGCACAATGGGGTTGGAACTGGCTGAGCTTTGAGCTCCCTTCCAACCTAAACCATTCTATGCTATTCACACAGCTACCAGAAATTGGGAAGGAAGTTCACTTTTGACCAGAAACAAGTTACTCAACCAATTGTACTGTGATTTGTTGGTACAAGCACTAATGTCCTGTAGCATATGTCTAGTTTCAGGATTTAGCCTTCTCCCTAGAATTCTCCCCAGAATCAGTCAGGTCTGGAACGGACCACAAGAATCAGCCAGTTCCAACCCTCCTGCCATGCCCAAGGACACCCTACCCTAGAGCAGGCTGCCCACAGCCTCTGCCAGCCTGGCCAAAAACACCTCCAGGGATCTGGCCCCAAACCCCTCCCTGCAGGGGCAACCCATTCCAGCCTCTCACCACTCTCATCATGAACAACTTCCTCCTCACCTCCAGCCTCAATCTCCCCACCTCCAGCTTTGCTCCATTCCCCCTAGTCTTCTCACTCCCTGAAACCCTCAAAAGTCCCTCCCCAGCTTTTCTGTAGGTCCCCTTCAGATTCTGGAAGGCCACCAGAAGGTCTCCTGGGAGCCTCCTCTTCTCCACAATGCACAGCCCCAACTCTTTCAGGCTGTGCTCACAGCAGAGGTGCTGCAGCTCTCTCAGCATCCTAGGGGCCCTTCTCTGCACACCTCCAGCATCTCCACATCCCTCTTGTAATAAAGGTTCCAAAACTAATTATGGTCAAGGTATTTCTAAATGACAGGTAAGTTTCCATGGGTTTCAGAGGGGTTAAGTGATGTGTCATGGGCAAAGTCAGACACACGAATGTGCATTTACAGAATCAGGTATAGAATCACAGAATGGTTTAGGTTGGAAGGGACCTCAAAGCTTAGCCAGTTCCAACCCCCCTGTGCCATAGGCAGGGACACCTCCCACTAGATCAGGTCGCTCAAGACCTCATCCAGCCTGGCCTTGAACACCTCCAGGGAGGGAGCAGCCATAACCTTCCCGGGCAACCTGTGCCATTGTCTCACCACCCTCACTGTGAAGAACTTTCTCCTAACGTCCTGTTTAAATCTCCCCTCTGCCAGTTTGAACCCATTCCCCCTCATCCTATCATTACAAGACCTTGTGAACAGTCCCTCGCCAGCCCTCCTGTAGGCCCCCTTCAGATACTGGAAGTTTGCTATAAGGTCTCCTCAAAGCCTTCTCTTCTTCAGGCTGAAAAGCCCCAACTCTCTCATCCTGCCGTCACAGCAGAGCTGCTCCAGCCCTCTGATCGTTTTTATGGCCCTTCTCTGGACACCTCCAGCATGTCCACACTCCTCTCGTCATAGGGGCTCTAAAACTAATTGTGGTCAAGGTATTTCTAAAGGACATAAAAGCTTTCATGGGTTTCAGCAAGGGTTCAGTGAGGTGTCACGGGCAAAGTCAGACACAGGAGTGTGCATTTACAGAATCAGGTATGAACATTAGCGTGGCCTTTCAGTACCTTAAGGGAGCCTATCTTAAGGATGCCTTCTGAAGTGTTCTTGTTGGGGGTAACAAAATAAAAGTCCAAGTAAAAAGACTTACCAGTTTAACAGCTTCCTGAGCTGCTTCTTTAGTACAAAAAGTGACAAAAGCATATCCTCTGTTTAGACCAGTTAGTGGATCCATCATCAAACGGAGATCCCATATAGGGCCAGCTTTCTCAAATAATGGAACAAGTTCATCTTCAAACAAGTCTCTTGGAATCTTGCCCACGAATATCTACAACAGACATAGTGTTGTTTATGAAAAAAAAAAAACCATAATAATTTCAAATAAATAAGGATACATCTATACATAAACACTTCCTCACCTCTGTACCAACAGATGGTTGTTGTCCCGAATATACAGACTCTGGAGGGGGTCCACCATACTTTCTCTGTCCAGTAGTCACATCCAAAGTGTAGCCAGTTCTCTCCAAGAGTGCCTTTGAATAACAAACTTCACATTTTACAATCACAGACAAATTGAGCTTCATTCACAAACAAGATNTTAGGTTGGAAGGGAGCTCAAAGCTCAGCCAGTTCCAACCCCCCTGTGCCATAGGCAGGGACACCTCCCACTAGAACAGGTCGCTCAAGACCTCATCCAACCTGGCCTTGAACACCTCCAGGAAGGGAGCAGCCACAACCTCCCTGGGCAACTTGTGCCAGTGTCTCACCACCCTCACTGTTAAGAGCTTCCTCCTAACATCCCCTTTAAATCTCCTCTCTGCCAGTTTGAACCCATTCCCCCTCGTCCTGTCATTACAAGACCTTGTGAACAGTCCCTCCCCAGCCTTCCTGTAGGCCTCCTTCAGATACTGGAAGGTTGCTATAAGGTCTCCTTGAAGCCTTCTCTTCTTCAGGCTGAAAAGTCGCAACTCCCTCAGCCTGTTCTCATAGCAGAGCTGCTGCAGCCCTCTGATCATCATTGTGGCCCTCCTCTGGACTCTCTCCAGCAGTTCCACGTCCTTCTTGTGCTGGGGGCTCTAGAACTGCACACAGTACTCCATCATAGAACAGTTTAGGTTGGAAGAGACCTCAAAGATCATAGAATGGTTTAGGTTGGAAGGGAGCTCAAAGCTCAGCCAGTTCCAACCCCCGTGCCATAGGCAGGGACACCTCCCACTAGAACAGGTCACTCATCCTACCTGGCTTTGAACATCTCCAGGGAGGGAGCAGCCACAACCTCCCTTGGCAACCCATGCCAGTTTCTCACCATCCTCACTGCAAACAACTTCCTGCCAACATCCAGATTCAATCTCCCCTCTTCCAGTTTAAACCCATGACCCCTCATCCTCAGAATTCCCCTTTCAACTCTCCTGCTTTGAAAATCCCACAGGCAAACAACTCTACTGGTAGTATTTCCAACAAGAAGCTTGCAAAAGGGTTAGAAAAACTCTCAAGTAAAGGAATAATGCTAAAAAAAAAAAAAAAAAAAAAAAGCAGATCCTCACAGGGAGTTTTTTTTCCCAATTCCTTCATGGTTAAAAAAAAATAAATAAAAAACCATAACACCAAACCCCAAATAATAGTAGAGTGATCCTCCCTTTAATTACAAAGATCTTGGTCTGAGCCACTTCTTGTTTTGGCATGTCCAATCCTGCAAACGTTGATGCACAGGAGTTCCCTCCCCTTAATGAGATTACTCATAAGTGTGAAGTTAAAGCACACATGTTTATGTGGAACACTCTGCTGACTGCTTCAGGTATCCAGTCCCTGAAGTGGGAGTGCTCCTTCCTCTCTTCCATCCTCCCCACCTCACATGCAGCATCCCAGCACTACTGACCCACACTAGAATCACTCAATACAGTTACAGAGGCACTGCCAACTTCAAAAGGTTAGGTGAAACTCGACATGCAAACACAGAAAGAGGAATTCCAACAGACCTAAGCTTGGTTTTGTAAAGACAAATCAACTCTACACACAAAGAAACAACATATTGAAGGGGTCTAACTACTAAGCTAATTATCTCACAGCTGAAAAACTGCAAAGATATTTGAAATGCCAGAGCCATCAGCAGTAAAAGCTCTGCTGCTTGAAGTCCTCAGACTATTGCTGTGACAAAAAACTACCTTTGAAAAAAATTTGGTAATGAATGGCATCCCAGTCCCAAAATTAGAAGAAGGGGGGAAAGATTTTCTAGTTTCACAAGCTCATAATTATTTGTATCATTTGCACTTTAAATAAGTAAGCATTAAAGATGAAACATTCTCTCACTTTTAAAGACAGAAATCAAACATGCCAAGATGGTTTTCCTTTCCTTCAGCTTTACCAAAGTAACTACAACATAGAATTTTAGAATAAACTGCAGTATGTCTAACTCACAAAATCACAGAATAAGTCAGTGTTGGAAGGGACCACAAGGATCAGCCAGTTCCAACCCCCCTGCCATGCCCAGGGACACCCTACCCTAGAGCAGGCTGAAACTCTTCAGACAGCAGTCTCTTGCTAGCAGAAGCATCAGTCCAAAAGATAACATTTCCAGTCCTAAGTTCAGGGTATACTTTATGAGAACAGCAATTAGGGTTCCTAAGTCCTAAATTCACTACAAGCTGGTTTTGCAGACACACATGGGAGTTGCTCCCTGTTCTGGAGCTGCTTTAAACTGAAAGGGTAAAAAATAAACCAAACTCAAAATATAATGAAAAATAAAAGCAGAGCCTAAAAAGCAGCTACAAGTACCTGGAGTCACACAATGGCAACTCAAAGAAATAACATTTCCAGTCCTAAGTCTGGAGTATAGTTTATAAGAACAGTAATTAGGGTTCCTAAGTCCTAAATTCACTACAAGTTGGTTTTGCAGACACACATGGGAGCTGCTGCCTGTTCTGGAGCTGCTTTAAACAAAGAAAAAAACATAAAACAAACTCAAAATATAATAAAAAATAAAAGCAGAACCTAAAAACCAGCTACAAGTACCGGAAGTCACACAGTGCCAACTCAAAGAAATAACATTTACAGTCCTAAGTTTGGGGTATAGTTTATGAGAACAGCAATTAGGGTTCCTAAGTCCTAAATTCACTACACTATGGTTTTGCTCCCTGTTATGGAGCTGCTTTAAACAAAGGGAAAAAAAAATAAAAGAAACTCAAAATATAATAAAAAAAGAAAAGCAGAACCTAAAAACCAGCTACAAGTACCTGGAGTCACACAACGTCAACTCAAAAACATAACATTTCCAGTCCTAAGTTTGGGGTATAGTTTAGGAGAACAGCAATTAGGGCACCTAAGTCCTAAATTCACTACAAGTTGGTTTTGCAGACACACATGGGAGCTGCTCCCTGTTCTGGAGCTGCTTTAAACAAAGAAAAAAAATATAAACCAAACTCAAAGTATAATAAAAAAATAAAAGCAGAACCTAAAAAGTAGCTACAAGTACCTGAATTCACACAATGTCAACTCAAAGAAATAACATTTACAGTCCTAATTTTGGGGTATAGTTTATGAGAACAGAAATTAGGGTTCCTAAGTCCTAAATTCACTACGCTCTGGTTTTGCTCCCTGTTATGAAGCTGCTTTAAACTGAAAAAACCAAAAAAAATTGAAACAACCTCAAAACATAATAAAAAATAGAAGCAAAACCTAAAAAGCAGCTACAAGTACCTGAATTCACACAGTGTAAACTCAAAGAAATAACATTTCCAGTCTAAGTTTGGGGTATAGGTTATGAGAACAGCAATTAGGGCACCTAAGTCCTAAATTCACTACAAGTTGATTTTGCAGACACACATGGGAGCTGCTGCCTGTTCTGGAGCTGCTTTAAACAAAGAAAAATATATAAACCAAACTCAAAATATAGTAAAAAAAGAAAAGCAGAACCTAAAAACCAGCTACAAGTACCTGGAGTCACACAACGTCAACTCAAAGAAATAACATTTCCAGTCCTAAGTTTGGTGTATAGGTTATGAGAACAGCAATTAGGGTTCCTAAGTCCTAAATTCACTACAAGTTGGTTTTGCAGACACACATGGGAGCTGCTCCCTGTTACAGAGATGCTTTAAACAAAGAAAAAAACATAAACCAAACTCAAAATATAATAAAAAAGAAAAGCAGAACCTAAAAACCAGCTACAAGTACCTGAAGTCACACAATGTCAACTCAAAGAAGTAACATTTCCAGTCCAATGTTTGGGATATAGTTTAGGAGAACAGCAATTAGGGCTCCTAAGTCCTAAATTCACTACAAGTTGGTTTTGCAGACACACATGGGGTCTGCCCCCTGCTATGGAGCTGCTTTATACTGAAAGAAAAAACCAAAACAAATTAAATGAAACTCAAAACATAATAAAAAATAGAAGCAGAACCTAAAAAGCAGCTATTAGTACCTGAAATCACACAGTGCCAACTCAAAGAAATAACATTTACAGTCCTAAGTTTGGAGTATAGGTTATGAGAACAGCAATTAGGGCTCCAAAGTCCTAAATTCACTACAAGTTGATTTTGCAGACACACATGGGGTCTGCTCCCTGTTACAGAGCTGCATTAAACTGAAAGAAAAAAACAAAACAAATTAAAACAAACTCAAAATATATTAAAAGATAAACGCAGAACCTAAAAAGCAGCTACCAGTACCTGAAGTCACACAATGTCAACTCAAAGACCTATGCTGCCAAGTGCCCCAAAACTAACTGTGGAACACTACACCTGTCCCAACTAGGCAGAAAGTCAACTGTCAACCCTTTTTCACTTTGATATACATTCAGCTCCAGTAATTAACACTAAATTAACTCTCCCCTTGAAAAGAAAGCAGTTCAATATAAAAATGCAAGTGACATCCTTCAAAAGCTACTTATTAAAAAAAATGAAGCTGTTTAGGTTAAGAACAGCACAGTTGCAGAAGAATCAAGTCAGCGGTCACAACAGCTTTCAGAAATCAGACTTCTAGGCACATACCTTGATTTTTGCTTCATCTGGTCCTTTACTGGAATCTGCCACCTTGGTCCCCTGTTTTTCCCTCTGCCTGTATGTCTTCATGACTCCACATAAAAAGGCACTTTTGTTCTGCAAAAGATAAAGGCTACTCTTCAGTCCTGCAAAGGGTGACAAGCCAGAACCTAATTTTACTTTGAGCTAATAGGGTGCTTGTTTTACATGTGGATCACGGGAAGAGAGTAAAAACAACCCTCCTGCCAGTCAATTAGCAGTTTGGCCCTCAACAATTACAGTGTAAGCTGCTCATTATTACCTGAACGTGTGAGAGATCACTGTCTTTAAACTGCTGAAGAACTGCCAATGCACCTTCTTCATTAAATTCCTTTAAAGCTTCAATAGCTCTTTCATCTAGATCACTATGTGCAACTAGCCCTGGAGAAGAGGGGGGAAAAAAAAACAACAATTATTATTAATTTTATTTGGGCAGCAATCTTCCTACAACCACATTTAACACACACACACACACACAACCCCTTAATCAATCACTTATTAACTTCAGTTAGAATACCGAGAAATGACTTAGTCCTCTTCAAAGCAGACGTTTAAGTGAATTTAAATATTTTCAAATCAAAACGTGTCAAAAGAAAAAAAAAAGAAAGCTGGGATTTTTTTTTTCACTCTATAAACCCCTAAATTATACAGGCTGAGTTTATTTTCAATGCCCTGAAGAAGGATGCAGAAAAGTCTATGCAGAGTTTATTTTCCATGTCCTGAAGAAGGATGCAGAGAAGTCTATGCTGAGTTTATTTTCAGTGTCCTAAAGAAGGATTCAGAAGAGTCTATGCCGAGTTTACTTTCAATGTGCTGAAGGAGGATTCAGAAGGGTCTATCAAAACTCGACTGAGCTTGCCTAGCACCTTACAACGTTTTGAGAAGACTACAAACTGCAGCACTAAAAGCGACCACCACAATCCAAGAAAAAATAATAACCAAGCTTAAAAATGGCTTTTCCAATGTCTGAGCAAAGCAATGCAATCACCTTTTGCATCCCTGAGCCTAAATACTACGTCACCAACTATGCCTTGCATGAAAAGATGAATACCAAGACTTCAGCTACTTAGTTACCTACAACTACTATGAAAAATGCACAGAGTTCCACATCACCTGCTCCTCCTAAACATCATCTGTTGGCTCTTCCAGCTGCTGCTATGCTCACCTGCACACTTCTCCTCCTTCCCACCCCTCAAGCCTAGCCCAGAACTTCTCTCTAAAGGTCTGCTAACAACTTAAAGCACTGAATGGAAAAGCATCCACAGAGTCTGTCAAGACTGCAGTTCCCATACTTTTGGAAACCACAAAAAGTTGCTCTTTTAGCCCAAAAGACAAGCAAAATCCAATAACAACAACAAAAAAAAAAAGAATACATTGCAAGTGCGGGTTTGGCAAGTTTTGACATCTTACCTGCAACGTAAATTTCATCTAGTTTTTCAGCAACTTTCTGTGGTAAACCAGCATCAAGCAATGTCTGGAAATGCTCAGAATGGGTAACTGCAGCAGAAGTATCCATAGGCTCTTCAGTACCGTTCCCATTAACATGTTCAGTAGCCATGTTTCCAGATATCTGTTCGAATGCAACGAGCATCATCATTAAGCTAAGAGCATCTTCGAGTGGAACAAGTAATAACACATGCAACAGACTATCCTACTACCAAAAAAATAATAAAGCCAAGCCGAACAGATTATATTTAAAAAAAAAAAAAATTCCCCATCGCAAAACCGATCTAAAATTCAAAAAAATCCTAAGACCACTCCCCTGACACTTCCTGGCTTCGGATAAAGGCAGAAAATTCCTCAAAAGAAGCAGTAGCACAAAGGAAAAGCCCTAACACCACTGCCTAGCGGGGGTGGGGTAGCTTTCACTGCAGGTTTTTGCACAAGCCAGCCAGACACTGACTCACCTCCCTCTCCCTCTCTCTAACACGCTCCCGAAGAGGCTCCCAACAAGTTCGAA
>VWZI01008635.1:415010-518475 GCA_013396835.1 Psilopogon haemacephalus | reverse complement strand
AAAAAAAAAAAGAGGTTCTCATCAACTCTTTTTTATGTCAAAGTCATCACCTCCCCACTTCCCCAAGCAACAACGGATATACCATGGACACAGAAACTCTTAAACAGTTTAGCAAAGCTGCCTTTGTCCCCTGCACCCCCTTTGCAGAATGCATAGTTTACAATTCACTTACAAAATAAAGAAGCAATGCCAACCACATATGGGACCTTTTTTTTTTTTTTGAAAAAAGAACAAACAACCTCTTCTTAAGTTCAGTATCAAAATTCACATTTGCATAATAATACGTTTCAAGGCCATTAGAGAGGAATGAGAGCGAAGCAAAGAAAACTGCAGAGTCTCTCCTCTCTTTGTCTTCCTGAATAGAGCTGAGGGATCCCACTGGAGTTTCTTTCAGGGTGGGAATTTTGCAGGGCTACAGCAACAGCTCTTGATCTTGTACACCTCATGTTTTTGGTGGGACAAAGAGGTGAATTATTAGAAAACAACCAAAAACAAATGGAAGGAGACACTGCAGATTCCCATGTTTAGCTACAAACAGCTTCAAAGAAACAAAAAATTACTTCAGATTTTTTTTTTCTTTTTAAACACTTCTACCTCACCATTTCAAAAACTTTTTTTTTTTCTTCTTGTGTAATACCCTGTTCATTTACATGGCAACGTTAAGTGTGCTGGAAGTTGAAGGGTTGAAAAAAAACAAACTTCCTGTTTCTCTTACCAGGACATGGACAGAGAGGGCAAAAGTGTGCCTGCATCCACTACTTAACAGAAGCTACAAAACATCATCTTCTCTACATGTATAAATTTGTCTCAAACATCACTGTTTAAATTCTCCAGTGCTTACAAAAAAATAAAGCCACACACACTCACACTCATGCGCATGAACATAAAGAGAAGCCACATAGTACAGATACAAACTCAACCTGCAACAGCAGACTAGCCTAAAACTATCTACAGCTTCTGTGCATCACATGACATCCCTTTGCACCCCCCCCACCCCGATCTCTACCACATATGAATACGTATTGTGCAGTGTAGAGACCAGCCCAAAGATACTGCTTGTCAAAAGGGACCAGTGGGCTGCAATCTCCATGTCTGACCTCTTGAAAGAATTGACCATTGTCTCCCCTCTCCATCCGAGTGGTCTCCTCAATTAGTCACTATACTCACAAAGGCACATTCATCAATACCACATTTAACTTACTGCTTGTAAAAACATGAGAAAGAAAAAAAAAAAGTTAAGCGCTTAGACCCCAACCCATCCCTACTGACCCAGCAAGAAGTATCACAATAACGTGTCACTTGGTGAGACCTTACTCTACCTTTAGAAGGTACATATTAAAGAAGTCTTCCAACACCTCTTTTTATAATTTTTTTTGCATAAATGAAATGCTTTTTTTTTTTGTTTGTTTTTGGCTTACATATTTTGGAATACAGCACACTCACTATAAAGCTCTGTTGTAAGGCTACCCCCTAAAGTAAGGCTGTTCTACCTTGGCTTGCATTTTCACTTCATTTTGCTTCTTTTCTCCACACATTTCCAAAACAAAACAAAAAAACCCCACACAGCGCCTTATATAGAAAGGGTGAGCCATATCTGGCAGGGAGAGGGACAGGAAAGAAAGCACATATCATCATAACCATGTCACTAAAATAGCTATTCTAACAAGCTGTGCAACCTGCTCTTACTGCTCAACAGTAAATGATGAAGAAAATGTTCACTTATGGTTGTGTTTCGTCTGAAACAGGAGAAGCCCCCACTTTGTCTTAATTAAAAGAAACAAACATTAAAACCCCAACAACCAGACACAAGGAAGATAGTTCTGTGAATGCCAACAACACACACTAATACCCAGGAGGAGGCATTTGGTGCTCAAGGAAACATTTCTTGCTAAGCACTGACTCCTCCTATTGTGCATCCATGCAAACTTCTCCAGTCTCTTCTCTTACCCTCCGTCCACCACAGCTAAGAATGTCTGCTGCAAAAATACTTAACATTGACTGGCACAATGCATTCTCCCTTCCATATTTTTTTTTCATCTTCTTTTCCCCTGGAGCACTCTGTATTCATTAACAGAAAGGCTGTCAGAATCAAGTCAAAAATCTCCCTTTCTCACTATGAAGTTAACAGGAGCCCCAACACTGCTGAATGTTCACCAGTTCCAATTGTCACACATACAGGGCTAAAATGGCTCTTTGCAGAGGGCGCTCCATTTGCCAGAAGCTTGCACAGGACTCGGGGAGACTTTTAGAGAAAAGATTTTCCTGCATAGATCAATGAAAAGCAACACACGTGCAAAGGATGGATACAAACAGATGTCTGCTGCATGCCACAGATGAAGCTGCATCTATCCTTGCCTGACAATAGATTTAAAACAGACTCCAAACCACCAGGAGCTGTGGTGCTTTTTGTAGCAGAGACAAAACCTTAAATCACTTTCCATACAAGAACTAGAAGCTATAGTTAGGTACAAAGTTTAAAGTCTCACGTAACAGCACAAAATAGAGAGATATATTTTAAACAGGACCCTGACTCAGCTTTAACAGCAATGTAGACAGACCCTTGAATTCTACTGTAGAGAAAGCTCTGCTTGGTGAGTCACTACAAAATGTGCCAGATTACTATTACCTACTGCAGGAGAACTTTGGTAAAATTCAGCAACACTGGTATTTACAGTGATTGGACACTTATGCATAACATTGTGAGGGACACAAACTACCAAGGCTGCTAAAAATCTCCAGTGAGGCTCCGGTCATCTAGCCAAAGCAACAACTTTGCTTTAGCATAATTTTTGCTCTTTTAGGTTTGGATGTGAATTTGGGTTAACAGGGAAAACCGCCTCTGCCTACATTGGGAAACACCCTTCTGCCACAGGTGGAAGCCTAGGTACTGGAGGTGAAGGAAGAGATTCGGGTTTTAGACTTCTCCATTTTGATCACCACAGGAACGATTGGTATGATCTAGCTAACACTAACGGTTCCCAAAGTTGCAAAACAGTAGAAAACAGAGAAGTGAAATGGTATTCTGTGCAAAATCAATTTCGACAAATCACGTTCTGTGTATGTTGTTTCAGACTCAGGACCAAAGCTGCACTTCAACAGCATTGTTTGGGCTTTAAAAAAGATTTATTTTTTTTTTAGTATCAATTTCAACTTGGTTTTCTTGGCATTATTTTTCTGCCCACAAATACAAGCATGCCTATTTACAATTAAGAAAGCTGCTTCTCCTAGGGAAACCTTATCTCTCTGAAGAGAAGGAAATTCCTTTAACTCAATCAAGACTCATACCCTGAGATGCTAACCATCCACCACAAAACTAGCATTTCAATCCACTTGAGAAACCTGGATACTAAGCTCGTGTGATTTACAGTGAATGTGATATACACAACACAGATATTTGCTGCACTGGATGTACACAGGTCCTCATCTGCTACCTTGGCCCTGATCCAGTTATGGTTGACTTACACAAAGAGCCCTTACCCGAGCAGTACTAACTCATTTAAGGTCAGTAGGACTATTAATTACCACATGAAGATTACTCTTGATTTCCTGGACCAGACTTGGCCAAATTTGAGTATCTTAAAGTCAACAGGAAAACAAAATACAACATGCTTAGAAGCCCAAGAGGTAAACATGAAAAAGAATAAAGGAAAAAAAACCCAAAACCCCAAACTCCAAACCAAACAGCCCTACAGTACTGTTCAGATGCACTACTAAGACACAGTAGAAGATGTGCCAGCATTTTTAGGGAGAAAGATGTGGGGAGAAGTTCTAAGAAATAAACTCTTAGAAATTTAATGGGAAAAACCCTAAAATTTGAAAAGAGGCCAACTTAATACAGAAAGATTCAACTGTTGTTTCAAAGTTTGAGGTGGTTATCCCAGCCAGTTTGTTGAAAATATCCTGTTTATATTGCACAGGGGAAACACCTACCCCCACCCCCACTTGGCTTAATATTCTTGCTCACTACACAAGCCACTTAAAGTGAAGCAAAATAAAAAACTTGTAAGAAAATCCTGATACCCTGTGATCGCAGAAAAGCCCAAACCAACAAAAAAATCACACTCTGGGCAGGAGTCCAGGCACAAGCATAAAAACACTGGGAAAAGATGGCAAGTCTTCTAAAGTACAGTGGTACTAATAACTCCTTTCCAAAGTAAGTATCAGAGATGTCAACACGTGTTTCTGAGCTGTACCACGTAATTTCTACCCTTATTTTTTTGCTTGCTAAATTTTGTTGTCACTGATAGAATGAAATACTCAAAGCAGAGCAAACAATGATCAAACCTACTAGAAAACTCATACTGCTACACACACTGCAGAACGGGGTAAGCAAAGTGGCTGCTAACAAACGGATATTCACTTAGAAGACTGGGTTTTTTTCTTATTTTTACTAATTAAGCAACGAGGAAGTCAAAACCAGAAAAAAAAAGGAAGGGGGGGGAATGCTGAAACCACCTGGAAAGTCTATATATGTTTCAAGTGTATAACCTGGAGAACCAAATCAAAAAAGAAAATGATAAAAAAGGTTCTGTGACTTGAAATAGTGAAGTGTTTCTCAATGAAAGGTGTTTGATTTTTATCGTAGTCTATTCCAGGCTGTGCTTTCCCCAGCCTCACTTCCCTACACCTTCAGTGTGTTTCAACAAGATACCATTACCAATTCCCTTCCTGAAGAGCTCTGTGAAAGTCTAGAAATACCCTAACACTGATTCCTGATTACTTTTTGCTGTTATGTGCTCAAATGGTAGCAGAGTATTTATGACAATGTTGTCCCCAGAGGATGAGTCTACCTAGCACAATGCTCAGAATCACTCACAACAAGTAGGAGTGCCATGACAGCCATACCAGTAACATCCTGGTTAGCTACATATCATTTGGAAAGGAACAGAATTGCTAACTGGAGTGGGAAAACAGATTAATGTTGCTTCAACAATTTTGGAAAGCTATTGCTGAGGAGACAGTCACTAACATCTGCAGGCCTGCTTGTTTGGAGAAAGGAGGCACAGACTACAATAGGGTTGGAACCAGCAAACTGATGAAGCTCCAACTGTGAATCCTTCAGAAGTCACAACTCACTGTTTCAAGGTATTGTCAAGGTCCTGGGCTCTTTTTGACTAAATCCCCCAATTTCCTCTCTTTTAGGACACTGTCTGATAAAACACACAAGCTCTGGGGCAAAGCACTCTCACAGAAATTCTCTCCATAAAACAAAATAAAGATAACGATTAAAAAAAAATTTCCCAAACTCCCTAAAGTAATCCCTCTTACTGGCTCACGACAGGATATTTTTTTTTTCTTTCAAAGCTTATTGATGCATTATTTTCAACACACGTATGCAACTCAGGTGTACATAAAGCACAAGATGAGTACATGGGCAACTGATATGAAAAGGACAGGATTTTGGCATCCGATTTGCTTTCTAATAAGGAAAAGTTATCTCAACTACTGTTATGTAGCTAATTGCACAAGATGCTTAGGCAGCAAGCTCTTTTTCTGTAAGAACAGGTACAACTATTTCCACAAAGTGGCTGTACTACCTCACTTTGCCTCGTCTTCCCTCCCTTCCCCTACTGTAGGGCATGTAGGTGCATGTGAAAAAGGCACTAGCACGGTTTTTTGTGGTTTGAACCTAGCCATTCCAGGCAGAACAAGCCCCTGACCCTTAGAGCTAGGAGACAGAAGTTGGCCATCCCAACACTGAACTCTGAAGTTCACGACTGTAAGCCCTAACAGCCAGCAGCAATAGGGTGAACAGAAGAGTTTAACAGGTATTTCCCTCATATAAAACAGGACAGAAAGACTGGGAGGTGGTGGGGGTGGATGGAAAAAAAGCAAGCAGCAAATTTCCAAGTGGGGAATAAACTGACTCAGTATCTGAAAAACAGGGATGCTGATTTTTAATATACATTTTACTGGAGCTTTTCCACATTCTCTCTTTTTCAGTACTGAAAAAGGCAGAATAATAAAACTACTTCATTACTGGGTATAGTCAGCACTGGTTTTCTTTAGCACTACTTAAAAGTGATTTAAAGAAGCACCATCATGTATTTCCTCTTAGTCCTCCTAGCTGAGGACTCTTTCAGTTAAACTATACTGCATTTAATTATGTTGAGTTTCATTTTGCTTTTTACAAGGTGCTTGGAAGAGTAATTTTGCTTAGATTCAATCCAGAGGGAACAAAGTGATAGACTTCCATTCACACACTTCTCCATGCAACTGCACACATGTCTGCATGAGTTAACAAAGCACTATAAATGATAATCCTTCTTCTCCCACAACTTGTTTAAGATTACAATGAATTTCTGTTGCTGATGTTGATTAAGTTTTCTTAATGTATTTTAATTTGTATGTCTTTAAAATTCTTGATCCCTCACTTGACAGTAACATTTGGAGACTTTTTTTCTTTTTTCTTTTTTTTTCCTTTTTAATTTTTTTTTTAGCATTTTTATTTTAAAGTAAAAACTTTCAAACATTTTGAAGATTCAGGAACTTGTAAAAGTTTATCAACAAGAAACAGCCATCTATCTAGGATAAGGTTAAATAAACCATCTTCAAAAAACTGGCTTCCTACCCTAGAATTCCTGAGAACGCTTGCAAATTTAAAGCAGGAAAACAAAATGTTAAAATAAAAACAAAAACACTGTTAAATGCTCCCAGAGTTAGTCTTCATCTAAAATATATATATGCACTTTTTGGTCTTTTTTTTTTTTGTTATTTTTTTGTATGCTTTAATTTTTTTTTTCCCTTTAAACTTACAATGGAAGAACAATTTAGCTTTTTGTTTTTTTTAAATATTTCAAATCCCTCATTATGTCTTGTAAACAAGAGGGGCTCTAGCACCCGGCTTTCACCGTAGTATCGCAATGAACTCATATATAGCCCAAAGTGCAGGAAAAGGGACCTAAGGGCAGGTTGGGAGAGAGAAGTGAAGGTGGAACACAGCAATGAACCAGCATGTATAGAGCAAATCATGTGACAGAATGCATACTGGCTTCCTCAGGCCAAAGGTGCTTTGCTAGGAAGTACTGCTGGCACAGGACTTTTAAGTACCTGCTCTGTGTGTCCCAGTGTGGCTGGTCTTTGAGCAGAGACTAGCAGAAACAAAGCTTGATGGACATGTGCAGGCAGGGGCACTAGCTAGCAGGAGCTGGAAAAGAGTGTTTTGTTTCTTTGTGCATGGTGGGATTGATGAAATAGGAGACATGATAGAAAAAATATATTCAGAAGGAGCCAGAGTATGCTGCACACTCCAGTTTACTGAACAAATACAAACCTACTCATACTTTTTGTCACCTAACACTTTGCATACAAATCTACAGGCATGTGTATATGCAGCATTTCCCTCAGTCAGTCTTCCTTATGACACTGGGTTTACATAGAAAGAGCGAATTAAAAAAAAGCCACTCAACTCCCTAGCCCTTCCCTCCCAACTCCAGCATGCAGGCGCACGCACACACACGTATGCACACTCACACATACCCCTACGTTACTTAAATCTGCTTTTACTTCTCCCCACCCAACCCATGCTCAGTGTTAAATGTATTAGACATTGTCATATCCTTCAATGAAAATGCTGAAGAAATATTTCCCTATCTCCCCTTCCCCCAGGTAGTAAAGCCTGAGCGCTGCTCCTGCTGAGGGCTGGAATGGACAGATAAGTGCTGGTACAGAACGTCGGCACTTTGTTTGACAGCGTTATCCGCTAGACACCACCACAGGGAAGTTCTAGCACGTACAGAAAAAGTACCAGCATCTCTCTTCCCCCTTTTCCGAGTCCCACCCCCCTAAAAGACTTCCTACTTTGTGTCAAGGGATGTTTCTTCAAGTCTGCTACAAGTCTTCCCACAAAAAACAGGTCTTTAAAGTTTTGTTCCCAGCACGCACGTGCACGCACACACTGGCTATCACTGTGGATTATAGGTCACTCCGATCCTGCCCAGAGTACTACTACACTGATGCTAGGAAAAAAAAAAACCCAAACCTTTCCTTAAATACAGAAATTAAAAAGCAACAGTACAGAATAAGTAAAACCAAAAAAAGGTGCAATACTTTTTTTCTCTTTAAAAAAAAGTCTTTGCTAGTTATATACCTCCCTAAGCAAACCCACGTACACAGGAAAAAACACAACACAGAGAAACAAAAGAAAACGTTTGAAGTACACACTGGTTTTTAAGAACATTCGTAAGTAAACGTTTCTGTCAGTGATGGTCTGGTGCTGTAATACACCAAGGCCTGGCACAGGTAACGCTCACCATGAAGGACGCAGGAAGGAGTTAGCTGCATGTGCTTTCAGGAGATGAGGCAGGCTGGCCAGCGATTTCCTGACACCATTTAGTTTTTGTCAGTTTTAATACAAGCAGTAAATCAATTAAAAGGTTAATTTGGTTGGGCTGGACTTTCAAGTTTTTGATGGATTCCTCAAGAATGAATATGGGTGCCTATTTTATGCTTAGGGGAGAAAAGAAACATTTGAAGGTACTGAAGATTGTGAGAGACTGGATGAGAACGTTTGTCTCAGACGCACAAAAAATGGCAATGTCCTCTTCCCTCCTCTTTTCCCCTCGGTGGAAGAAAAAAAAATGGCTTGCATTTTATATCAAACACTCTAGGGTTCACTCAGTACAAAAACCCCCACATGCAGACATAAATAAATAAATACACTGCTACTCAAAAGACAACATTGGCTCCCTTCTCACCAAATCCTTCGGATATGGCAGTGTTCTGCTCTACCACAGAGTTAGAACAAGGGCTAGGAAGCAACTACCCACTCAGTATGATCTGCAGACTTGAGATAGCACCCTGCTAAAAATCAATTTAAAAAAGATCTACTGACAAATTATAATCCAGCCCAACTGGATTCTGCTTCAGCCACAGGGACTCCACCATGCCTGTCTTGTTTTCAGAACCAAGACAGGCAGATGGCCAGCCAGCCCGTAGACCATCAGCACTGCAGCGTTTCAAGATTCTATAGAGAGAGAAAAAATGCACATACAGGAACATGTGCACACGCACTCACACAGAAACAAGCACACGTGGGCAGTTACATGTGCCAGAACACACTGGTACTTATCAACCAGCCAATCACAAAGTGTTGGTTTTGTTTTGTTTGTATTTTTTTTTTNTCCCCCCCTCTTTTTCCTTTGAACCCCTTCCCTACCCCAACCCAACATGGTAGACCTAAGGACGGAAACACACCCAGTGCAAACAAAGTTAAAAAGCTATTTTTTCAGTATATATGTTTCTTAGCAACAACTTCCGTATAACATGAAAAAGTGAAAAACTAGAAACTAATTTTTTTAATTTTTTTTTTTTTTTGTGTTTAAATTTAAATGGTATGTGTACTTGCTTCACATTGTCTTTCTAGGTTGGCGTTCATGATTCAAGTATTTCAAGAGTGATATGTTCTCTTTTTGGATTCATATTCCAAACGAAAAAACTGAAGTTATATAAGGGAGGCAACTATGTGCTCAGACAGTCTGTCAATGACCCACCTTTTTTTCCTCTCTCTGTTTTTCTTTTTTCCTTTTATAAATGTATTTATTGCAAGTTGAAAAAAAACGAGAAGGTCAAGTTAGTGCTGCTGCTGTTCCAAAAAAGGTCACGAGGTCAGAGTTGAAAGTTCTAAGTTCAGATTGAATCCGACCCTCCTCCCAGAAGGTCTCCAGGTAGTAAGGGAGCAGGGCTGCCCATTCTGTGTGGATCCTCTACGCTTGGGACCCCCCACAAGCTTGAAGAATAGTTTGGAGGCCCCCACAACGAAGCGCCAGTGAGATCACCCCCACTGCTGCTGCTGCTGCCACCACTGCTCCACTGCCCAAGCCCTGTTGACCCACCAAAGAGATTCAACGCAGGTCCAACTGGATCTGTCTGGTTCTGTCCTGTCTCCAGGGATTGCCAGCCTGCTGTGGGTGCACTTGGAGTTGCTGCAGGTGTAGGGGGCTGAGCTTGTGCCAGAAAGCGACTAACCTCTTCATCTGTGGCAAACTCAGCCAGAATGGTAGTGTTTCCCAACACACACCTAAAAACACAAGACAAAAGAAAGAAAACAGTTAGAGCCAGAACATATGGGATTTGTAAGGCAAAACCAATACTGTTAGGTGTCAGATTCAAAGGAGGTATCAGACTGTCATAATGGAGCAAACACCATTATGAGCTGTTTTTGAACAGTGAAACTGACTCTCAGTTCAGGAACTTAGGAGTTTATAAGGGTGGGGGGAACCTCCAAACTGAATAACTAACATCCCTACCCCAACATTCAGTTGTTATGTCAGCAACAAAACCTTTCTAAATTTAAACTAAAGTCCTGAACACCAAAATTAAGAGCAATAAAAGTGCCTGTAAACAAAATGGTAAATATGTATATGCCAACTTCCAAATAGAACAGCAGAAGAATAGGTTAAAAGCCTGAGAAATACAGGAACTTTAGTGTAGTTCAGAAGTTTTATGTGAGTTTAAGAGCTTATCCCACCACTCCCTTACACTTCCGCAAAGATTTTTGTCTCAAAAGTTCTCATATTTTCAAAACATACCAGAACCACAGTCACTTCTGAAAAGCTTAAAACCAGGAAATCTAAGAACTGCAGCTTTCTAAGTTATTTCAGGTGTACCTCAAAACTACAGCAGATTCCCATACAATTGCATTACACATAGAAGAATGATTTAAATCTGATACACTTTGGAAGCTTTTATAAAATGGTTAAATTTGTACAGGAAGGTGCATACTGGTCACAATTCCACCCTATTTTCATCTTAGTTCTGTATGTGTCAACTTGTGCCAGCAATTAAAAAAACACAGATAGAAGGCACCTTGGCTTCTCTTCTCCCTCTGGTGATGAATGAGATTCCTTCCCAACTATGATAACTGAAACACATTTTGAAAGTGTAACACCACACAGATGTTCTTTGTTTGTGACTAATGCAGTATCAAGGAACAGACAAAGGGACTGCTCACATGTGCAGTGCAGTCTGGGCCTTGGCCGCCTCCTGTTTGGTGTTGTATCGGATAAGAGCGGTGCCCTGCGTCAGGTTCAGATGGAATGTCAGCAGTGGGCCATGCTGCATGCAGATCGTCCTCAAGGTTGACCCATCGATCTGAAGAACAGCCAGGATAAAACAGAAGTTTGTAACTCTTTCTCTAAACATACCTCAATCCTAACTTCATCTTGGTTATTACAAGAGAATCTGCTTTCATAAAGGAGAGCAGCTGAAAACATTGAGGAGAACACAAAGATTGTGATTTCATTTTCTAACCAGAATTAGCAGCCTTTGACTTCTCAAATAAAATTACTTTGCTTTATGGAGTAAGGGGAATTATTTTCCTGCTCACTTATAGCTTGTTGCCACGATCCTTAGGTGTTCTACTAGTTACGTGTAACCTCTCACAATCCTCAGCCATCAGGACATGTACTAAAGGAATGAGAATGCCTTAAGTCTCCAGCACTCTGGTCTCAGTAGAATGTAATCACTCAGTATTTACAAGCTCTTTGCAAAACTGGAAATACCATCTCTACAGTGAGAAGGCTTGAAAATTTGGGGTTTTGGTGCTTTTTTTGCCTCTGTGGTTTATGAAGCAGTCACAGAAACCAGCAGTGATCTTTCTGCCAAAGCCAGCAATGTTCCTGAACTAATGTTTTCACAGCAGTTCTTGCCTACATTCCTTCAGCAGCAGTTACAACTTCTTTCTTACCTCCAGTAACTGCTGTTCTCCAAGGTGTTCTGCACAGACAGATTCCATACCTGGTATGCCACAGGAACATGGCACACATGGATGAGATCCATACATACAGATATTTAAGGAAGTGATACTTCTTCCTTCTCCCTTTCCCCTCTTTCTTTTTGAGGTTTTTTTTGAACCTCGTATGAAAGGAAAGGAAGTTGTGTGTGGGTACAAATATGAACAAAGTTAAAATGGATAAACTGGAAATGAAGATCCTGTCCCCGAATCCACTTTAATCTTTGTGCTTCCTTCTCTTTACTGTACTGACCCCCAAAAGAATAGAAGATTTCCTATGGAAAAGACAGTTATAACCTGCTTCTCTTTTCTATTAACATAAATGCCTCCAAACAGCAGTTTTCTTCCATTACATGATTCCTAACCCTGTAATAAACTACTTCACACAAGGGAAACTGCACCTCTTCACACCACTCCTGTTTCCTTTCACATCAAGCAAGAGAGTCTTTTCTACGAAAGGAGCAGAGTTTGCCAGTATGAGTGATTGGAAGGAGACTTTAGTTTTTCCTTTCACATTGCTGTTTTCTTAAGACTTCATTAGAAGCATGACAAATTATCCTGCTGAACAGGAAACTCTGTCTAGACCGCAGGGCACTTCTGATAATCATACAGGCTTTTCCCAAACCTTGAATACAGACTAATTGATATTGCTGAAACCATGATCTCCACGGAATTCATGCTGAATGGAAGCGAGCTATGAGAATACTTGCAGGAAGATCTCAATAGACTGTTTCTGGCAGGAGTGCTGGAAACATTCTGTGGTTTCACTATGGAAACACTGAAGTGCAGACTGGCAGTTACACCAGACTTCTTACTGTTCTCACATCCCAAAGAACAGTCTCTTTAACAGTTCTACATAAGGGTCACTCAACTTGCCCTCTCTTCCAAGAAAGAAACCCTTTCTGTTCTAGTTTTTTTTTTTTAACTTTTGAAAGGTTATGATGATCATGCAGCAAAACCTGAACATATTAAAGTTGGCCGAAGAGATTACAATAGAAAACCCAATCAGATTCCAACCCAATTTAGTAGGAACATATGTTAAATATGCCGACAAATCTGGTTGCTATTAAAAGACAATTAACTCAAGAATCCACAAGTCTGTATCTCAGTAAAGCAAGCTAGTTCTTGGAAACAATACCTGTGGAGTGAGATTGTGAAGAACCAGCCAGTAGCTAGGACGAACTGAGCTACCATCACTCCAAGTAGATGCTGCAAATTAGAATACAGAGCAAACAAGACAGATTTTATATAAATGCCCACATTTTTCTTTAGTCAGCTCTTCAATCTCAAATCCAGCATTATCAGCCCTTGTAACACACGAAAGATTAGTCCTGAAAACAAAACCCTTGCATTTCACATCAAGATTAATTTTTCACTAGTTTATCTTTGAGGAGTTTCCCATATACAGAAGATGCTAGATGCCTAGCACTGCAAGGCCCCACACAGCAGGTACTCCTTCCTGGGAGTTCTTTGCCCTCTTTATTAACTCCCTGCAGCCAAACCCTCTCCAGCCACCCCCCACCCCAATTACTGACATCAAATTTGCATCTCAAGAAGGAACTTTTTTTCCCCTCCCACTTTTTACCAGACAGCTGCAATTTTCTTTCCTCCAAACCATTAGTGATGTAAAACGTACACTCCTCAGGTCTGATCAATGGTCCTATCAGCTGATTCTTCTCACCAGAGGCAAGCCGTGAGTCCTGTGTCCCCCAACCCCTGACCGATCGGGGTGCTGTGCTGTTCCATGGAGATGATGGTTTGGGGTTGGTCAGGCCAGGAGGTGGGCGGGGCAGCCCTGTAGTGTTCCTTGAGGAAATATGGTTTTTCCACATCTTGTTGGAGAGATGAGAGGGATTGTGTCCAATGGGATCCGGGGACCATGTTGATTTGTAATCACTGAATTTTGCTATCAAATTAAAAAAATTGTATGTTTCAGAGAAACTTAAAAGAGACTCAACTATTGTTCAACTGCACTATCTCTGTGAACTCTGACTGCATTTATACTGGAGACCAACACATAGCACAGAATTACACACCAGAACTTATCCCATCCAAAAGAGCTAAGCTAGATGCAAGTTAGTATTTGCTTTTTTAAATACAAGCTGACAAGAAGAAAACTTCTTACATAGTTTATGATCATGTAAATCAGCAGCAGTATATTCAAATCACTAATAAAATTAACTAGCAACTTTTTTTTTTTATATCTACACTACATTACAGAATTTCGTGCAAATTTGGACACTACTGAGCCTTCTTCAGGCCAAAAACTTGCAGATAACTGAGATGAACGTTTACCAGTCTTGGTCTATTAGGCTAATGTTACCTCCTAAAGATGTCCTCCTTATCATCAAAGCTTTCTCATAGATTTCATCCAGAGTTGCCACAATGGTAACACACAAAGGTCATTTAGTTGTGTGACTGAAGTAGTTTTTCCTTTGAAACATCCTGACAGTGCATATTAATTTTTCTTTCTAGAAAGCACTGCCTGTTAGGTGAAGTCAAGGTCAATACTGGATATATCCCTAACACATATCCATAAGAGTTCTTGAAAAGAGTTCAATAAGAGAAAAATGAACACTCTTCCCAAAACATCACTGTTACTATGGCATATTTGGAAGCTCTTCCTAAACAAGCTTTCCCTCAGATGACAGACTGCCAATTCTCCTTCTGATATCATGGGACATTTGTCACCCAAACAAAAGAAAAACAAAAGTCAAAATTGCTCAAGTAATTTTGTCTTCCCTTGGTCTGTAATGAGAACCAGCAAATAGAGACAGAGCAGCCTGGAGGAAAAGGCACTCATGTCAAGAACTACCTTAATGAGAACGTGCGTGCATGAACACAAATACAGGTATCAAGCTTTATCCACTAACAAAAGGTAGTAAATTATTTGAAACAATGGGTAAAAATTCAGGTTTACAATATGCCAGGGTTTTATGTAATAGTCCAGTTTGGAATCAAGACCACAAAGCTTTCAAGAAGTAGAAGTGTTTCATTTATAGTCTTTTCCATGACAGAGCAACTGTCAATAACAAGCAGGTTTCAAACACTAACATACAAAAGCGTCAGGAAGTGCTTAAAAACCTGTTTTCATTAGGCTCCATTTGTTTTACAAATGTGTGGGTTCTAAATCCCTAATTCAGCTGACCTACTTTCTGGCTGTCAAATGCTGACATGTAGTTTAACAAGAGGAACAGAAGATGCTACGCTTTCCAGGCAGTGGTCTAGTTTTCTCAGTTCAACTATGGCAATTCAATCATTTTTTTTAATCTCTCAGGTCTTTCCTATGTGCTAGGCAAAAATTAAGCAAGGACAGGAAGCTGATATATGCCACTCTTTTCCCTAGGCTATGAAAGAGAAATCTTTTTATGTCCTTGGAATGCTGCATACACAGATACTGCTTCAAGTCAGTCACTCCACACACCGGCAGCAGGAACGTTGCTTTTCTTGAGGGCTAAGCAGGATTTTCAACACATTTTGTGAGGATGCTGAGGTAACATGAACACAGCTTTTATTCAGTAAGATGCAAAAAACAGCCTGCACCAAATGCAGTTCTCAGCCATGTTCATCACTTCTTCTAGTTACACATAATTTTTCAGTTTTAAGTAGCTGTCAAGACAATGATGTCTCAGGACAAAACTGGCATTTTTAAGTACAAAATTCAAATGGTTCGGTCTGGAGCAAGTATTTCCAGCACCCTGCTCAGAAATATCTGCAGAAACCACTTTTCACAAGAAAGCTTTGGAGATAAGGATAAGAGGCAGATATCTGAATTACTATTTACACACAACCACTAAAAGCAAGAGGCCTAAAAGCCTTCTCTCCCTTCTCTAGTTTTCAGAGAATCACCAGTGTTATAAAAGGTGAGGCAAAACGTTCCCTTTTCATCACCCCAATATTCTTGAGTTAAAATGAGTAAAACTACTCACCTTACTACTCTGATCACTTAATGCACACATACAGGAGCTGGTATGCTTAAAAATTGTGACAGTCTCCAAGCTCCTTACACATGCTAGGCTGTGCATGTGTTATTCTCACCCTTCCTTCTGTATCTGTTTCTCACTGCTACTCTATTCTTTAACTTACATAACTAAGAATTTTGTGTTTGGACGGGAGAAAGGGCAGAGAATCTTAGTCCTGTTTTAAAAGAAATTACAATAGAGTATTTTGTCATCAGGAGGAAAACTAACTGAACAGACATAAACATTTCAAATGCCCCAGAAAGTACTGGAGAACAAAATATATTCAAAGAGGAACAAGAGTGAGGAACTATTAAGTGGAAAATACTTAGTCCAAGTAAGTTTTGGAGTCTGCATACCTGAAGTGCTATGAACGTTGGTGAAGGAATTGTCAGAGGCACTGTAGGGCCAGGCACCAGGTGAAGGCAGCGAGGTGTTGAGGGAAGAGTTAGACCCTATCAAAGGGAAAGAGAAGGCCGATTTAATTGAGATTCTCTAATACTGTTAGAGAGCCACAATTTGTACCAATGCCAAACTCCCAAAATACACAGCCATAGTGCAAAGACATATAAGACTTCTCTCTTAGTCAAATGCTATGACAGGAATATCATAATAGTATCAATAATCTGAATATTTTCTTATAATTAATTACTTAATTAAAATCAAACAGTCGAATTATTCATCAGATGCCAACTGTTCACCATTTTACCTGTGGTGGTGTCCCGCAGAAGTTGGTGGTCAGTATCTACAATGGGAGATGTGGCTGTCCCCCCCAGCACACTTCCAGGGGTCACATAGGGGTCAGACTCAGGGTCAATGTTTTGTATACCTTTCCATGGCACTCCTGGTTGGAACTCTGCAACAGGAAGAAAAGAAGGAATTAGATGCAAACAGGGAAATGTTATTTAATGGAAGTGACTGTGTAAGAGAATAAATAGTTGTCTTCTAAGCTGTTTCACAGGGGAAAAAAACAAAACCAAAGAAGAAAAAACCCAAACAAACAAATAAGTCCCACAAAAAAAACAAACCCCCTCAGACTTTTAGTTAAAATGTATTTCACATTTCTTCCCACAGCACTTTCTTCAGCATTGGAATATGAGTTTACACTACCACTAGTGAAGTCTAACACTGGAAGTGGTGCAAGTGCACACAATGTTCCACTATTTCTGCTTTACTAGATTCACATGAGGCTTTGTTTTACCCTTAATATAGAATACGTCTTAAAAGAAACACATCATTGTAAGACTACAGTCCGCACACATTTTGTGCATGCAAAAGCCTTTCCCATGGAAAGGATACCTACCTTAAGAGTTGGTAACATGTCAAATGTTGTCTTTACACTCTAGGTACACACAAACTTTACACATTACCTATCAAAACTGAGGTAATGCTAAGGTGAGATACTTTGTGGCAAAAGCAATGTATATGTATTCATTGATATCCTTCATGCTTCACAACAAGACAGAATATCTTTATCATGCTTTAGTTTGCTTTCAACTACAGCTCCAGGCATGCCAGATTTTTAAAGATAAGAGGATGAGTTACATGAAGTACGAAAATACAACAACTCGTCAGTGTAAGAGAGATCAGTAACTGAGTAGATGTTCAATGAATAAAGTGCTGTGATCAGTTTTGGAAGCAGTGATAAGAAAGTAAAAATGCCAAACAAAAACAAGCAGAGAAGCTTCAGATACTACATGACAATTTAGGCAAGTGTGAAAAGAGTGCCACAGTGGCAGATTTATCCCTTGAGGATTCAAGCTCTGCATCAACTAATGACAGAATATTGGAACTAAAAATTCGTGGTTGAAACTAGGATTCAGGATGTGCTCTCTAGTATAAAAACAGCTAAGGTGAATCTGGCATGAAAGGGTTCATGTCAATCAATCACCTTTGTAATGAACAAGCATAGTTAAGACTATGAACTTCACAGACAAGTATGCAAGAAAATGCAATACTATACTATTAGTTCAAACAATTGGCACAGCAAAGGCAATATTAGATTGTGGTAATGCACTGCAGGAGAATCTCAGAGAATGAATAAGGGATGCTTCACTGCATCAGAACTGGTCCATCTTGCCTACTACTCTGCTAACACTGGTAGGAGTGAACTTTCAGGGACACAACACATACCTGGCCACTATTTGTAGGCTACTCTCCTAGCACTCAAAGTCCTTCCATCTAGGATGTCAGAAATATCCTCTCTATCTGCTAGCATCTGCTTGCTTGTGAAACTGTCTAGCAATTGGACCCTGGTTTTGGTGTCGCAGGATTCACAGAATTACAGTTCTGCATTTCTCTTGCTCACTGCATTCATGGGTTTGTAAACCTCACTCACACCTCCCAGTCTTCAGGAACATAACAGTAATCTAGGACACCCTTACTAACCTATGAGCAATCAGCAATATATCAAGGAAAGAATCCATTCAGTTACTGCCAAAATACATTCTCTGACAAGCAAGACTACCTTAGACTTAGATCATCTCTGTTCTGAGACACAGTCCATGAATACAGGTTAGAACTCAAAACATTAGGACTACTTGGCAAAAACAGTCAAAGAAACCCCACAACAACCAAACAAATCCCCAAAAGGATAAAGTTCAAGTCTTGCCTTTGTAAAGATTTCTGAGATTTGGTGAGACTGAAGTGCATAATAAACTCAACAAAAAATTAAGGACTATTCAAACCAGGCTCCAAAGATCAAGTGGTGTACATTGATTCATCAGTAGAACCCTGGTATGGTGAAGAGTTTTCCTTGAACTTCAGCATACTGACAAACTTCCAAACTATCCTTTGAGTTTCATGCACATTCACCAACTCTCCCTACAGGCATGCTCTCTTAGTCATGAAAATATGAAGTAATTTCTCCACTGATATTTAAAAAGTCCTTCCAGAATGTTCAAGCACAAGATTATTAGGAAAATCATGACAGACACATCCAGGCCAGTTTGCCCTGAATATGTGACCAAACTGCTCTTGAAAAGGAAAATCACAGTCTAGTATCACCCAGGTATGCAAGTCTGTGTGACATAACCAAAAGATACAGTTCTCACCAATGCAGCAAAACTTGCTCTCACCTCCAGCTGTCATATCAGTTTGATTGGGCACCACTTCATTTATCTTTGTGCTGAACAATACTGATTTCTTGAACGGCAGAATTTCTGCAGCAGATGGCATTTAGGAGGAAAATGCGAAAGGTGCAGTCAGGGTGAGTGCTGAGTGACCACTGTATTCATTTATAGGAAAACCAACCTATTTCAAGAGGCTCTCTCTTGTAAACTTTTTTCTGTTAATAACTTAATTTCCAACATCAGGAAGAAAAATTCTATCTCCAGTGACAGTGGGCCTCATCTTCAAATTTGCACCTATTGTGTTAAAGGTTGGGTCTTCACTCTTTATTGAGGATGCTGTTAAGGTAGGTCTTGATTTCAGCTAAGTTTCTGTTCTTGAGAAAACCATAAGCTAGAGAAGTTATGAGACAGTTTAAGTGGCTGATGTTTATGGGACAGTAGCACTTGTCCCAATAGTCTACAGACCCGTAAGAGAGGTCTAGCAACACGGCAGCAGCTGCATAAAAGCCAGATGCCAAAACTAATGATCTGCTACAGACATCTGCAGTCTGTCATGGGCTACTCATTCTCACAATAAATTAGGCACGGCTCTGGTGATCCCAGTGATGATTTATGTTCACACTTTGTTGATATCATAGAGCCTGCCTAGTGATGCCTGCAGTCTGACTGTTGGTAATAGTTGCTTACTACCTCACCATTGACAGAGGATAGCTGGAGTTCACAAAAGGCAAGGAGCAGCTCTTCAGTTTCTCTCTTAAACAGCTTTCTGGTACCAAGAAACATGTCAGAAACAGTGGCTTCTTCAAAACCTGGAAACATGGCAGGACTGATCCTCACATCCCTCTCCTAATGCTCCATGCAGGACTGTGTTTCTTTGTATTATATAGAAGAATGGTGACTGAAGAAACAAGTTCAGCAATGATGAGTTTACAAGAGGTCCTGAAAAAAAACCTTAAGTTGGGGCACTTTTGGCATCATGAGAAGGTATTCCATCTCAAGAAGCTCCATACTTAACATGCAGGCTGACAGAAATGTAGTACGCTTCTACAGAGAACAGTCAGTGGTATGAGACAGGACTTTTTACAAGAGATAGCAGTGATAGGAAGAAGGGTAATGGCTTGTACAGTTGTAACTAGATGATCTTCAAGATCCCTTCCAATCCAAATAATTCTATGATTCTATGTTATGGTTGTGCAGATGTTTGAGATAATTAATTCCTGAACTGGTTTTGCTTATTAGATAACACTTCCTTGCTGGAGTGACACACTGATGGGTGCCCAGATAAAAACCTCTAACTATTTTTTGTAGGTTTCCTGCAGTTAGTTGTATCTGTCACACAAGATTCCTAGGCTTTCTGATGCAAGGTCAGTGCTCTTGGATTACCCAAGAGATGGTACTTGCAACCTTTCTTTTTGTGCTTGAGGTAATCCACAGCAAAAGATTTGCTATCAGTAATGTTATTCTGGAATGTGAGAATCTTTCAGACAAAAAAAAAACCCTAAAATTGTAGCATCCACCATTTGCTGAACAGCAGCACTGGTAATTAGTTCATGCAACTTCAAGGATGCACTTAAAACAGGGGGAACAGTGGACTATGATGATCTCTGGATGTCCTTCTCAACACCTACCATTCTGTGATTCTGTGACACTACTGTGTTTAATGAATATTGTATTCAGAAGATTATGTATGCACATGTGCATTGGAATACTTATTTTTCCCAGATACTTGATTTTTCTAGCAAAAAGATAAAATCCTTAAAGAATGTGCTAATGCTTATGATCCCAAAAGCAAGAAACTTCTACTCAAGATTGCCGAGCAGTACTGAAACAGAGCAAAGGTGAACCACAACATCACAGCAGACAGATTTTATACATATTGCACCAATACTGCTAGCAAAATCCCCTCATGGTCTGCATGAGGGGATCATCTATTTGGAAATTGCAAAAAAAAAAAAAGGTTCAAGATACATAAAATACACAAAGCCAAGTCAAGAAATTATGTTCCCACCATCGTTAAAAATAAGCTTTTCCCTCTTCTGCTTTCTGATGTCAGGCTATCAATCAGAATTTTTATACCTTGTGCCAGCCTAACACAACACAAAGAATCAGCACAAGAGGAGGGAGCTGGTATTGTGTCTGCTGTGAACCAGAATTGTCATGAAAAATTTCTAAGTACAAAGTCAAACTACAGAAAGTAAGAGCTCACCTAACAAAAACCAAAGACTATTCAGGCAATTTAGCAGTTACTTCAGATTTAGCCCAGCAACTTCTTACTGGAAATTCAACATTTATGTTCTAATGTGGAAGAAAATAAACCAAACCAAACCCAAAAATACCCCCACCAAACAAACAAACCCTAAAAACCTCAACAAACAAACAGTAAACAGGATAGGCCAAACAAATATTTCTGTTGGAGCAGTTATTTAAATGTATGATGAGGAAAGATGCCAGCACAGCTACTGTAAAGCTAGGACATAACCTCTGCCCTTGTCTAATACCTGGAGGCCAGCTGGCGTTGCTGGATTTGCTTCCGATCTTGTTCGTTGGTGGAGATTTGGCAGGTAACCAACTATCACCAGCAGGGCCTGCATGGCCACCCAGTGGGTCGCCCTGAATTATATCAAACTGGTTGTAGGGCGATCCTCCACGAGCTTTTCCAGGGGGCACTATTGCACCTGAAGAATTAAAGAGATACATTCACACCCAGGAAAAGTTGAGAGCTTTGTGAATATGGTATGCTAAACCGAAAACTATTTAATATGCATACACTGAGGTAAGACATCTACTAACTTGAAGCATAGTTTCATCTGAGCTATTTTATGATACTGAAAGTTTATTCCACAAACAGCCAGTCCTTTTCTCACCATTTTTGTGTATATTGGCATCTTGTGAAGCCACAGAGGGCAGCCCTTCCATCATAGTCCACTGCTTAAAGCGGGATTCTGTTCCAGTCTCTTTTCCTCCCACCATGCCATAGTCCATGCCACTTGAACCAAAGCCTGTGAAACAAACAGAACTCCACTGTTATTAGCTCTTTTTGGTTTAAACACCTTTACATAGTTAATAAATATGATCATGACAAAGGTTAAAAATAAAAATCTAATTAAAAAAAAAAAATCAACAGTAGTAAATTAAATGTTCAAGAGGCAACTTTCAAATAAGCTTGTTAGGGCAGCATGCCACCAAGAAATGCATTGCTATTGGTTTTTTTGTCTTCCTATGTAATGGAAAATAATACCATTTGATCAGAAGTTGACAACTGCAACCTTTACTCTTAAATGCTTACACAGAAATGATTCCTTTCTGGACTGAAACAACTGGCCAATAAGGTAACTACAGGCAATGCACCAAATCTCTTTGCACAGAGCACTTACCTGAACCGTATCCAGGTATTTGCCCTTTGGTCTGTAAATCTGAGAGACCCACATTCAAAGGATTGGGTACCATGCTGTCTAAATGTGGCTTAGGCCCAACAGGGTGGGATGGTGAATGCTTCATGCCAGGCTGCCTCTGCTGCTGCTGCTGGAGGGCACTCACCATACGAGCAATCTGCAAACAAAACAAACAAAAAAACCACCTTCCTATACTGTACCAGAATTCCACTAATGCAATGGTGACTTGAAAATGATCTAAAGGACCTCACGCTCTGAAAAATGGAGCCCAAAGAACACGCAGACTGAAAAGAGCAGATGATGTTAAAGCCAGTGTCATCTTTGCTGCAGAATGCAGTTTCCTATTTTACCCAAATAAAAAGAGCCGTACCTGTTGCTCCTGCTGCTGTCGCACAGCTTGGTTTAACTTCCTCTGGCTCTGTAACAGCTGTTGCTGCTGCTGCTGCTGCAGGAGGAGCTGACATGCCTACAAGATAAGGTGAGGGGGGAAGAGTAAAAATACCAAGCTCATTAAATGAACTGTAATTGTCAAGAGCTAGTTACTAGGATATGCTTTGCTCAGAACTTAAGTGAGCTGTTTCTCATTCCACACACTCAAAATTACAAGGAATGCACTCAAATAATAATATGTTCTTCACTTGTTATTAATTTAACATCATGCAATAGTATTACTGCAACCTGCTGTATTACAATCGCTATGACTGAGTCTGAGGAAAGCCTCATTAAAGAAAAACAAGCAATTGCTTTCTGTATAAGGTCATTATTAACCTACTGCAACATCCATCATAATTACAAAGGTCTGTTTAGTTTATCAGCTGCCCTCTAACAGGGCTGTATTTTCCTTCAGAAACAAACGGAATACTTGTGCAAAAATAACACAAGGAAAAAAACCCAACAGAATTAGAATAAACACAAGAAGAGAACTCAGCAGACGATTTATAAATGGTCTCACAAAATTACTAGCTACTTACTAATTGAAATTGGGGAATCTGTGGAAGCTGGCTCAGCATGGCAATTTGTTGTGGAGAAAGCTGGGGGCCCATATTGAAAAGACCAGGATTCAAGCCACTGTTGGGAAACTGTTTGAGCATGGAGGCTGAAACCTGCATGGAAACAGTAACACATTCTCAAAAAATTGCACTGCTATTAAGAATGACAATGAAGTAGAAGCACTTTTTATAAAGGAATGGGTATGACACTAATCTTAAATGGTGTTCTGGGAAGGACGTTACAGGTTTATTAGCACATCACATTTAAACACGCGCATTCTATGACTTGAGCAGAGTGAATATCTCACTTGATTGACAATATATGGTATTACATGTGCAGATGCAGACACACACACAAAGGTTCCTTCCCAACCAGGCGGTTGCTAGAGACTGCACTAAATGAAAGTGCTGATATATATGTAGCTAACCAGTAATCACAGTACTGCATCACCACATTAAAAACATACTGCTTGACAAGGGAAAAGAAAGGAACTCAGGCAGTCACTGGAGCAAAGAAACAGTGCCTCACAGAAAGAGTTAATCTCTTTGTATGCTGAATAAGCTATAGGAAAAGACAGCAGTAGGTGAAGAAGAATCCCTCATTTTCTCCCTGCATGATTTGACAGTTACACGAGTAGAATTCAAGAGAATCTCTAGAAGTCTTCACAAAGTACAAATCAGAAAGTAAATTTCTGTATTTGCAAGCTCTGAGGTCTTAGAAGTTCTGCAATGTAAATGCAACATACAGCCCTTCATTTGGCCTTTCTCTCCAAGGGTCAGGAAGCAAATGTAGTAACCTGTTGCACTTCAAAAAAAAAAACCTTACAGTTTTCACTTCCTTTGCTGTTTTTAAAATACTTTGCAAAAGCTTATGCCAGAAGGATTTCTGAATCCACTCCGAGGTTTAAAAACACTGGTAGCAAACAGTTACCATCGATTGCCTTGGAATAAAACAAGCTAATCCTGCACTGAGAGTTAGAATTTTTTATCTTATCTAAGTTTTCAATTTGTTAATATCAAGTCAAGACTGAAACAGATGTTTAAGCAACCTCCATGATTTGCTCTGAAGGCTGTAGCTCTATTTTTACAAGTAACCAGTTACTAAAAATTCCTTACCTGGGGAGAAAGAAATTGGGGAGGCACTTGCGCCCGGATATTGGGGGAAGGATTTAGTGGCTGCACTGGTGTGTGCATGCCCCTCGATTGTGCTGTGCTGTTTCCAAACAAACCATGATTGCCACCCTATAAAATTAAAGCAGTAGTGAGAAGATGAATCTTTCAGGATAAGGATTTCTATGCTGTTAACTACATACCAACAACAAAAAGGCAAGTACTTATTTAATTAGAGTATAATTTGAATTAATATGATGCTTGTCTTAAATTAGTAAAAGTCTACCTAGGCTAAAATTTCCCTGCAACGTTTTCAAGATGCAGGCTGTCTCCCCTCTGTATTTATCCACTTATTTCAAAGCACAGGATGAAGCAAGGGTTTTGTAATTTCCATTTCACATACTGGAAAATGGAAAACTTGGGAGTATGAACATGCTCAAAAGAACTTTCTATTGACTTAAAAGTTTATGTAAGACAGTGGCAACAAGAATTCAGGGCCATCATTTTAGAGAAGTCATGTACTTTTTATGAGTAGGTTTCTGAAATATCATTCATAAGTCTTCTGTGGGCCTGTCTTACAATAAAAAACTAGAACTGTAGGAACTAAATTTTCCTTCTGATGTGAAAACATCAGCATTCTGGATTGGAATGTTTTCCTTTTAGTTTCTTTTCTACTTAAGTGAAAACTGGGGAAAAAATACCAGTGAGAAAACAATGTTTGGGCTTTTCTTTCTCCCAGTGATTTATTTTCTAACATAAGAACACTCACTGCTTTAGTTTCCTCAATTAGATATATTTACTGTTTTATAAGCAATTTCTGTAATAATAAACCCTACTGCATGAATGAAAATGACCAAAGGAAATTCATGATTATGTTTCAGTCTTTCAGCCTCTGAGCAGACTATCTTTATTCGTAACATCTTTCAACAAAAGCCACAGGAAATGTTATGGACAGATTCCTACACTAACAGTTGCATGCTGTTGCTTTTAGAAAAGCTGAAACTCATACTCCAAACGGTCCTTAAAAGTGCTGCAATTCCATTTTTTCATTTTCAGGCCCCTCAAAGGAGCCCATATGCTGTGTATCAGGATCTTTCTAATTCTCAGATACCTGGGGTCTTAAACATCACATTTTCCATCCCTCAGCCACCATTCTCTTTACTCCCTCTCCACTCTAGCACTGCTGTACTCAGTCCTTCCAAACAGACTGTTGCAGGCCTTCTTAATAAACCTTTCCTTCCCTTATTTGATAAGCTTTGCCTCCCTTCTACCCTAGTACAGTGCAACCTCCACCATTCTTTTTCTAAAATGGAAGTCTGTTACCCAGTTTCTACACTGGCCACATTATGGATTATCTCATTCACCTGCATCACATTTTACATACTGTCTCTTACAGAAGCAAGTTAAGAGAAATAGGAAGGTGAACAGACAAAAGTTTGTATTGGGCAAAGAATTGACTGGGGTCAACTACACTAAAGTTTAGAGGCTTGTACCTGCAGCTACAATTTTACACCTCCCTAAACCTCAAAGTTCTGCACACTAAATTCAAGAATATGCCTGCAAATCTGGGACTTAATCTGATGTACCACACTGATTGTGTCACATGGAAACAGAAAGACAACATAAAGAGACACCATCATGTTAGGCACATGACTACGTTAGCTAGTGTCTAGTTGTGATAGTCTGGTTCCATTCTTTCATTTCCTAGTACTTCTGAAGTATTTATTCCAGCATAATGCTAAACATTAACAGCCAGAAATTCTTCCAAACTACAGTTAACCACCTCATTTCCTCCCCACCATTCCCTCCCACACAGAAAACAAATATTGCTACTCAGAGTTTTTAAAGGCTGCTAAATGAATCCTTTCTTTGGAGAAGGCAGGAGGAAACAGGCAAAACGCAAAATGAATACAAATTTTTAAAGGTACATTTCTACATAAAAGGTCATCAGGTGGAGTCTGAAAAAATGCAGTGCTGGGGCAAATTAACAGCCTCTAACCAGGTTTCAAACAGCTACTTAAATATAAAGGCTGCCACTAACTTCAAGACTTTTGAAAAATACACATATATCTGCTGCTGCACTGTGGTTCAGGAAGTAAGAGGCCAACAGATGAAATACATTTTGGTAATAGATAGCAAAGTGGATCAATTGTCAGTGGCCTGATATAGCTGCAATTCCATTAACAATGTTAATTTACTTAGAAGGAAAACAAATGCAAGCAACTAAGTGGGATCAAGCCCAGGTTGCAGCCTTATACCAACATATCTTATAAGGTGGCCTGCTTACTTGTCTAGCAGCGAAGTTTTGGGGACTGAGCCCTGAGCCGATTGCCCCAAGGCCGACGTTGGATAGTGTGGAACCAGAGGGAGACAGCTTGTAGCTGGGAGAAGGGGAGAAGGGAGAGCAGGGAGCCTCATCCCCAAGGCACCCATCTTGATTGGAGAAAGGCAAAGTCAGCTGGAAGCAGCAGTTAGCCAACAGCAGGAGTTGGTTAGTGAAGCAACAGAATGCAAGAGGAGAGAAAGAGGGACTGTGAGTGACCAGGAAGAAGCAAAGTTAAATTGTAAGAGCAATTATAAGGACAAAACTTCTGACTTGAATGATCACTTGACAATTAGGATTTTGGTCTAAGGAGATAATCAGTAATTCCTAAAGGCTTCTTTTTAAGAGTACAATTTGAGGTGTCATGAAGTTAATTTCTGACAGTGGATGTTATTACTACAGGGCAACAAATCTTGAATGAATTCCTAATGTCAGCACACCTACAAACAATTTGTGAGAAATGCATTAGCTCTCCTACTGGTATTTATTAATTAGGTCATCAGTGTAAGTGGACAAAAGTGGTTCTGGACTGTTACAACAAAATGAAGGAGCTGAAAAAATTCATTAACACATCATCAGAACTTCTAAACCAAATTTCTTTTCCATTTTACATTCACTTAACCGTATTAAATCCCTCAAAGCATTCTCATTCTATTGGACACCTTCCAATTTATAATGTGAAGCAATTAATATTTGCTAATAACAGTGAAAGCCTCTATTTAAAGCAGGCAAGAACGTGAAAGAAACACTACCATAACACACAACACATGCCACAGAGGAACGGATGACACACAGAAGCTTACAGTACAGGACACAGAGCATAAGAGGTTATGGAAAGGTGTTTCCAATAAATGACAGACAAGGAAGCAGAGAAAAATTGGAAGACTGTGATTACTTATGTTTACTTAGATCTAAACCAATTTTTTGTAGTAGATGATTGTGCTCAGTAGCCAAAAAAACTCATGATTCAACCTATAATGAACTTCATTGCTACCAGTAGCTTACCCTTCCAAGAAAAACAAGGGAACTTCTCTCTGTCCATATTAAGAGCAGTCTGTTCTAGCCTCCTTCTCCTCAGATAATTTTGTTTGGCTACGCACATGTGACACCTCAGTTTTGCAGACACGTTCATTCTACACAATCCCCTCCGTGTATCTTTGTGCACTGACTTTGTCCAAGCACTGCCAGAAGAGCAGGGTAAAAACTGGGACCTCAGACACAGAAGTAGATACTAATTTATCTAAAGATCCTTCTCTCACCTTCTCAAAATAAGGCCCGCTATCTGTGGTTCCCATGTCTTTGGAATTAGGTGGACGGAACCCAGATCGATCCTTCCTCATCATGTCGTTAAAATCCCCGAGATTCATGGCTCGTTTGTCTACCTCGAACTTCTTCTCTGGGAGACCACCTGTCAGAGAAAAAAAAAAACAACCAACAATGAAAGATGACAAAATTAGTGCAAAAAGTACCTACCATGTTTTCATGACAGCAGGTTCACAGCCAAAGAAAGTATCTTTAAGACCAGAGCATGAAGTAGATCTCTTAGAACATGGCACAGATGCAGTTGCCATCAGAAGTTCCACTTCTAAGCCTGAACGAGCTTATTTACAGAGTGAAATGTGAAGTATTTCCTTGTATTTGCATTTCTGCAGCAGCCTAGTTCAACTATTGATATTCATTTATTCATAGTTCTCAACGTCTTCCACAACTCACAATGTTATTTATTGCAAACCATTCAGTATCCATAGACACCACTATTCAAGTCCTCTCCATATTCATTTACTGGGTTTGGCATTGCAGAAGAATTTCTCTAAGTACAAAACCACACAGGCAATTGGATCACATCTCCTAGAATTGTTTTATTTGGAAAAACCCTCTAAGATCACGGAGTCCAACCACCAACCAACCACCACCTTCCTGGAGAAACTGCCTGCTCATGGCTTGGATGGGTGGATGCTTTGCTGGGTAACAAACTGCCTGGGTGGCCCAAACAGTGGCAGTGAATAGAACTAAATCTAGTTGGCACCCAGTCACTAGTGGTTTTCAGTCACTAGGGCTCAGTATTTGGGCCCCTTCTCTTTAATATCTTCATCAATGACACAGACAAGGAATTCAGTGCACCCTCACTATGTTTGCAGTTGACACCAGAGTGTTGATCTGCTCAAAGGTAGGAAGGGTCTGCAGAAGGATCTGGGAATGGCTGGACTGACTGGCTAATGTCAACTGTAAAATGTTTAACAAGGACACAACCTGGGCCACAACAACCTCATGCAGTGCTACAGGCTTGGAGTAGAGTGGCTGGAAACCTGCCTAGCAGAAAAAGACCTGTGGATGGTGGCTAACAGCCAGCTGAACATGAGCCCGCAGCGCGCTCAGGTGGCCAAGCAAGCCAACAGTATCCTGGCCTATACCAGGAATAGTATGGCCAGCAGAAGTAGGAAAATGACTGTGCCCTTGTACTCAGCACTGCTGAGGCACACCTCAAATACTGGGTTAAGTTTTGGGCCCCTCCCTACAAGAAAGATATTGTACTGGAGCGTGTCCAGAGCTGGAAGGGCATGGAAAGCATGTCTTCTGAAAAAAGGCTGAGGGAACTGGGACTGTTTGGTCCAGAGGAAGCTGAGGTGAGACCACATTGCTCTCTACAACTACCTGAACAGAGGCCCCAGTGAAGTGGAGGTTGGTCTTTTCTCCCTAGTACCAAGTGATAGAACAAGAGGCAATGGCCTCAAGTTGAGCTAGGGAAGGGTTAGATAGAATACTGGGAAAAACTTCTTTACTGAACAAGTAGTAAAGCACTCCAACAGGTTGCCCAGGGATGGGGGAGTTGTTAAAAAAGCCTGTGTAGACTTCTCTCTTCCTCAAAAAAAACTTCTCAAAATGAACATCTCTTAATGTACAATCATGAACGAGTAATATTCAGAGGTGTGCTACTGCCAATAATCTGTGAAATCAACCATTAATTACATGGGGTTTTCTTGCTGACATAGCTTCCAGTGTTGATCTAGCTTCATCCTCTCAGATGTTTTCAACATCACTTATCAAAAACAGCACTTGACGAGTCACCTACATATCTTGGCTTGTAACTGGAGTCAACTTGGATGAGTTCATCCCTTTCCAACATATCCTAAAAAGCAAAAACTGTCTCTGTAGAAGCAGTCATGTGTCACATGCATCTCTGTCCTGCCAATACCTACATCTAACCACTACACACACCAGCAGTGTACTACCAAAATATATGAGTGCTTTAACTCTAGACAAGAAGCTCTGCCGGCTGACTGCTGGAAAGAAACTGAAAGTGAGACAGGGTTTCCTCACCATCTGAAATGAAACTGAGTCAATGCCAACAGAAGATGACTAAGCCACAGAAACACTCTTGTTTCTCCAGCTATCCTGATGTTCCAATCAACTCCTCAAACATTACTGAAGGATGCCTTGCAAAATAGCTTGTCAAATAACACATAGATCATTAAACAGCATCTTTGAAGGCTTCAAGCATAGATATGCATGCCACTTACTGCTGAGGCAGCTGCTTAAACTTCAATATAAACAAGACCTTGCTAGGAGAGATGGTTGCAATCATTTATCTCATTCACAGAAAGGTCTAACACAACCTCAAAATCTGCTGCATGAGTCTCTCTTTTGCACCTGTCAACAATAATGCAGGTGCAGAGGAGTAGCTTTACCATACATCATACAAAACCACTGAAATCTAGCAGTTTGAATTTCATCCTCTGCACACAAAAAAAAATATGAAGCCCTAAATCTTCTACGTGCTGTAACGTAGAACAGGTTGTAAGTCAATCATCTCCATACAAGACACCCCACCAATTCTTAGGTTTTCCCCCCACTATTAGTAATTGGGAGAAATAGTGAAAAATGCAAAATGATGATAAAAGGAAGCTTATAAGGCAAAAAACCACCACCAAACAGATTCCGCCCATGACATGAACGTAGCTTAAAAAGAAAAAAAATATTTTTAATTGGATACAAACAAAATTTTATAATGTGATCATGTAGAAGGCAATAGGAGACAGAAAATGCTGTTGAGCAAAGTTACCTAGTATGTCTGCAAACAAGACTGAACTGTGGTGAAAATACATCCAGTGGGGTAACTCAAACGGAAAAAAAAAAAAAGGCAAAAAACATTTGAAATGTGTTTTTCACTTAACCACAAAGATGAAATATTTTCAAGACACTGGCTTTATAAATTTATGTCAGTGGTATACAGTCCAAACCTAAAGAGCAATCATGCGTGCTCAGATAGAGGTGTTGGACCTGAACACTAAATCAAGTTATGGCTTTCTGACATACTTACAGACAGCTACATCAATTGCTCTTTCATTAATAGAAATTGGAATTTAATTTCCCAGTCTTTACAGGCAATTTGAGAATTCAATGAGTTTGCAACTAACACTAAAAAAAAAAACCCAAAACTACAACAACAAAAGTCAGACAACAAATACAGTGGCTGAAGGAAAAGAAAACCAAGTATTAAGTGGTTCTGACAAGCTGCTTACAATAGCAAACTTCATGCCTCTGGACTTACATACTAGGACAGAGGTCAACGGAAAAAAAGCTGCATCCTATTTTCAAAGTAAAGCAAGCTGTTGGTTGAAGTGATATGATAGAAAATTTATTTTTAAAAAAGTAGATATTACTCAGGCATGCCACTGCTCCATCTCTGTCTCAGGCGGCAAATACAAGTCTCACTTGAGCACCTTGCAAGAAAAGCAGAATCTTTCTTAAATGCAGAGTCTGAGATGAAACTAGTTAAGAATTACTACTGACATCTGGACTTATGATACATGATGACTAGAACCAACTTGCTCTCTTTCAGTAACAGAACTGAAGTTTCCTCTGAGGAGTGTGGTCTCCAACCACAGATATAAATCTGAGATCAATGTGTAGGAAAATATCTTGCTGGGCACTGTCTAGTTAGCAAAATGGTGTACCTTTTAGTTTTGACTGCAAACCACTTGAACAACTAGCCTACATCCTAAGTCAGTCAATTTTTTTGAAGTCTGGAAGTTGATACTAGTTGAGAAAAAACAGCTTATAGTTTTCCACAAGCAGCTGCTTTAAGCAACAAGGACAAAACTGCCAAAGAACGAAGCTATACAAAAGTCTGAGGAAGATGTTACCTTTTAAGTCTTTGAAGCAGAATACAAACTATAATAAATGTCTTTGCCTAGGATCAAAGGTGCCACCATTAACGGGCACATGAAACTTAAAAGTAGTGCAACGTATCAAAACTGCCTTTGGGCAACATCTCACAGGACGTTCTGAGCATGAGCCATCTCTTCTCAGAAGGTCTGACAGCCTTACAGTCCTTAACAGCAGAAAGTTGTAAAGGATCCAAAAGCTTAATTTGGAGATAAAGAACTAGGAGAGCTATAATCAGCATAATCCAGGCTACCATCCTCTTCATTTGTATATTCTTAGATCTGTTGTTAAGGAGCAGCATCTGAAGGCAGATGAGAAGTGAACATATACCTCTGTCTAGAACATCTTTATAGAAGCATGACACAATCAGAGCCTGAATTCCAAAGAGGCTGTGGAAGGTCAAAGTGGAGAGACCAAAGAATTCCACTGCCTCCTCCAAAACTGTGCTGTACTATATAAATGCACGCTAACATCTTTTACTGGGATTCAGAGTTAGAAACCAATTCTGCAAAAAGTTAAGAACTTAATCCTGTCTGAAGCGTGATCCACACTTTAAGAATGTAATGGATTCAAAGCTAAGAGATGCTGCAACTATTAGGATTTCATTAGAACATCAAATATGGAGTTGACATTATATGCAATTATATGCAACTCTGCCTTTGGCAGCAACAAAGACCAAGAGATATTCCCAACTCTTTTGGTTGAGAAAATCCTGACCTACAGCATAACACGTAATACCACAGTGGCAGATGAAGTGCCTCAAAAGCTGGTGAAAAACAGTGGTGCAAAGAGGGCCGACAACAGAGCACGCTTCTTGCAAGGGCTAATACTGGAATGATTTGGTCAACAATACTAGAAAGACATAGTAGAGGTAAGGCAGAATCAGAAGGGTGCAGAAACTAATTACAAAATGGCAGTTTCACAGCAAGTTTCTCCTGTAGCACCTAAAAAATCAATCAAGAACAAATATTTAACACTGCCTGCATATGTAGGGTTTGAACTTGTGCTGTATATTATTCCACTGCTACCAGAAGCTCCCACAGTGAAGGCCTATTTTCAAATACATGGCTACTGTATCAAGACACAAGAGCACTTCAGAGGAAAGCAGTATCTGCTACTAGATTAACTTTCTCGTGAGTGAAACGTAACACTTGTCAACTGTCTTGACATCTAAAACCCATAAAATCATAAGGTAGAACAGAACAACAGCTCTTGCTACTGTCACTGGTGGATATGGCAAATTTGTATCACAGCAATGAAATTTCAGCACACATTTTGCAACTAACCGCTACTGACTTATAACCAACATTAGTTGTTCTATAGACTCCACAGACCATGACCTGTCATAGAACACTTTCGTAGGTGGTTCTTCAGAGGGATCACCACAGGATCATCAATTAATTCAAATGGGAGTCCCTCACAAGAAACTTAGAGCCACTTGTAGAATAAGTGTCAATTGCAAACAGTAGTCCCTAGCACAGGAATGAAACTCTCTTCTCTTTTGCAAGTCTCATAGACTACGCTCTACAAGGTTTTAGTCTTACCAAACTTTCAAAGACTGGGTAACAAATAAACAACCAGAACCTATTTGGATCCTCCTTTTTAAAAATATATACCTTAGGAACCTTATAGAGAAACCATCCAAAAAGCAAAAGATTTAAAAAATCTGTATTATTTCTATTGCAATACCATTGTAGTGAATATTTGAGATACAATTTGGAGAAAACCAGAATGCAAAACTGATTTTGAAACAGCAACAAAAAAAAAAAAAAAAAAAACCAAACCCCGTCTTTCTGTGAGAGTTCACTGCTTAGTTTGACAAAGTAAGTCATGACAATTTCAAAGGTGATTAAATGGGGTTAAGCCAAATGATTGATTCAAGTTTTGTGCTTCCCACACAGAACACTTCAGTTGCGTCGCATGTTTGAGGAGAAAAATCTATCTCTACTGAGTTTAACTTGTTATGGCTTGAGGCAAGCAACTCAAGAAATCAATGATAGAAGATATTCCTTTCCCTCACATCACTTTCAGGGAGGTGTGCTAATTGGGATGTCTTATTGCCAATAGCTAAGCCCTCCTCTTTCATCAAATGAAAAGACATTTTCCCTTTCTTGAAGCAGTAACAAGGAATACTAACTACATGGATCAAAACAGTCTTATACGCCCCTTCTGCAAGTCACAGCTATGACTTGGGACACATCCCAATTTTGCGTACTAGCCTCGACTGCATAAATATTCAATATATCAGACACTATAAATCTATCCTTCTATTCTGAGGAGTGCTAGAAGTAAGGATGAAACCTTTCCAAAGCATAGTATGTCATTCACATAAAAATACTACACATGACCTCCTATTTCAATCACATTTAAATCGAAGTATACGTACCTACAGACAAGTCCATCTTACTGCCTGGAATGTCCTCAGTTTGACTCTGGAAAAGAAATAACAAATTTAGTTCTGACTTCTACCCAATGAAGGGGACATGAAGGAAGGATGTTTGTGCTAATTAAAGTTTTTATTTTAAATTAAAACCAAACAAAGATTCCTGGTATCACCCAAGACGTTCCACCTTGACCTCCTAATGCTGTATGTGGCAAGTTTACTTATATGAAATAGGACACATGAGTGCACACCACAGAAACTAAGATTGACAGACAGGTGCTCTGTGAAACAAACCTCTGTCCTCATGTACCAGCAGTCAAGGGATGAAAACACTGAAAAAAGTGGCCAAAATAATAGCTCAAACTCATGACCTGTCAAGACATCACATCTTGAAATGTGCTGCCAAGTTATTCTTTAGTTGGCAGTCTGGGGACAGGGTGTTCCCACAGCTTTCAGAAGTATCTACAGCCTGGCGGACTGAATTTGAAGTTGGAAGACAGACATTACAGTCTCATCCTAGTCATGCCAAGGCACTTCCTGTGGATCTATTTTCTCTTCAAGATGTGCTGTTTATTTATTCACCTTACCAATCCATCTTTAAGTACCGATTAATAACAAGCCCTTTCTTTGCTACATAGGATTCAAATAGCCAAGATAGACACAGGGCTGTACCTCTGATGGGCGACTGAGAGACTGAAGGAAGAGACCTGGACTAATGAGATGCCTGACACTGCAGCCAGGAGCTGAGGCCTCTACCTTCAGTGCTCTGAACAGCAAATTATAAAACAAACAAACAATGCCTCCTCATCAACAACATCAATAAAACCCCAAAAACCAAACAAGCAAAAAAACCCCAACAGAACAATCACCACAAAACAAAAAGGAACCAATTATCCGACCCCCAAAAAACTCGCAAAACACCCAAAACCCATGACACCAAATACACAAAACAAAACACCCCCACACTCCCATCCTATTACTTGAAAAAAAACCCTGAAATCTCAGTACAGCTGCCCAAGTAATTTTGGGTTTCCCGAGAAGCTATTTAGAGTGGTAAAGAAGTGCTGAATACCCAAAAAGCCTTACAGGTATTATAATCAACATGCCAGCACAACAAACGCAGAGCAGCAGTCGCACACTATGAAGCAGCTGATCTTCCAACTTTTTGAAAGTTTACTGTTTGTTTCACAAAGTAGGATCTTATATTTAAAAACTTTTACTTACTAGCAAGCCCATATTTGAAAACTGTTTGGACAAAGGGTTCATCCATGAATCACTATTTCCGCCTTTTAATGCGCACTGAAGAAAAAAAAAAAAAAAGTACTTTAAAGTAATTTCTATATTCCTTCATTCTTTTTTATCCTTCAGATACACAAGTGAATGAAAATCCTGGTATCAGAGAAATCCGTCTTCTGAACAAATTACTTCAAGTTTTTGCACAGTTGGAAACATTTACCAAATAGTGTTCTTTTTTCCCTATCATAAAATTGTTCATTCTGAAGTATACCAAACTGGATGAACACTTGCTGTGGAGAATGTTTATCACAACTTTCATTTCATTCTGGAATCTGGAAAGCTCTGTGAGTGGTGTTGCTCAGGTTTATTTTTTCCCTCCTCTTCTCTCTTACAATTTACTTTTTAATTCACTGCATACAGAGGCAGATTTCTTCCTCGGCTTTCTTCTCCTCAGCATTGTGCTGACCTAGCTCTCAATTTGAACCTACAGCAACTTAGAGTTGATACACACAGAAAATGTTTTAAACCGTTGCTTTGGTGTTTCAAATAAATTTTTAAGTGATAAAGTTCACCAGAATAATTTTTTGTGAAATAGACTGTACCACATCACAACAGTATCTCTGCATTCTAGAAAGCTGCTCTACACTTGCCTTTTGAGTTTGCCCCACCTATTAGGTTAGAGGTGGGCAAAACATAGCCATTTTAATATTAATATAGTGCCAAGAGTTACCATACTAGAGAACTTTAGTGCAAATAGCACTATAGCCAAGTTTCTGCTTCTGTTTGAAGTTAAGTCAGTAACAACAAAACCAAGTCAGACCTAAATCTAATATGCAGTAGAAGTAAGTGGACATGCCAAAGGAACTCTGAGCTTCAGTAGGCTATGCAAGGAGAACCGCAACAGCTTCACACAAAGATGTGTTGAGAAAAGCAACAGCCTTGGGACGCTTATCAGTTTCATGTAGTAATGGCTCTGCAGCTTACATACTGAAAGAATTTGACACCTGCTGGCAGATTTATTAGTCACAGCAGGTGTAATACATTAAAACAAATCCAGAAACCTCACTCTTTTTTAACTCTTGTAACAGGCATCTCTCTAACCGAATTCTGTAATACTTTTATAAAGGAACTATTCTTTTGTTCTAACATATCAATCATAGTGCTTTCAGACAACACAATAGTTATGAATCATTCAAGCATTTTACCTTGATTTGTGTTTTCTTTCCTCCTTGCCCCCAGCTTGTTGAGTTGTGGGAGGAACTGCTTCCCTGAGAGCCTGCTGTGTTCCAGACTCCTCCTTCCTCCTCCTCTTCCCAGCTGGAATGACGTGTTCCTGTCACTGGCCCATCACCCTCTCCCCAGCCATCTTGCATAGATTTAGAACCTTTAGGAAAAAGGAAAAAAAAAAAGCTTACAAGCAGTCTACAATACCATGCAGCTGGTGATTTGATGCTGCGAAATTAGTTGAGATCATCAGAAACCCAAAGGAACTTAAAAGAACACCAATCAACTTCCCTCCCCCCACAAAAAAAAACAAGACCCAAAACAAATCTTTACCAAGAGCTGTAAAAACTTGTGCATGAATCCCAAACCCCAAGAGATTCAGTGGCATGTCAGCATGTCATGTTTTGCTATTATTTCAAAGCAATGTCAAATCCTTAAAGATATAACCACCATAGGGACATCTTTTATACAGACACAGCTGCACTTGGATTTCTTTACAAGACAATCTGTTATCTTCTAAACACAAGATACACTACTCACACAGGACAGGCTACATTTAAAGATTACAATTGCAGAATCAGTAAGATCACAGAATGACAAGGGCTGGAAGGGACCTTGAAAGATCATCCACTTCAACACTCCCACCAGAGCAGGATCTCCTATATCAGATCACACAGGAAGACATCCAGGCGGGTTTTGAGTATCTCCAGAGAGGGAGACTCCACAACTCCCCTGGGCAGCCTGTTCCAGTGTTCTGTCAGCCTCACAGTGAATTTGAAAATGTGTTATGCAGGGCACATTCTACAGCTTAATTTTATTTCCAATCACAGTGTTTAAATGTGATTGCACAATCCTGATTTTAACTACATAGCCATAGATTATTTGCTTACACTGACAGCTCTCAGGTCTGAGATTGCTGAATGTGACTGAACAGTGGTGTAACAATGACTTGTCTGTACAATTCCTATCTAATTTTCTGCATTTGAGTGAGGAAGCACACATAGTTACAGTATGCAAATGAAAAGTTCAAGATAAAGACAAAATAAACCTAGCACAGAAGACTCAGTTTATTTCTACTTCTGCTAGAAAATTCCTATGCAATGCTGGTAGAACTATGTAAATTCCTGTTTTTTGTTTTTTTTTTTTAAACAGGTGGGTAATGACCTACAGTTCCCTACTCTGAATGCCTGTTTTCTTTTCCAATCATTGCTATTGCTTGCTTCCTGTCTTTACTTTAACCATAAATTATGCCTTTGCAAGCTGTGTGTCCCAATTTCTTCCTCCAACTTATGCAAGACATTAAGTATCTCCCCTTAGTCCACTGAAGAACATGGCTTTCCTCTTCACTCCTTTTGGGTGTCAATTAGGAGTTGAGAGAGCAGCCACACAACACAGGAGAAATTGGATCTAAGCTCTTAACACACTGGTGACCAACCTGAGAGAGCCATCATGGAGAACCTCCCTGTGTTTTTGTCCTTCACAGCTGGGAACAACAGCTTACGTAAACATATGCCGCAGCTCTTCAGTTAGGTCACAGATGCAGAACAGTTAGGACAAGCAAGTGACTACGCATTTTTTAAAAATAATACCCTAATTATTAACAAATTTGCAATGGGTTATTAGCATTTCAAAGCCTCTTACACTGGTCACACTCAGGTGGCTTTTTACAGATGAGAGAAGGAATCCATATTAAAAAAAAAGTCTAGCATCCTGAGAAGTGCCAGGCACAGGAAACACTACAGTCACCCACAAAATGTTGCTATAGTGTTGACTCTAAAGAAGCAACGCTTTTATTAGCTGTTCTGTTTCACAAAAGGCCACTGGGGTGGGAGGAAGGGAGAACGACCCAGATGCATGCCATCTGTAAAGAGCATTTCATTCCAAACAATTGCATGTTGCAAGAGCAACTTGTAACTGGAAACAGTTTTACAGCAGGTTATCATCAGTCAGGTTCAGTAACAGTCATGTATTACCACTATTTCCTACTGGAAACTGCATATCCAAATGCTGTTTGCTTTGGCTATAACATTGCTATGCTGTACCAGCAGGGGATTGCTTGTTTGCTGTATTTTTGTTTAAAAGAGTGCAATAAAAATTTTACAAATAGCTTGCATCGGCAGGAATAATTAAAAAAAAAAAAAAAGAAACCACCTGAGACAGCAAAACCTTAATTTCTAAGTAATTGTTTTAAAGATCTCAACATCTCATCCATGAAGAGTACACTGTAGGCAGGTAATAGCCAGAAAACAGTCATCCACTTAGGCTCAACCACAAGAGAAAGTTCACTTCTTAAGAGTTACAATTTCCCACAGTCATAAAATAAAAAAATCTATTCATGGCAGAAGTTGCATTAGCAAAGCACAGACTACCAATGTCATGGCCTCCAGAGTGAGATTTGTCTGTACTGTGCATTCCCTTTTCTGCTATCCCCAAGAAAAGTGATTTAATCCCATAACAAGATCGGATGCCAAGTTACAAGTGGGCAGCCAGAGAAGACAGGACATTTTGAGAAAAAGGCATTTCCTCACCCAGGTGCTCTAATGTTTCAAAACTTCCAAAAATGGTAGCCTGCCCAGTTATGTGCTTAATTAAGAAAATTCTGATTACCTTAAAAGACAAATTTCTAGGTATGTGCAAGCACTTAATCCTCACCCACTTAAAATCTGATACAACGTTCAACATGGTTTCTAGGCCTGAGATAATTCCTCCTGTATCAAAAGACTAAACACTGCAAAAGAAACTGGTACCTGGCCTGTACTCACTGGATTTCATGGCATTCGGGGCGTTGGAAGGTGCATTCCCCCAGCCTGTTGTCGATGTTCCTGTATCATCTACTTCACCCCACCCGGGACTGGTTTCATTTGGCTCACCCCAGGCGGACGTACCGTTATCTGGAGCAGGTGGAGTGCTTTTGCTCCAGACTGCACAAAGGAGAAAGTTTTAATTTACAGACCATTTAGACAACAAACTTTCTGCAGTGCAGCACCACGTTTTAAAACTACTGCTTCATTCTTCCTGTTAAGAATTTTAGATTCTCAATAGCATGAGTGCAACAGAATTAACAACTGCTGACATCAAACTGAAAAAACGTCTTCTCCAAAAGGATTACTAACCCCAGGGAAGCAGTTGAGGGAAGCATCCCTGGAGATTTTGAGATGTACAGAAAAGACACATAAAGACATGGTTTAGTGGTGGCAGCATTAAGTTTAAGGTTGGACTCAACAATCTTCAAAGCTTTCTTTCCAACCTAAAGGATTCTGCAATTCAATCTGTTCTCCAGAGCTATATTTGACTATGCAGATCTGTAAGCTAAGAAACTTTTCTTTTACTGGCAAGCTGACAGTTACTGAGGCACAACACATCAAGCTGAGGACTGATTGATTAAAATTTAAGAAGATGCTTTAAATAGAGAACCAATTACTACACCAGTGTGTTTGTGTAATTAGACTTAAACTTAGGACTTAGAGGCTACACAAATCTCTCTCATATATAATGTTTACATTCATATATAGGGGACAGCTAAAGAAAGGAAAAAGACTAGTACCTGATGCTTGTGATTTGCTAGTCATTGGAGTAGGCAGGCTCTGCTCCCGTGGGGCCTGTCCTCCTTGAGAGTTCTTGTCCCACAGGTTCACATTCTTGTAGTTATAACTGCTAGGATCTCCCCACGCTGAAGTGCCATCATCAATATCCATTTTTCGACTGATTGACTGCGGAGAAGGTTCTTCCCAGCCACTAGGCTCCTCCTCCTTGGGGGCAGCTGGCTGTGGTCCGCTGTTCCAGTTTGGGTTTGGAGGTCGCCCATTGCTTGGTGCTTGGGGTGGTGGACCCCAGGAACCAGAAGTCTCCTGCTGCTGCTGCTGCTGGTGCTGCTGCTGCTTGTTCCAGGAGTTGGGCTGTCGACCCGTCTCATTCCATGTTGAAGTTCTTTTACAATCATCCCATCCACCCTTTGAAGCAGAGCTTGTATTTGCACCATTACCCCAAGTTCCAATCTCATTTTGCCCACCTTCACCCCAACCAGACACTGGCTTGTTTCCTGTACTTTCCCAGTTGCTGTTTTTCGTTTGGTCAACTTCCTCTCCCCAACCGTTCTTTCCAGAAGACCATCCTTGATTAGGCTGCCGTCCACCCCACCCCTGATCTTTACTAGAGTTTTCATTCCAAGAGGAAGATGATTTTTCTTCTGGTCTTCCTCCTCCCCAGTTAGAAGAATTTGGGTTCTTATAGTCATTCCATCCTCCAGTATTTTTGGGGTCCTTCCACTCTGTTGGGGTTGAGAGCTCACCCCATCCAGACTTGATTTGATTGCTTTGGCTGGGTACATCGCCCCAGCCCCCTGAGTTCTTTGTCTGTGTGGCAGAGCTCTCCCACCCCTCAGTTCCTTTATCAGACTTCCCCTCAGGCCGTGGCATCTCTTCAACATCCCACACAGTATCTTGCTTAATTTGAGTTTGGCCCCAGCCAGTGTTTGAAAGCACTCGGGGGTCCAAATCAGTCCTGCTCAGCAAAGTCTGCAAGACTGCCTGGCAATCAGGATGTGTAGGCCTGTATGATCGGCGTCCAGAATTGTGACTGTCACTGCTTCCTGCTTTGTGGTTGCTTCCAGTGCTTTGACCTCCAACCTCACTTCCTGCAGAGCTGGAAGATCTTCCCCAACAGGGAGCCTGGGAATTGCCTTGGTTTTCAGGAAGAGGGTGGCCTTTTTGATTGTCCCATGCTCCAGTGCTAGAATTTGGTTGGTTTGGACCACTCCATTCTCCAATCTTCAGTTCATCAGACCCAGACAGCTGTTTCCATTCTCCCTGAGAGACCCCAGATGTTAATTTGTTCCCTTCACCCCATTTGCTTTCATTTGCATGCTGAGGGCCAAAGTTCCAAGACCCACCACCCGTAGACCGGTTATTGTTATCCCAAGAATCACTTCTTGACCCATTAGGTTTTTGAACAGAAGCTCCTTTCCAGGAGTCCTCTCTATCCTTTCCATTGTTCCCATGGTTTCCAGAATTGCTTTGTCCAGAGACTGTGTCAGTTCCAGAAGACCCCCTAGCTGTACCCCAAGATCCCACACTCCCATTCTTTCTTTCTCCAGTGCTTTGTGAAGGGGTGTCAGTGCTCCTGGAAGGGTTCCCCAAGCCCATTTCAAAGGGCGTTCCCTTATTCTCCATAGGGTTTGGTGAACTTAAGTTCAAGGAGTTAGTGTTTCCATTTTTTGGTCCATCAGTGTTATGAATTTGAGCCTGTTCTCTGCCAGAGACAAAGTTAACACCCGCATTTTCCATCTTTGACTGCTGTTCCCTAGAGGTCTGACCTACTGTGCTAATCTGTGCATTGGAGCTACCGCTATCAGATTCCGAAGTCCCTTTCCTAGAATTTCCCTCCTGAACCAGTGCCGGCCAAGCGGATGGGTTGCTATTTGGGTTAAAGTTGCTGAAGCCAGAACCGGGACCAATTCTGTCCTGCCCACTCAAGTTCCTCCAATTACCTAGTCCATTGTTACTCTCGGCAGCAGGGTTGGAAGATTGAACAGATTTAGCCTTGGGATCAGATTTCCAGGCCCCAAGATTACATTCGTTTCCAGCGCTTCCAGACTGGCACTGGCTTCCTTTTCCTTTGTTACTAGTGGTGCTTCCTGGCAGAGTGTTCTTCTCCAAGCCAGGGTTTGAGGCACTGTTGTTATCGGTGGTGTTTTCGGAAGAAGACTCAGCATCTTTGCTGGCAATACAAGGCCACTCTTCCATGTCAGACCCGTCTACAATCACCTTGTCCCAGATGTGAGTTGGGTTGGTGTTGGTGCCGCTGTTGGAAGAGGCTCCAGGACCCCAAGTGGAATTTGCATAATTTGAAGCAGCAGCACCTCCAATTGCTGAATCTAAAAAATCAAAAACATCCAAAAAATATCATTACTAATCAGCATTATTTACAAGTATCGAACATAAATTTTTTTGACTCTTCCTTCAAACATGCAAAGTAACTTTTTAAGATCATCAGACAAACATATAACTGAAAATACTGCTAAAGAATTCAACATAACTTGCTACAAGTATTTTGTGGTCATCTGAATTCACTATTGGCTTCTGCTAACAGTCCAGCTCTAAAACCGATGTAATAATTATAGCCCAGTTAAATGAACATTAGTGACACTGGTTGCAATTTTTCAAACCATACTATATATACAATAAGCACGCCTGTGTGCACACATTCATATGCATCTGTATGTAAATGCAGTCAAGCTGTTGATCTGCTACTCAGCTGAGGCAAAGCAACTACTATTTATTACACATCAACAAGATTGAAGACAAAAAGGATCTAACTAGTGTCTAAAGCTGAAGTCGTCTATCCTCCTGCTCCAAGTACCTTTTTTTCAAGCTGATTTTACTGGTAGAAATGTCTTTCAATCCTTTTCAAAACAAGTAACATTATTTCCAAAAGTTACTATAAATCAAATTTGAGTCCAAAGCTACATAAATTAACATTTCTTGTGTAGTAGCTGCATTCAGTATGTAATTACCCCACGTTTTATGTCAATGCTGCATTTACTCTAGAAACCACAGTTCAGTTTTGTGAGCAACTAAGCTGATCTCTCTGCCTTTGGATAGATCGTAGTAAGAGATCTCTTTTCCTTCACTTTCTCACCAGACAGGCTCTACCTACTTGAAGCTTTCTGTGTTTCACCTCTCATTTGTCATAGTTATGATGGCAATTAAGCCAGCTGTATTCACACAAAACTGTCCACTTCGATGGGTTATTTTTTGTTGGCTTAGTGCATCATACAGAGCAAATTCAATGAACTCTGGAGTCACTGTAAGGAAACTAGCAGGGTGAATGACAATGAATAGAGCCTGTTTCTTTCATCTGTGATGACCTATTGTTATGTCCTACATTGTACAGCTTCACATGGACAAGCTATTTCAATAATAGTTTTAAAGCAAGCAAATTAACACAGTGACACAATGGATGAAGCCAATGTTAGGGGCTGGCAGCATGATGTCTGCATATATGCAGACATGTTATCACCATTAGTTTAAAATGTCAGCCAAGATTCCCTTGCCTTTCATACAACTACCTTTGATCCTCTAAATAATTTAAGTTCATTAGTACTTCAGTGCTGTTCTCTATATACAGTTCCACTCATCTTTCCATGTATTTTTAATACCAAGGGACCCTAAATTGCCCTCACCACAATTTTTCCAGCGATGAAGACTAAACACACACTTCTACAAAACTACTGAACCCTAAAATACTAGTTGTCTTACCTTACCCAACCAATTTAACTGATTCTGCAAAGCATAAACTTCACACTAACATTTATATTAGTATTCATACCAAACAATACATTGTTACTACCGATACTGGTTCATATGACAGCTTCCATGCAAATAAGGCATTATGACCTGTAAAAAGTGGATTTCACTCCCATCATATTCCTATGTTATATATCCAAAGCTGAAGATGATAATTTCTGGTTGCTAATACTTTTAACAGAAAATAAACAGAAGTTTCAGTGCCTGTCCCAGGCCTTTAGTTCATCAGCTTTACCAGTGACCACCTACTGAATGTCTCCCACATCTCCTTTCATTGAACCAATCCGTAAAGATCCAGTCTTCACAGCAAGATTAGAATTCTCTTGTAAGCTTTGAACACTGATGAGCAAGACTGTCTTCATCTATTAAATCCTGACCACTAAGATACAAAAGACAAAGCAGTTCCCACGCACATTCTGTTCCTTCTGTTGCCTTAACCTCCAGTGCAAGCTTAACAATAGCAAGGAAGTGTGACACTACTGATATTTGTATCTGGCTATCTTTTCAGTACACTGAATAACTTTTTTATTTTCTTTCCCTAATTAAAGAAGCCATCTGATTAGACAGATCAGAGGAATAGATTATGGAGGACAAAGACAAGTTCAAAAGACTTGGAGGTTGTTCTCTTTTGAGCTAAGCCATTAGTCAGCAAATAAACGATGCACAGGCCCTCAAAGATCTTCACATTGGTGTTTTTAGTGGAGTACTTAACACTTAATTTCTGAAGACATTCTAAAACTGTTAAGACTAGAATGCTTCCTAAAGGAGTACTAGGACAAAATTTAATAGACTGTTTCATAAACCCATCCTCCTCTTGCTGTATTTGACAGCGGTGACAAAATTTCGACAATTTTTTTCTCCTAAGATAATGGAATAAGGGCTCTTGGTTCTTAAATAGTCTCCTTTAGTAACATGTTGAACATAAGTTTCTGTTAAGACTATAATGAAAAAAAAGTTGCTAACAAACAACTACTTTTAAGAATGAGAAGTATTTTCAGGATACTTCATTCTTATCTTTTGGAAAGTAAGTGGAAGTACTGCAATACATAAAATGAAGAATGCAGTTTCACTGTGAGAGAAGGTAGCGATTCCTAGAAGGTATTTTAACTACTGAAAGACTTTCAACAATAAAATTTAAGCTCTGTTTTCCAGAAATCAATCTACACATCCTGAGTTATCATTGGTATTGGAACAACACCAATTGAACCCTATCTTCTGCACTGCTACAAGACAACAGTGGATTTGGTGTCATCATTTTAGGGAACTAGAATTGTGCCATCTTACAGAAGCACTTAAATTCCAGTAAACAAATATTCAAGTAAAGACTGTGCACTGACTTTTTGTATGAAAACCTCACCAACACCACTGATAATTATCCAATGAATGTAACAATGTGAAAGAGTAGATAAGCTTCTTTGCTATCCCTCAAGATGAATTAGCGAGTAAACACTTGACAGAATCAGGCCCAATCTGAAATCCAATCTCAGGTGCAAGACAGAATGCAATACCATACTTCTGTAAGCACTTCAGCAGAGCACCCTAAGGGACAGCCCCAGCCTTTCCCTTGTCCAGCTACTCAGTCCCCTTCCTCTAGCACATGCATGCACATTTGTTCCCACTGATATTCAGACAAGCTGAACTGCTAAACCAGCTAGACCTGCTGGAGTGGGTCCAGCAAAAATGATCAGGGGACTGGAATATCTCTGCTATGAGGACAGGCTGATGGAGCTGGGGTTGTTCAGCCTGGAAAAGAGAAGCCTCCAGGGAAACCTAAGAGTGGCCTTCCAGTATCTGAAGGAGGCATACAAGGAGGGCGGAGAGAGAATCTTTACAAAGGCCTGTAGCAACAGGATGAGGGGTAATGGCTTCAACCTAGAGAAGAGTTGATTTAGATTGTACATTAGGAACAGGTTCTCTACTGTGACGGTAGTGTAACACTGGAGCAGGTTGCCCAGGGAGGTAGTTGAGGCCCCATTTCTGGAGATACTCAAAGTCAGGCTTGACAAATCTCTGAGCACCCTGATCTAGTGGAGAATGTGTCTACTGACTGCAGGATAGGGCTGGAGGTGCCTTCCAACCCGAATGTTCTATGATTCTATAAATTAGCTTTAAAAAGCACTTCTGGGTTAATTTTAATTCAATCCAAGTCCACTTCCCATCCCAGTTAACTCTGCTATGGTGAAGAAATTTGGATGACATGAGGCAGGTCTGAAGGACCCCCATCTTTCCTGGCAACAATCCTAACTTACATAAGGATAACGCAACTAGCCATTGACATAAAAAGTTGCCACAATCAATAAATTACAACCATGTAACAACTTAGTTGTTAATGCACCATTAAACTAAGTGTTAAGATACAAAAAATTATAAAATAAAATTCCAGACTTAGAAAAATTAGGTGACAAATACCCAGAAGTCAAGGACCTGCTACAATACATCAAATGGTCCTCATATAAAAAAACAACAAAAAAAAACACCACCAAAGAAACAACCCAAGAAAAAACCACAAATGCAAATGCTGTCTATGGAGCAACTTTGAAAATTTCTAGAGTGTTTCACTGCCATAAAGTCTCCTTTGTTAGCCTACTACAATCACTGTGAAGGTATACTAATACTGACATAATGCTAGGATCTGAAATACAGTTCAAAGATTTTTTTTTTTTAAGTCTTTCAGGTGTTTTATTCAAACCAGCCATCTCTGAGAGATCTGTTTTTAAACTGATTAGCTAAAACTATGTCATGTAGCTTGAAATTCACTTCACCACCTTATTAAATAGGAAACATCAAAGACAGCAAAATAAATAATCTGTCAAACAGGGATTTGCTACAAAGGAATTCAAGTACTGAAACCACAAAACAAACGGAATTATTCATTCCCCTAGAATCTTTTTTAATGAAGACAGCTAGCCCATCTAGATTGCTTGATTATGGAGTTCCAAGGCACCTCTATTTTTATTTCTGAACCACAGAGAACTACAAAAAGTTTACGTTCTCTAAGCCTGTGGTAAAAACCCCATACCATTAATCCAGTGTGGTTTTCAAAGGTTTTCAAACTCAGGCATACTGGTATCGCTATTTTCCTCTTTTGACTTTGAAGCATTTAGTACTTCTTTTTAGAAATACTGCTACAGCTAGAACTGAAGCTGTCCTCGACTTCTCAGATCATCTAAGTTTTTCTTTAGAACACAGATGTCTTGAGCAGAATTTTTGTTTGTTTTACTATCATAACTTAAAAAGGAAATATTACAGTTACTGAAATCCCCCAGGGGTCTAAAATATTCAGATCCATTCCTATTTTCTCTATGCTCACAAACAATCATAACATCAATTTATCTTCTGGAATTCAAAGTGAACAGAAAAGTAACAACAGGGCAGTTTCTACTGTCATTAAAAGCTTATCTAAGGCAGAAAAGATTACTATTCAAAAAGTCAGGAGCAAACAGTAACATCTTAAGGTATCTCATCCTGATGAGAAGCGATGCATACTTGTCCTTTGCAGACTTGTTATCTACACATCTGTTTTACCAGATCATATAAAAAAAGTGACAAGGTAGGGAAAAATTCACATCAAACAAGCCTATTAATACTCACTAACAAACACAAAATACTGTTTATCCATCCACTGTGCATCCACTACACCTTGATGCAGTAATAAAAGCAACACAGCGTAAGACTCAAACCACCCAAGACTTTCTAAAATCAACCTTTCTGCTCCATCTAGTATTATACACTGCATCCACTGCTGCTAAAGCAAAAGCCTCTACACTGAAATTGAAGCAAGCTCTCTAACGCAATCTGAGGAGCTGCATTATGCAACGAGATGCTTATGCACAGTGTCTGATCCCTTGTGGGCCACATAGACACACACATTAACAGTATGACTTGCCTGTTGCAGTCCCGCTGTCGCTCTGCAGCAGTGCTCCTGTCACTGGTTGTGCGTTGTTTGGGTTTGCTCCTGGTGCTGTTGGGGGAGGAGGCCCTGCTCCACCCCCGAGGAGCATACAGGATGGCGGAGGGGGCTGCCCACGTTTCAGTAACACTTTGTGATCCTGCTGGCAACGGAATCGCGGCGGCACCTCCCGAGGCATGTAGCGGGCGGCGCTTGGCGGTTGTCCGTTCGGCACTGCCACCCTTTTGGCATTGTTGCCACCATTGACTGGTGGCGATGGAGAGTTGCCAATTGGGCTGGCAGCCACTGGTTGGCTTAAACTTGGTTTCGTCACTTCGGGCACTGAAAAACAGAAAGAATGAAAATCAGAATTTTTTCCACTTAAACCTGTGTTAGCTACAAGAACCCACTGAGGCTCCTTCCTTTTGTGATTTCATTCTTCTCTGAAACACACTATAACTTCAACCACTTCAACTAAAGAAGCAGGAACAAGCAGTAGTGGGCAAGCCTCTTGCTTTCCATGTGGAACTCTGCAACCCAGAATCAAACTCTGTCCTTGGCAAGTATTTTGCTCTAAGCACTGAATTTCTTGGAAACTAAGTTGGCGAAGAATACACTCTGGGCAGTGAGTCATTTGAAAATATGAGCAGTCAAATAGGAGTGGTTCCCTTGCCCGCTCCCATTTCCCTGATTTTTCATTGGTTTCTGGATTGTTATGCATCACCCTTATGGGAGGTCTTAAACCAGATCCCACGTTTTCACCTGCTTACCAGGCTACACATTCACTACCAAAACAAAGAGGGGACCCTCTTGGATTCAGAGTTAACAAATCTCACTAGTTGGTACTGCTCTGAAATAACACAGTTACAGTTGACCCTCACCCAAAAGGCTGCATTTCTATCTGGATTCACCTCAAGTTTACCAGTTGGTCACCAGGTGCCCTTACAAGCAGGGACATGCTGCTTCTGAGGACTATTATGCATTGGAGAACAAGCAAATCCTTAAGCAACTAACACTATCACAAAATTTTTAACAGTCTATAGACTTGTGATTCCTCATTGACATTCTCCTTGGGTTTATTTTTTTTTGTGTGTGGGTTTGTTGTTTTGTTTTGTTTTGTTTTTTTTTAAACAAAAGAAATTCCCATCTAGGCACTTATAGAGATCTAATTGCTAGATCACACTACAAACGCAAGGAAAATTTAATACATCTACTCCAGGCTTTGTTGAAGATTGTTTGTATTAACATAAATGAGAAACCAGTCCAGAAAACCATCCTCAGCAGTAAGTATCAGGTGAATTTTCCCTCCTAGATGCAAGATCAAAAGAAGTGAACCTCTCTTTGGCAACATGGCTGCATTATGCTCCACACTTTATTTTGGTATAGGTTTTCCAATTTCTTTATCTAATTCTCATTGCCCCAAATCCCATAAATGGTACTGCCAGATGTAAAAATCAAGTCACTATCTTAGTTATCTTCTGTCCATAACAGAATTTTTTTTTTTTAGGAAGCTAACACACAAATCAAATTTTAAAATAGCCTAAATAAGCTTAACTTGCAAGATGCTCACTCACCAGTCCTGCCTATCTGCTGAGCATTCAGGTGCCAAAATCTCTGTTGTTTCCAAACCCAAGTAATTTTCACTCAATTTTTTGTACCTCACCATAAGCAGTACTTATTTTCCATTCCACTTATATAGGTGATTTCAGGTTCTGAATATGTGTTTAAATCCTTTTAGAAACAGAAAACTTAGTATTTCAAACTAACCTATTTTAGCTATTATCCTCATCTTTACTTCAAAATTTAGGCTCGCCATTCTCATCATCTCAACTTCTATTTCTTCTGAATACACATCTTCAGAACTTCATCTTGACTCAATTCCCTTTCCTTTTCCAACAGTTTCGATCAAGATACAAGTTCTGGCTTAAACCAATAAAAATGCTCTTTAGGATCAAAGATTCTTACCTTTGGTTTTTTGATCTGTGACCTGCAAATTAAAAGCAAGAACATAAGTACAGTTTTAAGAACCTCAAAACAAAACATTGCACAGACTGCATTAAATTATGACTTTGAGAACCAGAAGACTATCTGTTATTGAATGAAAATATTCAGCTGATGAACACCAAGTCTAAACAGCATTCTTATTGTCAAGTTTTCAAAAATAATACAGCTCTTTGCCTGATGCAAAATTTCCTGGCAGAAACACTAATTACTTTCACTCAAGATGTTTTTAGCATTCACCCCCTCCTTATCCCAAACATGAGCTTCCAAAGCACAAATAAACATGTGCTAGAGCATTACAGTTCTTTCAGATTTTGGAGGTGAAGTATTCCAGGTGAAGCGTAACCAAAACTTCCTTCTGTGAGAGTACCATTAGAGCAGGCTGTCTGGGCTAGCAATGGCATTCCCACAGGTGAAAGCAACAGTCTGTGTCTCTGCCATCTTTCCATTTCACTATTCCCATGACATCTCTTTCAAGTAAAATAAATACTAAACCTTATTAGATTCACTGCCACATTTACAAGAATAAATACCAATAAAGCAGCAGACTTTAAAAAAAATCTCATGATCACAGTAAGAAGCTGATAACTGAAGTGAGCCATCACACTGGCCAACATACTCAAAATACGTAGTTTTGTTGTACTTCCACGTTCTTTTAGCATAGCAGACTTCAAGCTAAAGACAAACACACCACTGGTATATTCTCTGCAATCATGTGTGTTGTAGCATGGTTTTGAACCTGTCAAGTCAATCATGAGTTTCATTACACAATAATGTAAAAATCTCTAAAGATCACAATGTGACAGGTTCTATCACACCTGTTCTTAAAAGAAATTGCTGAACTAGTCCATAATTCTGGAAAGCACACAGTGACAATGCAGAATAATGAAAGAACAAGTAAAAAGCAGTTTGTTTCAACCAAGCAAGCCAGAGCTCCTTTGTGTGGCAAAGAATAGAAAGACAAACTGCATTACATTGCTCTGGCATAATTTACTTTGCAATGATGAACAGCCACAATCAGCAAAGTGGAACATTCATTATACTATGAATCTTAAGCATCGTAGCTTCACAGAACGACGTCACCTGAAAGTCTCCATGACACTAAAAATGCACCTGTACCAAAACTGTGTCTGTACCAAACCAAACCTCAATTTTCACTTACGAAAAATCTAGTAATGTGTCAAATTACATCTTCTTCTATAAAATAGTTTAATATGTTAAGCACTCTAGTGACTCTGATATTCTACTACTAAAACAAAAGAATGTAAAAAAACCCAAACAAACTGACAAATCAAAATTTGGTAATGCTGATAGGTTTACTATGGTCAGCAGCAAACACACACATTCAGTAAAGCAGTATCCTGTCCACCAGGCAGATCTCTAAAGAATTCTATATGATAAACAGTTTGCATTACAGGAAAAAAAAAAGGAAAAGAAATTACCTGTGCCTGTACTGCTTCCTTCTCCTAGTCAAAACGATCTGGTTTTGTATTGGTTTGTTTAGGGTTTTCTGTTTGTGTGTTTTGTCTAGAATACAAAATCTGAGGAGATATGACAGTCTCTCAGATCTAAAGGGGCAACCTATATGCAGTGCAGGAGCAGCTATAGCGAATGCAAAGACAGAGCAAAGCTCAGCCTTCTGACAAGCGAGCAAGCAGCCCCTGGGACACTAACCACAGGAATTTAATCTGTGAGTTTTCTTGCATAACCTTTGTTGAAGTGATTTTGTTTTTTTTAAAAAGTGTTTCAGAAAATCCAGACAGAAAAAAATCACATTATGTATGTAGGGTCTGAAAAAAGCACCCCCAAATCATTATTGCTGATTTGGTGAACACCACCACAGGCACTAAGAATGAACACCTACAGATTTATGTTCTGTCCCTTTTGTTGCCTGCTCTGTTATTACTGGGTATCTCCAAGTATTACTGTCAAGTTTGGTCTCTAAAATATTAGCTTATTTAGTGTTCACCCTTTACAAGATTTTGGCAAAATATTGTAACAATCAACCATACTGAGTAACTTAGTAGGTGAGATACCACACGAGAAAGCTGGCAAATCTCAACCTCGATTCCACTCACTTCACTTACTGAGATGATGAGTATCACCTATTCATTGATCCAAGAGGAGTCTGAAAATCAGTGTACAGCTCCTGGTCATTAGTCTTACTTGCCAGGACCTGCTCCTCATTTCCTAGATACACTTTCTGTACTTCAACATTAAACTGCAGCACACTGAGACAAAAAGACTCCAGAGAGATCTTCTTCTGTAGCTACTGATCTTTCGCAGTACTTTAGAGGGTTTATTCACACAACGGCTAGATAAAGATAATATACACCAGCTGATCTGCATCTAATTTAAACTGATAGACTCAAAGTAGTGACAAAGTCAGATTTATGAAGACCTCAGATGAGTCAAAACTTAACTGAAAATGAAAACTGTGCTGGCTGTTCTCAGCAGAAATCTAACACAGGACTAACGGCTGATATTTTGTAGGACCTGCTGTTACTGAAGCAAACTGGGAAAAAAAAAAAAAAGACAACTGAAAGAAAGTAAAGCCTCCTGCTCTCAACTTCACATAATCACTGAGGCTGGAAGGGACAACCTCTCCAGACTAGTCCATAGTTCCCACTTCTGTTCCTTTCCCACCTTCAGGGCTCTCCCATACTGGAAGTTATCAAAACCAGATTGTATGGGGTCATATATAAGTAACTTTTGAGCACCTTCAAAGATGAAGGCACCACAGTCTGATTGATGAATCTGTTCCAGCAACTGCTCAGTCACACACTTGTACAAAATTGGTTTTAAAAAAAATTATTTAGTGGATTTTCCTGTACTTCTGCTCATTCACAATGCCTTGTCACTGAGAAGAGCCTGCCTCCATCTTCTTCACCTATTTGCTTCCATAGTGTATTCAGGTATATTGATTGATAAGAATCCCCTGAGCCGCCTTCTCCCGACTGAACAATCCTAGCTCTCTCAAGCCTCTCCTCATTTGTCAGATACTCCAGTCCCTTAATCATCTTAGGTGCCTTTGCTGGACTGACTCCAGCATGGTTACATCTGTCCTGTACTGAGCAGCCCAGAATTAGACAGAAAGGATTTTACCAGTAAACAGCATGAATCAAGCTGCAAGAGACTGAAGTTCACATGTCAAGTCACCTCCCAGAATTATCTACTAGATTTTCCACAAAACAGAGAGTCTATGATATACTAAGTAGTTAAAACATCATTTTCTGAGCAAACAATTTTCAGTGACTTATCAGTCCTCCACGGCTCAGAACCAAACTGGTAACACTTTGGCAAAAAGTGCTATTAGCTACAGAAAATGGAAAAACCTAAATGATGCTTAGCAAAAAAAAACAAAACAAAAATTTAATGGAAACTTGGAAAAAAAGAGTAACATCTTGCTCTTGAAAATATTTAGTCAATTTTATTGCAGAAATTGCAACAGCCTGGCAGCACACCTGCCCCCAAACACCCCAACACAGCAGGTGCTGCACAGATCAAGACAAGACAACCGGTAGTCTGTACTTCATATTAAAAATGTACTTTCGGTTCACATGACACATGAAAGAGAAAAAAAATCTCTAAGTTAAATACTTAAATTCTAGAAAAAAAACCATGCAAAGCAGTGTAATGAACAATGAAGCTTACATGTACAATTTAATGTCTTACCATCCCTATTTATGTTTCAGCTATATACAAGAATCCCGGTATCAAAACCTACCTTCTGAGCAGATTCCTTCTTTTTCTTATCTTCTTTCTTCCTTTTCTTGTCTTCCATTAACTGTTCTTCCCTTTCTTGCTCCTTCTCTCTGCCAAAACATGAAAAATGGCATGAGTACAATGACGTTATACAAGAGCCACATACACTCTATTCCTTTTCCCCTCAAGAAAGGAAGTAAAGACACTAAAGATTCCTCTTATCACCATACTTAATTTTCACTTGAAGGTTTCAGTCTGAGATAAGAAAAGCACCTTCTAGCTCAGTGTGGCCACAATCACGCCACTTGCTGCATAAAAGAAAATTCCTTTATTCAGATCAGGCCTCTTATGGCAGTGCCCTATATAAATTAACTACGTGCTTGGTATTAGAAACTGTCTTCAAGACATTCTGGCCAAAGTAGCCTTTTAATTGGGTTGTGCTATTATTTAATGAACAGTCTCATGAATCTTTTCATAACATAAAAAAAAAAAAAAGGAGTTGTAATTTAATATAAGATGGTTTGGTCTGATATGACATTTATCTTCGCAAGGGGAAGAGATTATTCTATTGCCTGTAGCTGTGTCACTTGTAAGAGACTGGAAGTGTCATACCAAATCAAAACCATCATTTATTGTACAAATCACCAATTTAATTTCTAGCCTATTGTACCCACCCCCAGAATTTTTTTAAATGAAACTTGTAATATAAATTACTTTCCAGGGAATCTATTTTTCTCCACAAGAACATTCTTTCAGAGAAGGAAGAAAAAATATGTGCAGCTGCTATTGTTGTCAAGCCGTCATCTTGTTGCTATGTTTTTTTTATCAAATACGAAAGTACCAGAAAATGGTTAATTTACTGCATAAACTCTATTGGCTGAGCTGTTACTATGGTGAATCACATTTTTGTTAACCAGTTCTCTTCATCTCCTTCAAAGCACATTTAAGAACAAGTTTTCAGCTCACTTGGAGTAACTTCTTTTTACAGGGAAAGATTAAAGCATAAACAATTGTCTTGATGGACATAGATGATCTGGCAGATGAGGGGCAGGGTCAGAGGCCAGAGCCATGTACTTCACAAATAGGAAGAAAATAACTATAACCCAAGAGTCTTCAGAGTAATACTTTATTTAAAAGCTTTACAAAACAAAACTGATCTATTTCTTGTATTTATGCACAAATCAAACCTCTTTTTTTTTACCACAGTTAAAAAAATGGTTAAGCATTGAGGTGGCTTTGTCATAGCATTCAGACTTTCCCTTCCATTGCAGCATTTATATGCTACAGGTAACATTTTTCTTCTGCATTTTCAAGCAATTCCCACAAAACTATTTGAAATGTTAATAGCTTCCTGATCCAACACTTGAAATAGCTTTCTTTAAAAGTTTCAAGGACTGTACTAAAAAGTCTTCCTGGTTTCCTTAAGTTAGTCTCCCCTCTTTCATGAATAGAGAAAATGGATAAAGGCAAGATGAGTGCTGAGATTACTACTAAATGCAATTCACACAAAATAGCAAGTTCAGTTTGCATTTAACCAAGCTTTGAGGCAAGCATTGCGTATCATATGGAACAGTATTTTGTATTTTATGCACTTTTGTCTGGCACTGCTTAGCCAGGTCAGTTCTTGCTCTCTTCTGTTTTCTATAAAGCATCAAAGCACTTCCCAGTCAAAATTCTGGCAAAAAGCCCACAGGTTTCTCAGTGTTAGTAACAGCACAAGAGCTGAAGCGCTGGGGACATCAGTGTACTGTCACAGCACTGAGAAAAAAAAATTTCCATTTTCTTTGAGGTGCATACTGTAAGCAATATGAAAAACTCTCCAGTGACACCCTCATCTTTCCAAGTTACTATAACCTCAAATTGTTTATTACTTTTGTCCTGTCAAGCTATGTAAGCCTTTTGGGCTGCAGAGCCAATTACGAATGTACTATTTCCAGAAAAACTTTGTTGCAGCAGGCAAAAAGTTTACGACCTGTCTTGAAAGAGATGCAGAAGGACAGGATCAAATACAAAATGACTTCCAGTAACTGTCTGGCACAAAGACAACCTTCTGCTTAAAAGCACCTTCCTCTGTTTTGTGAGCAGAAGAGTGGGGAATGGAAAATAATGAGAAAAATATTCACAGTCAAAGCTGAAGCTATGGTTTACAACAACATGTAGCAACAATAATGAAAGAAGCCAATGGTAGACGTTTCATAGCCTGAAAGTAAACACCTAGTTACAGTCATCTGTCTTTGTGGTAAGTTCAGGACAGGGAGACTGCTACAGTTGCTGCCTCGTTTTTCAGAGTTATGAACAAATACGTATGGCACCAATCATACATGATGACTTCCCTTTCTGCTGGTCCATTAGGAGAGATGGTATTACCTTTGGTATACCACAAACAGCTACAATATAGCACTAATCAAAACTTAGTAATTTAGGCTTCAATTCGCCTAACATACTGAGGTAGAAGGGATCTGTCAGAACACTAGGACTGCATCAAATATACATAGAATGGTTTAGGTTGGAAGAGACCTCAAAGATCATCCAGTTCCAACCCCCTGCCATAGGCAGGGAAACCTCCCACTAGATCAGGTCGCTCAAGACCTCACCCAACCTGGCCTTGAACACATCCAGGAAGGGAGCAGACACAGCCTCCCTGGGCAACCTGTTCCAGTGCCTCACCACCCTCACTGTGAAGAATTTCTTCTTAACATCCCGTTCAAATCTCCCCTCCGCCAATTTGAACCCATTCCCCCTCGTCCTGTCATTACAAGACCTTGTGAACAGTCCCTCCCCAGCCTTCCTGTAGACCCCTTCAGATACTGGAAGGTTATTGGAAGATACATGGCAGCCAAGTCCTTGACAACAGGTAAGTGAAACCTCAAAAACGTGTAGCCAACATGAAGTTATACTCTCCCACTGATAATAGAGACATGGTAACAACATACCAGTACATTGTAAGCTCACTGAATTGGGGGTTGGAAATAGCTTATCCCCATTTTGGGGATGACATTTGTAGTCTTCCCACTTGTACTCTTTGATGCAGTTCATTAATATTTTAGTTTTTATGATCGCTGTTTTCCCTTTGCAGTTGTACACATGAGGCCTGCTGGTGTTAAGTGTTCAAACAAATTCAACATAAATGAAGGCTTCAAGTACCTTATAAACACATTCAGTAGACAACAGTGTTTATTAATCCCTCTTCATTAGCTGAAAGGTAATTCTTCCTGGCCTGCTCAAGTAACCTGATGAGTCCATCACATATATTCCAGCAATAAGCTGCTTATATTGACAACATTAACAGGGGAGAAAAATCCATCAACTCCAAATGAGTTAATTCAGAGCAATACAGTGGGGTGTGGTTCCGGTTTTTGTTATCAGCATAGTAACAGGAACATGGACACACCACAACCCTGAAGAGGAAGTCTGCTAAATAGGAATCAGAAGCCAGCTTTCTATTCCAGGTTTCTTCAAGAAAGTGTGTGTCAAAAAATATGACCTAATTGTACTTTAAGACTTCCCACAGAACCTCAGAATCAACATTACTGAATTTTTAAAAATCACATTGCAGGCTTTAATTACTTCAAGTAAGGCATGGTAACAGCTTACAAATGAGGACAAAATAGAGGTTGCAACCCAACATTTTCTTTATTAAAAAACCCCAAACCAACCGAATAGTTAAGATGAAGTACACTCAATACTGTATCTAAATTCTTTTAACAATCTCTTCTGGCTAAGACAAACCCAAACCACTAATTTCAGAGAAAATAAGTTTTTTTTTTCTCTAGCTCACTAGTCAAATAACAGGAAATACCTGCTAGGTCCAAGTTAATAAAATGGATTGTCATTTTAATAGGGAGAAAACACACCAAAAAATGGTATTCAAGAAGTATGCCTTCCCCCCCAGCACAGTTTACCAGTTTTGGAAAAATGTTGATTTCTTGCAAAATCCTGCTATGCCTTTTTCCAGAAAACTAGCAAAAACTAATTGCACTTTTAAAGGCCTTCTCACAATGTATATGAGGCACTGCTAGAGGGCAGAAATTGTGTTCAAAGTTCTCACTATCAAAACTGAGCTCTGCAACAAGATGACGCATTATATTACCTATCTGCTGGCAACACATTTTGATTGGGGAAGTGTCACACAGCATTAGCCTAGACAGAAACTCCACAACCCCAGAGAGTCACCCTCAAACTAGGATTACACACACATACAAAGTAAAACGTACAAAATGAAAACTCCTAGAAACTCAGGAGAGGCACTTCAGTGTGTGCAACTCCCAGTTGCTTCCACAGGGCTGTAGAATGACAGTGCAAGAGTGTTTGGAAGTTCCTCTTACATAAAGATGTGGGCTAGATATCAGTGCTGGGAGTCATTTTCCCTCTTCTTGACCCCATGTTTTACTTCCAGCACAGCTAACTTGGTTTAGCTACACCATGAACACAACACAGGAATGACAGAAAACTTGTATAGGTCCATCCTCTTCCCTGTATTGCAATAAGCACAGGAGGATTTACAAATCTGTTTCAAAATTGAGCCAACTTCACTATCCTCTGTACCTTCCTCCAGAGCAAGGGTGATTCTGAAGCCACACTTGCAGGATCAGCAGCACTTTAACAAAACAAGCTTTTGTCTATATAGCTTCAAGGCCACATTAACAACTGTTCAGTTTTCCTTAAAGGCTTTAGCCATGACTAGCCAGAGCTGAAGGCCATCACCTAATGATCCACATGCACCGCCAGTCTCACTTAGATGAGGCATCTGAACCTCTCTCACAGAGAGGCCTCTAGTACCTTGCAAGATATCTGACTACAAATATATTTCTAATTTAGAAATAGATGGAGACTCAGAACTTGAGGCATAAAACCCAGAAGCTTCATCTACTGTAAGGCATCCAACTCTAGTCCAGATTGAAAAATAAGAAGAATTTCCAACGAAGTAACTACAGACATGTAACTTAACATTTCTGAAAGTTTCCATGGTATTTTGATAAATAATACAGCCTGGACACCAGCAGAATTACACATCACACATTGATGCATCAAATATGCTGCGAAACACCACTATGACAAGTTCAAGGCCAAGTATGTTTCCAAGGCACAAGCTCCCTTCAATCTCTACAGGGAGGAACTCTCTTAAGAGAAAAGTAAGCTGTCTTCAACAGTGCTATTGCCTGAACAGCTTGCTGCTGCCACTGGAAAAGTAGGTTTCATTTTCTTCCAGTTTATGTTCATCTAGCACTTGCCCTGACCTCCCTTTGTTTGAGCCTTTTCTGGAACACAGCTGATTGTTATGACAAGCCAATTCAAATCAATAAAAAGTCACCTTTTTTCTAAGTAGAGTTAACTTAAGACTATTGCCAAGCTTTCAAAGGAGCAAGTTAAATGGGTTGCAACCAAAACTGCACCTTATTGTATCACCTCACCTCTCCACACACCACCCAGTCAAAACTCCATACACTGTAAAATAGAAAGATCTACCAGTAAAAGTGAGTGTATTTCCCTTTAAAATAGACTCCTACATTAATTTATCAAGAACATTGTTTCCTCTTGACTGTATCCTTTATCCCACACTCTGCATGTGATAGAAGCATCACTGCTTGTATCTGTGTGATTTTCCTAACTGTAACAGAGGCTTTATTGATATAATCTTCTACCATAAAAATATTTATATATAAACATTGCAAAAAGTGTAAGCTGCTTAGAACTAAGGGTGCCAAGCAATCAAGAAAAAGCATACTACCAAATAATTTTGTGCACCTTGAGATGCAGCAAAGAATACTGGCAGTCTATTACTTCAAATGCTCAAGCTTTTAAATGCTCAAGCTTTCAGAGCATATCAGTAAGTTGGATTCCAAAGACTAAAAATTCAGACCCTAAATTCCTGAAGTTATTTTCACTAAACTGTGTAAAGAGTCAAGATCTGGCCATCAAAAGACTAAAAAGTTAAGGTGCACATCACCACAGTCACCTCTCTCTGAAATGCTTGCATCCATCAACCAGACAAAGCAATACAAAAGCTGGTTAAATAGAAATTAGCCATTAATAATGTTCAGTCTTTAGGATAAACTGACAAAAGATAGAATTTAAAATTATTTTAGGCCACATGAATTCTGACATTTAGAAGGAAAACCCCTGATCCTTTGGAGTATCAGCCCTGAATATCCATAACAAACAATTCTAACAGAAAAAAGAAATTACTTACTTGCTTGAAATAAGACTTAAGTTTACAGCATCACTAAACAGCTGTATTGAAAGGATAAAATATGCCGTTTAAAAAAAGCAACAACCAGTTAGTAAATGAACAGCAGTCCCACACTTATTGAAAGTGAAATTAAGGTATCATAACTCAGCCCTTCACAAGAGCATGAAAATAAAAGTCACATATTTTTAACATCTATTCACATAGTATAGCACATGTAAGACAGTAATAGAAGTTCTTAAACACTATATAAAATAGACACTTTGCCATACACTAAACAAAACTACTTTCAAAAGCGTGGCTTTAGAAATGCTCTGTCAAGCAGTATTTTCAAAAGGTGAATAGATTATTGCTTGTCAAGGACCTAGTGTAAGCTGCTTTTTTCCTTCTCTTTGGCTGGAAGCCAAAACAGCATCACAGCAAGAAATTTGCTTACTTTAAATAGTGTATCTGGAACAACTGATAGCCTTTATCACAGCAAAACATCAGTAATTTGAAGCTTCTGCAGAAAATAACCAACTTTAAAACACTGGCATACTTGAATTCATCAAAAGTACACATTTCTAAAGAAGGACTCCTTATATAGTGCTATTATAATGGTTAGTAATTGAGTAACTCTTTGTGGGCTTATACATATATATATACATACATTAAGGAAAAAAAAATGTGTATACACACACAGATTTATGCAGTAGAAAGAAAACCACTCTGACCATAAAGGGCTGTTTAAAGAACTGGACAGCATAAGCCTTACAATGCAAATACAGATTTGCAGAAATAAGGAGGTTAAGCACTCAACACTTCAGCAAGTGTTTTAGAAGTCAGGAAGGGAGTCAATTTCAGTTTTAAGAGCCTCCTGCTAAGAAAACCTCGGATTATGTAAAAAAAAAAAAAGAACGGATGTGTTTTTAATATTCCTTATTTCTTGCTTATACTTCTTTCATAGAATCCCCCTTTCCAGCTGTACCACTCACTTACATGAAAATAATGACTTACAGGTACAGCCCAAAGTTTCCAAATGTTAGACACAGTTAATAAAAAACAAAGTTTAAGGAAACACAGGTAAAGTTCTAGAACTTAACAACCGAGCAAGTTTTCACCCATACTTTCTTCCATACCTCTATCTTCAAATGCTCTTATGGATCATTAATTATTTCAAGCCTACTAAAGATACAGATAAGCATATTTAGACAATTGTGAAACTGAGAACGCAAAATGTTGTCAAAAATCTGCCTGTGATTAAGATGTCCAGGAATTTATCATATCAGAACATTTGTCCAGCAACACACAGTTGTATTCAGGACTTCAAGGTTCTATGTGCTTAACAAACAACCATATTCTCCTCTAGAAACGATTCACACATATATGGAACTCCATTATCTACAACTGTTCACCAAAAAGGAGGGGGAGGTATTTTCGACAAAGGAATAGTTGGTTCCATTACAAATGACCTATCCTGGCCATACAAACTCTTTCAAACCCTCATTCTCACCACAGTCATAATTTTAACAAACAGACTACCTGGCAAATTATTTCTTTCATTAACTGACTTTTCATTGCTGCAGTTATTGGGAGGAAGGGGTGGGTGTGTGGATATGGAAGTTCTGGACAGATGACCACTCAGAGGGAGCTGCTGTTGAACTTCCCTTGCATGTGATATTCTTTTCATTAGATCATCCAAAAAAAGAACCTTTTCCCTGCCTCACTGTGCTTACAGAAATAAATCAAGTGCCCTACTTCCCCATACAACAAAGGGCTTCAAATGAACACAGGCTATCTGGGAAAAGTGCCAGATATCACTTAAGGATTGCTTATTAATCTGCAAATGGAATATACACAGGTATTTGCCAGTATTGCTTTCCATTAAAAGATTGACACTTTCTGCACTAAGTACCTGATACAGGTACTGGTCTCACCATCAGAATCACGAATAACTCTGACTTAACTTCCAGAAGTCTGTTCATCTGGAGTCAGGTCTAACCTCACACTCAAAGAGTCATCACTGAGCTCAGGACCTAGTCACATCCTGAGTATCTCCAAAGACACTACCATCACTGTGGAGAGCTTATTAGTTTTTTAATTTTTCCTACACCTATTGCATTTGCCTCTCCCAACATCAGAACTTCTTTTCTGCAACTTGTGTTTGCTCCTCTTTAAGCACTGTGCACCATCTCCAGGAAAACTTTGGCTCTCTATACACTCTCATTAGGCAGTTGAAGACAGCAGTAACATTACCCCCTTAGCCTTCTATTTTTAAGGCTGAACACATTCGGTTTTCTCAGACTCTCTTGGTGCAAGATGTGCTCCACATCACCAATCATCTTAAGGGCCATTTACTATGTCAGTATCCATCATGTATGAGGGCCAAGCTGCACACTGCATGTCGAAGGTGGACTTTAAAGCACTCACTAAGAATCACTTCTCTTTACCAGTGGCTATAGCCTAGCACAGCCCAGCATGTGTCTGGTTACCTAAGACTACGGACACCCTAATGACTCTCATTCTACTTAGTCAGGATCTTCAGGTGTTTATTTTCTGCAGAGCTTAACCTATGCTATTGCACAGTCATTCTGCCTTGGGTGTGATATTTTCCAATTACATTTGCCAAATTTCAAGCAGCTTTTGTCAGACCATCTTCTCCAACCTACCAAACTCCACCTGAACAGCATTTTTACCCTACATAGGCATCAACTGCTTTAAGTGGTTTAGGACCATCTTCAAACACATTGAGGGTACATTCCATCCCACTGACCATGTCATTAATACAGATGTTGAACTTATTAATCCATGCACTGACTCTCATCAGACACCATAATGCTCAGCCACCAATGGACTTTGCATCACTGGCCACAACCAGCTCTGCATGGCTGATTGGCAAGCCAGCTCTGGAAATCTTATGAAAAAAAAACAAACCTTAGAATAAGCAAGTATTTCTGTACTTAATAGACAGTGAGCAGGGAACTAATTACAGACGTATCTTCTGCAGAGGAAACCCACAGATGAGCTACCCTTCACTTGAGGTGTCTGTACCAGTACAGCACTGCATTTTACCACCCAGATAACCCCACAAGCCAAGTGGAAACTCTACTAGCAGCTTTACCAATGCTTTACAGAGGCTTTGAACTGGTTACAAATTGTGACTCAAAGTTGATGAGCATTACTGCCACCTTAATAACACATTCTTCTAAGTATGCATGAGAAGTGCTCTTAAAAAAAAAAAATCAACCTACAAAAACCTGCTTACTGCTTATCTTCTGACTGCAGTTAAAAAGCAATTTAACTCTTGACTGTATTGTACTCAATTAACAAAAGCATCTCTGTACCTTCTTAGATTTAAAATGTCTGTCTCACATGCCAAAAATAGAATTTTTTTCTTTTAAACACTAAAGAAATCTCAAGAAACAAATCTATTTGCTATGGTAACTATGCCACAGAATTATGACATTTGTTTTAATGTCAGAATGTGGCATTTCAGAAAGAATACTGAAAAAGTATAATGTGGTTTCACTAAATGCAACATTTTCTGACAGAGCATTATTTGTGGCACCAGCACAAGCCATGTAAACAGTAAGAAACCAGATCACATACAGAGCCTCTGACAACAGAAGTAGCTAAATTAAAACCAAGCTTCAAGACAAAATTATGACTGGTGTTTTCATTTGTGTTTCTTAACTGTAAGAGAATGAGTCCTAAAAGCCAGCCCAGCAACAACCCAACTTATTTAGAGATACAGGACAAAACTTTAGAGAATGCTGGAAATAAATATTAGGTAATACCACATCACCATGCTATTGCTGTAGTTTAACATAATTTATAATATTTGAGGTTTTCTTCTGTGGTGTGGCACTTCAAGCGGGGATTAAGAAAAAAAAAAAACAGGTCTGATTCAAGCAGTTTCTATTTAGCGACAGTTAAATTAGTGGGGGGAAAACCCACCACCAAACAAACAAAAAAACCCACAAGCCCAACTCAGAGGAAAAGATGCTTCTTAAAAGCACCCTCTACTGAACGATTATGTGCTTGGAATTCTACCTGCCTGGGGATACTATAAGGATACCCTCAAATCATCAGAACGGTACAATTTACACTCCATTTTATAAGCTATCTGGTTGTTTACTTTCATTCAGTTTCCAAAGAAATACTCTTAAGTCACTTGTAGTAAAAACCAAAACACTTTATATAAGTTAATTAATAGCCTGACAATCACCCTTGTATCTCTAGATCTGTGTAATATTGTACATTTTTCCACATACAGTCCTTTAGGGCACTATAGTAATGAAAATAACTTTTATCAAACTGTAAGTAATTATTTTAATTATACTAAATCAAAAGACTAAAGCAAGAATGTATTTAATTTTATCAGTGGGAAGTTAAGAACAAGGCTTTCCACATGAAGTTATAATTCATCTGGTGTAAGCCAAGCTTGAAGAACCAGCAAGTTAAGGTTGCCTGAACTCCCAGTACATTTAAAAAACAACTTCTAGGTTGCTCAGCTTCTCCTGGCAAAGGTATTTAAGGTTTATGTTTTCTACTTCAGTTACTGCCTTAAGCAATATTTATTTTTAACAGGCAAGACAATTCACTCAGCTGCTTTCTGCAAATATTCAGTTACAGTGTTTCAGAACTGTCATAATCTGTATCAGGAAGTCTAAATTACTGGAAGCAAGTAACATATTTTGTGGGTTTGGAAATGCTGTATAAATTCTGCCAGAAGACTGGCTCTTCAAATACACCTGAGTATGGTCAGTATATTTAGCTGGGGCTCGACAGGTAAATTCTTGACATTCCATTCCTGTAAGTAGGCTGCATAAATTACGGCTTGTAACTAGCATTATCATAGAATCATAGAGTGGTCTAGGTTGGAAGAGACCTCAAAGATCATCCAGTTCCAAGCCCCCACCACAAGCAGGGACACCTCCCACTAGACCAGGACACTCAGCATTATATGAAAATTGAGGATTTTTTTTCAAAATTGCCATTCTTGAAGACTACAAACCATTGTTTATCCTCAGAACAGACAAACACTATTCCTCTTCATCCTTACACCAGCTGAGAGCTGCATCAGGACTAAAGGCAAACAAAAGTCCCCCACGAACAAGCTATGCAAGCAGATTGCCATGGTGCAGGCCAAAAACACAGGTGATTTAAATTTGAATCCACCATAATGTACACGCACAACCCAGCAGCTGTATTCAGCTATTTCTCACACTTCACTGGGCAAGTTGGCTCCCTCCTAAAGTACTTGCAATCACAGTTTTGAAGCCCCTTGTTTTAACACATACTTATGCATTTTGTGCAGATGTAGCATCTTATGTGAAACGTAAAAATGAAACCTTGAGCTTGCACAGCACATAGCTTAATTCCATGCTATTGTGCCTTGCACAATTAGAGGAATTGTTAGCTGGCTAAGTCTCAGATCGATGTACACCTTCCAAAAGTTCATCAGTATCTTGCAATTTTAATGACAGCATATAATCATAACCTTCCTCTCTCAGACAAGGGAAAACCACACAAGAGATGGATATATACACTGTTATCTAACAGCCAAAGACTAGATGCTCTAAGAGCTGATTATCAATCTTGGCAATCACAAAGCTCAAATACAGACAGCACTCAGGCTGAAGAAAGAGCTTGTTTACCAGTTAAACACCAAGGATTAGTGAGTGAGGAAGTTCTTAGAGTGCGATACAGATTTCATACTTCAGTGAGGTCTCAGCTAAGCAGAGTGTATACTGAACTCAAGTAAGATTTGCAACAGGCAATACTCAGCTTGGTCCATGACTACATAGCACATTCAAGTTCTCACGCTTACTGTACAACTCAACTGTTACATCCACCATTTTCTCATCCTCTGCTACTCTTAATGATTTCTTTAAGAAATACCAGCTATGCTCAGCAACTGAGTGAAGTTGCATGGTTGGTTTTTTTCTTCCTTCCCCATTTAGAATTCACTTAGGAGAGGGAAGACGATATTTAATAACCCATGCCACACACCACAGAGCTTTCCCAGGCTATGCTACAAAACAAAAGACTCCATGACCTGCTCAAGGTTATGGTATGACTCCATTGCTCACTAAGAATTAAAAACTGGTATCCTCCTGACTCCTCCTGTATTTTCTCTAATAAAATAATACCACTACTGAACGCTTGGACAGCTCCTTTCATCATAGAATGTCAATGGTCTTTATAAATATTAATTAAGCATTGCAACAACGCCAAGAATTATGTAAAACTTAAATCTGCACGTGAGTAAACCCAAGCCAAGAATAAATAACCTATGCTCAAAGTCACAGGACAAGTCAGCAGCATGGACAATAAATGGCTCATCATTAAGAGCACTCCAGTAGAAACAAGGACATAATTAATACTGCAAATGTGATGTGAACAGCCTTTGATTGCCAATACATTACTCTAAAGCCTCGATCATGGTCAGTCCTGCAAAAATCACAGTAAATTTCATGCAGCGTTCTCACAAAGACATTTTGTTTTCCACAATGGGGGAAAAAAATGTATTTTTTTCATAAAATTCAGTGTTTTTTTGATACTTTCCTTATAGAACACAGGTGTAAGTGTGATATTCTTCGGTACTCCTACAAAATTAGCTCATAACATCAAATAGCGACAATTCAAATGTGACTCCAGATCTCTGAATTCAATCATGCTCTCCAGTAATTCAGGAAATTAAATACCAATTTATCTTAAGGACTCAGTATCACGCTCAAAAGAAATAACCTCTATGAGTAAAAAAATGTTTTCAGCAAGCAATATTGTAGCCATCACTCAAAGTACTTCAGTGATCTTACAACTCACAACACTCACACTTGACCTGCTACAAACGCTACTCCTTCACAGTTATTTATTCCTTTAAATAACCGTAACTGCCACATAACTATCAAAAGATACTAATCTGTAACATTCAATAGTTCTAGTGTGAAGGCAAATCATGTAAGATACACTGATTTGCTGTCACATTTGCAGGCTTTGATGACGAGATTTTTTTTTTTTAATTCCTGTTAATCTACTGAAATGACCCCAAGTATGACAAGCTCTGAACTCCTGCAAAAATTCCTTTTTAATTTCGAGAATATGACATTCTTATGACTGCAAAAATTACTTCTGCTTTAGAGAACATCTACTGTTATCTACAGAAGACAGCATAAATCAAGTTGCACTAAAAACATTAGCAGACCTACCTCACTGTGACCCTGTGTTAGAAAAAGGAACCTTTGTTATTATCATGTTCATAGACAGATTAATTGAAAAACTGTGTAACTTACATTTTAGTCCAGTAGCTTTTAGGGGTTTTGTTACATTGGTTTCATTGTTTATTGGTTGTCTTCAGCTGGTTTGGGTTGGGTTTTGTCTGTGGGGTTTTTGGTTTGTTTGGTTTTTTTTTTAATTAATTTTTTTTTTTTTTTTTTTTTTACAGTTCCAACAGAAGTTCTACATCCCACCAGAAAAACAAGATTCAGCAAAAACTGACAAAGTTGGCTGAATGAAAAATGGGTTTTTGTGGTTTTAACTGCAACATGTGATTTAGTTCTGACTATGGAATGAATGCCTGTATCTAGGTGCTGGTTTGTTTTTGGTTTTTTTTAGCCTTTCAAAATGCATATCCTGTAACAGTAGCAGCTTATTCTCTGGACAGTGAATACACACATCACTACTACAATTTTATCTCAAGCTCTCTGACAACACAAAGCTGGAGAAAAAAAAAAATCAGTATTGTATTTTGACACATGGCTTGTGTAATATGAAGCAATTTTCTTCCCCTCTTATATGGAACAACAGCAAGTTAATACAGTTTAAGCTATCATTCGAGCACTAGGCTTTTTTACAGAGGACTGGTAAAACTTAACAGCTAGGCTTTGGTAAATAGTGTTCCACCCCTTATTCCTAGTAATTCTTTGTAAATCAACACAGTTTTCCTGGGTTAAAAGTCATGCAGCCTTCAACAAAAAAAAAAGCCTTGCAAATTCCAATCAACTAGTTACCAATTAGAAGTATGACCAAGTTCAAGACCAAATATTGCTAAGATGCATACAAGTGTACTTGGAAGCAAAGAGGGAGCAACCTGTTAGGTGAGGGCCCTAGAAGCTTTATGTGAACAGTAGTAGTAGTAATATACGCTCTCCAGACAAGCAGACCTACCACAGAACTATTAAGCAAGTCTGGAAAAGCAGAGATATGTGGATCCTTTTATTAAATACAGTATTTCCAAGTTTATGTTTTAGTTAAAAAATATTTTTCAGTGCACTTAGTTCTCAATAGAATTTTATTTTTCTGACAAAGTGGATTTCTAGCTTTTAACTAACATTATACATACTGCACATCCCATGCAAAACATGCAATTGTGACGCAGCATATTCTTATACTTCTAACAGACCTTCCATAATAGTCTTATGTCATGGAAGACTATAGGTATAGGAAGAAAGGAATTACAACTATACTGTTACAGATCATAGTTGGACTTCCAAGTCCTTAAGACTCCACTGAATACAAGAGTCAGGACTTGCCATGCCACAAAGATACACTAAACACTGCACCAGTAAAACCCCTGTTTTATAAGGCTACTATCCATTATTTATTGCTTATATGCTAATAACAGATGATGAAAAGCTAAAGTGTGGTAAAACAACAGTGCTAACTGTGAGGCCACGTGTTTCACAACAAACTTAAATATGTTTACCACACTAAGTGGGTAATTAAAACAGATTGGTCCTGTCACACATCAACTTTGGCATGCATTAAGATATACTCTTCACAATACACAAGCTAACATAACCTTCTTCCTTTTCTACTTCTGTGTGAAGATTTAAACGCTGATAAAAGTTACCTTCACAATTTGATTCAATCAGCTATTTCCTTGAAATAGTTTGTAGAATCAGATGCTCAACCACCATTCACAGGATAGAGTGATATTTGTAAGATGAACACATCCCACAGAAGAGAGCAATTCTTTTAACAGACCATGCCCTCTTGTTCTATGGCTTACATCTGCTGTTAAGGCAGAAAGGCAGGGATCAGGTCTCATCAAAGCTTCAATGAGGATGACAGACGGCAGACTCCGCTCAAGAAACTGAGTAAATCACAAATGTATTAAGTCCTCTCTCCCTGCTGCATTGCCACAGACATCGTGAAGGCAAAAACATGAGACCTGGGCTTAAAATCTAAGCGAATAAATGAAAGGTTTGGGTTTCACTATGAAATTTGATACACTCTCTAGTGCAGTCTTCTCAAAATGAAGAGGTATGTGAGATGGTAGCTACTTCTAAAGCACCAAGACCTCAGGGACACTGAAAAACAGACTGTTTGTATCTTAGGGAACCTTCAAATGTTAAGCACAGACGGATTCTTTGCAGAGCCTGGTACAGAAGCTTTTGTTTGCCAGATGCATGCTTCATACCCTTCATACTGCAACCAACTGGCCCATCATTTTCAATAGCCATTTTTCATTCAAAAGGGAGATCAATAATTTGAAACTTCCTAAAGCAATACTTCACATCATGGCTCATGAGTAATTAAGATATAAGCTGAAATTATTCACTGGCACACAGAATGAAAGCCAGGGAATCGTAAAGAGTCTATTTGAAGGAAACCGGAAAAACGAAAACACAGCACAAGTGCAAGACATGACTTGTTCTGAACTATAAGTACCTAATAATCCTTCCCCCTGTAGTTTCTTCAGCAGCCAAAAAATTCAAAGCCTCTCCAACCTTGTCTCCTCATATAATCACTTGAGTTTTGAGGGCATAGAGATGACATGATCATCTTGACCTGTCATTCCACAAAAATGATTACTTCAGATGGCAGAAAGAACCAAATATGCTCATCAAGACAGACAGCATCAACAGACACTGCCTGCACTCCTTGATTACACAGAACATTATTTTTCCAATCTCTAATTGTGAATTCTTCACTCACATGAAACACTGATCACTGCTGTGAATTAGAAGTATCATACACGCATTCTTGCTCTTCTCTCTGATTTGTGGTTTGTCCAAGATGCTGCTAGAAAGCACAGGAGAAACACTGGCATTTTCATAAATTTCAAAGATTTAAAACTGCTGTTGTATTTTTAAAATATAACTACTTGCAGAACACTTTGACACTACTTGTGCACCTTTCCTCATGAAGAACAAATTCTTAAACCACTAATTCTAAAGGCTAACATTAAATTTCTGAGCAATTATATCACAGCTCTACATTTTGTGGTATGACTGTGTAGCAAGGAAAATTCCTTCTGTTTTAGGTGTCTCCTAGGAAAACATAGAAACACAGAATGGTTTAGGTTGGAAGAGACCTCAAAGATCATCCAGTTCCAACCCCCCGCCACAGGCAGGGACACCTCCACTAGATCAGGTCGCCTGGCCTTGAACACATCCAGGGAGGGAGCAGACACAACCTCCCTGGGCAACCTGTGCCAGTGCCTCGACATCCTCACAGTGAAGAATTTCTTCCTAACATCCCGTTCAAATCTCCCCTCTGCCAATTTGAACCCATTCCCCCTCATCTTGTCATTACAAGACCTTGTGAATAGCTCCTCCCCAACCCTCTTGTAGGCCCCCCTCAGATACTGGAAGGCTACTGGAAGGTCTCCTCGAAGCCTTCTCTTCTCCAGGCTGAAAAGCCCCAACTCTCCCAGTCTGTCCTCATAGCAGAGGTGTACAATAAACTTCAGAAAGAACAGTTTACAGGCACAGCAACACTAAAACTTCACTCCCTTTTTCCATGTCTACAAGCACAGTGTATTGGCATGATGCTTACACAGAAGCATAACAGTGCCTGTTTGAAAGCTGATGGCTTTTCATACTCATGATTTTCTCACTGCTCCTGTTTTAACTGATACAACAGAAAAACACAGCTACTTCTAAGTAAACATCTTCATATTTCTTTTTATTTTGTGAGATGGGAGTTTTGCTGGGGTTTTTTGAGGGTGGTGCTGTCTAGGTTGCTAGTACTTTAACTTGGTTGGTGGCAAGCTATATCTAGAAAGACACAGCTCTCAGTTCTCCAAAGGCAATATCAGGAAGGACATTAGAAATTCAGTCAAGTGCTTTTTAAGGGCACGGAAAAGCGTAACTGCCTAATGCTAAACACATTTTAAAAGAGATAATCTAATTTATACTGAAGAGTGAACAACACGGTTAACTCTAGAAATACTACTGTTTCTTCACATATTTTATCTAAAAAGAGAAAAGAAGGGAAAGAAAAAAAAAAAAAGCAGCAACTGACCAGAAAGTTGCTGGAATCCTGGAACAGAACTAACACAAGTAGTGGCCACTACGTTACAATGAGGTGCTGTCATCCTAAATCCCACACCTGCTAGGTTTGAATGGGAAAACACAACCACTGCTAAACGGAGTGGCCCATCTTGCTTGGCATCTGTGCAGATGACACCTACATAGTAATAGCTCATAAAATCGTAGAAACATCTCTTCCTCGTTCCAAAAGGAACAGGAAAAAAACCCCAGCATTCCTTAGGCCACTCACATATAACAGCCTACTTAAAATTACCAGCCACAACAGTTATTAGGTAGAAACAAAAGCAGCTTTAATAAGCTTCCATAAATAGGCAGATCTGACTGCCATCTCTCATATTTAATAATCTGATGACATTTGTATTTCCTCCATTTTAGTAGTCCTGATACTGTGTGCACCATTCCCTAGCTGTGTTTCTCAGAAAATTAACTTTGTTTCATGCCTTCTGGAAACAAAGCATAGATTAAGCCACCCAGTCCAGGCATGAAACTCTTACTAATTGCTAAATAAACAATCGTTTCCTTGTATCTTTAACAAAGACATTAGAAAGTTCCAGTAAAAAACTGTTTGCTGTATCCTCAGGCATATTTTTTAACTAAAGAAAATCTCCCATCAGGGAAAGAATTTAACTATGCTGTTATTTCGACTGAATTGGTGCCTGCCTAATCTCAGCAGTCACTCATCTAAGAGCTCTTCCTATTTGAGTGCAGAAGACAACATTCTTGAAATCTTGATTGAGGGTTATCATTTCTTGTCTCTTTTCAGGAAAGGTAATTTACAGCTTAAGTGATGAATTTAACTTGCTGCTTATGTCATTCACAGATACAATATCAGATCAGTTTCTGACTTCAATCGCACTTAAATATAGCTTGCTTTTTAATACAGTACCGTAAGATAGCTTAGACACTTCTAAAAATGTAAATACAGCAGAGGACTGGATAGATGTTTTGATTGAATAAAAATCTCGTGGCCATTCATACTTAAAAAGTATCTTTAAATTAACTAGATGTTACTATCAAAGAAGAAACGTCTCTTGCAAACTAAGTCAGCTCTATAATGACTGTATTTCAGAAAGCTCATGCTCTTGAATACATAGAAGTTTACATCAGAAAGTTGCTTCAATATACAAAAATTCTAAAATGACAGGACTTTACAAACCAAACACAACATGGCTATTATTATCTTCCTGTTTTTCTGCTATGGAAGAGTGAAATAAATTGTAAAGCAAAAGGTAATCTAGAAAAGAATCTAAAGCAAGGAAACCAAGGCACTGCCACCAAAGATAACAAAACAGCACCACTAGAATGGTACACTGAAAAACCTTAAGTCACAAGGGAAAAACTGAGGTGGAAATTTTAGTGATGAGTGAAATTTACCATTTAACAGGTTCCTAAAGTTCCCAGACTAAGTTGATTTGTCTTGTTAAATTCTCATGCTAACCTGTGTTTGCTACTTCTAGGTAATTTTTGCCTTCTTGCATTATGGAAGACCAATGTCTTGTTTTTAATGAAAACCACATCTTTCTCATGTTCAATTACGCCGTAAGATACAGAGAAATGCATAAAATTTACAAATACTATAGTCCTCAAAAGAGCAAACATTCTTTATTTCTGAGTGCTTAAGAACACACTTTCTGTCAGCATCAGTCCTAACAGAGAAATAGCCACATCAAAATCACTTAAAAGCACCTGCCATACAGAGTCACACAAGTCCCACTTGTTTCCAGAGTCAAGCATTATTTTTTACCTCTGCTGACAAAAGACCTTACAACTTCTTCTATCTTTAATTAACAGCTCTCTCTTCCTATCTGATGAATTACAGAAAAGCGCTGAACAGAGAAGGTTCATTTTTAAGACAGTACTGCATGATCTTATGACAGAAATATAAGATATGCACTGTTCCACAAAACCCCCACACTTTAATGTATTCATTTAAACCTTCTCTCTATCCTCTTTGAGAAAGGTGGTGCTGCAAAAAGACAGGTCAACTCTTTGCTGCTATAAAAAGTTGAAGGTTAAAATGCGTAAGCTGATGTGGGAGACTATTTCCTGCTGAAAGAAAAGCCCTTTAAACACTAGAACCTCAAATCTAATTTGTCAGCTTATTGATGCTTCCATGCATACTGCCAGTGCAAATCATCTTTCCATGAAGCCACTACATTGAAAAAAATGGTCAATCAACCTAAGCAGCTACAATTCCGCATTTCAGGTGAAGCACCAGACCTTTAGCTTTAATGAAATCCATATGCTATGCCAGAAGTGCCAGCTGGACTTAGGATAGTCAGCAAGTGTAATTTACATGTGGCCTTCGTAAGAGCCCCCAGTTTTTCCTTATGCTGCAAGTGCATTAAAAAAAATTACCACTGGAAACTTAATCCTTACTTAAACTGATCTTTGATAAGCTTGCTCTTAACTGACATGTTGTTTTGAAGAGGGGAAGAAATTTATCCTGCCACTGAAGCTACCACTACCAACTTCAAATAGGGGGCAGTACACTTCAGAATTAAACACGCTCAACTGGGTCTCCAACTCACCATCACAAGAATCTAGCCCATAATACTGTTTTGGGTGGTGACTGAGTAGCAACTCAGTTACTCACCACTGTATGGCTGCAGTATCTCTGGAAGACCTGCTAAAAAGAACTATGTGATTTAGATACAACATATTACCCTCCGTAATAAGTAAATACAGCAAGAAATGCCACAAAAATGTCAATCTCTAAAGTGGCCCAGGCTTGAACGGCAAACCTGAGGGACATCCAGTTAAATGTCATCTGAAGCCACAATCAAAGGGAATTGAGACAAACAGCTGAAACGGAAAGGGGAACTCAAAAAGTGTTTTTCATCTGGCTTGGTTAGCAGGGTGCATAAAAACGGACATCTAGTAAAAATGTACACCATTAATGTCCAAATTTATTATTATTTTCATTAACTACCAAAGAAAAGCTTTAAATGCAGCCTCAAAATGCACTCCGCTCAGTATACTACGTGTCAGTCTGAACAGTGAGGTAGAGGCACGCTGCACATGCCAAAAAACAGTTTTGGAGCAGGAGAGAAGAGTGAAAGGAGAACACAAGTGCTTCAGACCCTCAGAAGTGAACTATTTTATTGTGACGTTTTCTGTAGTTGGAATTCTTCTCAGGACAGCTATCTTGCATTTATTTTCAACAGACAAAACTAAAGTAACTTCCTGGCAAAACACCAATGTATTTTGTGCTTGTTTGCAGATTTTTTGCTTGTTAGCTCTAGCTATGTTCCATGTTTGCAATAAAAAAAATCATCTTATTATACAATTCCATACAGCCCAGTCAGAAATTGAAAACACAGATAAAAACAAATGTACCTGTGGAATAAAACTACTCTACTTTGATGGTAGAGTTTGGAACTTTCTCCTGGAAAATAAAGTCCCTTCTACTATGAAAATGCATTTGCTGCCAAGATTTTCAACAGCATGGAAAAGTAACTTGAAATGGTGACGCTCACTTTATAATTTAGATCAAAACTTGTCCCCTAAAGGGAACTGTTCAAATAACCAAAATTGTCCATACACTCAAGAAAAGCTACTCAGTTATATTTTCACATTAGAAAGGAAAAAAATACCCGCCACTGAACCTACAGCAGATTTTCTCTTCTTTCATGCTCTGCTTAAGGATACAATTTAAAGCCTCATTTAAAACTCTTAAGTGTTAAATACAGAATGTGATTTTCAGTTTAATAAACAGTTATTTCGGGAAAACAAAATTTTCATTTCTATTTTAAAACCTCAAAGAAAGTCTACACTTTTCAGGAAATTCTTTTTGAGCAACATTTATTTTTCTCAAGGTAGCACCCAGAGCACCTTTTAAGTCCTGAATTCCTCCACCTTTAGTGAAAGCTCTCTATCTGACCTCAAGACAGTGCACTAGGGTTTGTTACAATTCATGACCCAGCTATATTAACCATAGTCCTCAGCAAGTGGAAATCCACAACTGCTGAACACAAGTTTTAACACAGAACAGAACATTTCACATTTGAAGTTCTGTAAGAGGTGAAATACACAACTTTATCTTTTTACCCGCATTACCATTTTAGTCAAATCCACTTTGTTCCCACAAAGTCACAAAAGAATAATAAACCATCATTCTATTCTCAATTCAATACAGCTGTGTATCACTGGCTTCAGCTCCAGGCCACAAGCCAGGAACTTCTGAGTTCAAGTCTGGCTCTGCCACTGACTTTCTGTGTGGCCTTCAGAGAGCTTCTCTATTTCTCTGCTTCTCCTCTTCAATCTGTACGCTTACCTTACAGAAGACCACTTCCTTTGTGCAGACTTTGCAAAACCAAAACAAAACCTAAAAAAACAATCCAAAACCAAACCAACAACTCTGTCTCCAACAGCAACTTTTACTACAGCTTTTACACCCAAGACCCACCAAGAAGTACCCACATATCAGCTGGTACCTTCTAACCACATTAACTGCCAACATGCACACACAAGATATGCATATATGATACACAAATATCAAAATAACTTCAGAGTTTGCTAAAAAAAAAAAAAAATAGGATGGAAAACTGAAATCATGTAATCCGTTACAATCAGACTTCAAATGCTTAACTTTAAACGCACACAATGCTCAAGCCAGAATAAAATAAAGCAATTAATATTTTAACAATAATTACTCTAACAATAGGAAAATGACCTAAGAATGTGAAGGGTGGGGGGAAAGAATTTAAGCTTAACTAAATCACCTAGCACTATAACTGAAAAACCATTTGAAAGATATTTTCTTAAGTAGACCACCACAAACTTAAGCTGACCTATACTTGGCAAGTGAACTATAGTGTGAAGCCAAATTCATCTAAACTCTTCTATCTAGACTGAAGCAGAACACAATGGGAACTGACAGTAGCTAACCTCATCTTCTCCCAGCTTCAGTGAACCAATCACACAAATACAGCTCCCATCACCTTTAAAACACTACAGCTGCCTTTAAATCCACTCCTGGCAAAAAGTCTTGTCTCCAAAACTTTAACTTTTGGAAAGTTACTCTTTCTTCATCATCTCTTCAATTACTCATGGCCTAACCATAGAGAGACAGTTTTAAAAAAAACTAAGCAACTATATCTTTATGATACCTTAAGATGTCAGTGTAGATCCTAGACTCTCAAAGTTAGCCTGTACCTACATTTACCTTTTTCATCTTGTTTCCTCTAAAACCTGAAAAGAACACGCTTCCTACATTTTTTTGTTTCAAGACATAGAATTTACTCATTAAACTAGTAAACATAAACCAAAACTGTCATCCAGTCAACAATACAGCAGAGGAAATTAATTCAGAATAGCGTATCATTTAGTGATAAAGTCAGTCAAGGACTTCATCATAAACAGCCATTCCAAAACAGCTACCATGCCAAAGATGAGAAGGCTAAATCCAAATTCCTAACTTCCATAAGCAGAACTCAACTGGTACAAACAGCTGAAAAATCACCTGCATGTAAGAGTTGGGATTATCTAATCCTAGGTCATTTAATAATGCTTGCCACTGTAATCTAGCGGTTTTCAAAACATAGTTGCTAATTAAACCCCAGAAAATTATAGAAATACCACAATGAAGTAGTACATCTGGACACCTTACTAGAACGATTAAACCTTTACCCAGACAAGATTTTGCATTTAGTTTGGTTAGCAAGCACTCTTGCAAAATCAATCTAGATTTGCTCTGAAAAGGATTACAGGACGCAGGTAAAAGCAAAACCAAAGAAAAACCACCCTAATGTCTTGTGCACTTTCTCAACCCTGTTTGGTCTGATTGAGATGTATCAAACAGAAGATCTGAATATTACCTGTGAAAGAAAGAAAATGCTGACACCAGCACAAAGCAGGCTATTTCAGGTAAAATTCCTGTGAATATTGCTATAACTGACTTCCCTAGCACAGAGCCTTCTTTTACACCAGATACACTAAGTCCTTCAGGTTTTATTTCAGGTTAACTAAGTATTTTTATAGGCACTTTGAACCTAGTCACCATGCAGGTCCCAACAAGTGCACATGGACTTGTAACGACATTCACAAAGAAAAACAGACCTAGATACAGACTGACATATGCATAACCTAAATAGGATATCCTTTACTTCTATGCACTGCACTTTTTAACCACTTTTACATGGTCTTAAAATAATTTTTAGTTTGAGGGTTTTTTTGTTGGTTATGTTTTTTTTGTTTGCTTTACATTTATTATTTGCAACAAATCCAGCAAGAGTTAACAAATTAGATTTTCTAAGCATTAAAAAACCCAAAATTTATTTCTGTATTATGATAAAAGCAGCCTTCCTATGTATTGTTCAGCAAAAGGCTGAGTGTAAACACGTTGTATATTTAGCAGGCAAAGTGATGTATCAGAACGTATCAGTCTTGTTTTAGTTGATGCAAGCTCTAAGCAGTAGTAACCCTCTTACCAAAGAAAGCTGTTTTGTAGACAAGTATATCCAGAGTATCAACACTGATTTAGAACTGTGTGTTTTAAATCAGACCCTGAATCTAGCATGACTGCTTCACTCAAATTATATACAATTAAAAATATAAATGCTAATACAGAAGCTGCAACAAGAACATGAATGCAGCCACATTAGGGCTCTAATAGTATTGTTGCAATGTCTTCTACTACAAGCAGTAATATTTAAACAAGGGGAGGAAAAGCAAGTAATGTGGATGACTTAAATTACGGAAGGTTTAAGTGACATAGGACAATGAATTCTTGAGAACTGGATGGCTGAAGCATAGCCAAATGTAAAAATGGAGACTGAACCATGATGACAACACACTTGCGTGTATTTGCCACAGAGCACATGTAAAATGGGACGATTGAGCTCAACTAATTAATGGTTAAGTGCAATTAACAGAATATATATTTAACTCTTCCTGTTCTCATATAGGTCAACTGGCCTGAAAAGCTTAAAACCTGTAAAGGCTATGGTGTACACGTTAAAAAAAACCAACCTAAAAACAAAACAAAAAACCAATTCCAGCAGTGTCACTGTAGATGAAGTTTTGCATATTCTCATGTAGGTGGAGGCTGTGCCAAACAGCCACTACAAAATTAGCAATAGACAATAGCTTGTGATTCTGCTCTTTAACAAATGTTGTGCTTACAAAGGGGAAAAAATACTGAGAATACTAGAAGTAATTTTACCATTGTTCCTCCAAAAACCACTTCTTCAATTGAGAAATTAAGACAATGTTCTGCTCAAGTTCAAATCAGGTTCTGGGTTCAGCTATTGCACCCGTATCTGTGCTTCTGGAAGTCCTAATTCTGCATCTACTTAAAACATCGAGAAAGATAGGCACCTTCCCCTCACTTCATTATTTAAACACGCACAATGAGGTTGCATATATACTCTTGACAAACTACAGAAATGGTGACCTTCATTTAAAAATGCTCCTGACTTTAGAAGCACACTCAGCTATCATGGGGCTCAACATCAAAATAATGCTCTTTAACAAATCAACTGCTTATTCATTTTCAAAGAATGTACGNATCTTTAATTGCTCTTGAGCTACCTAAATTTTTTTTTTACATCCCCTGCTGTTCGGAATGCCCTGAAGTTGCAGTCCTATAAGCACTCCCACATAAAATGAAATGGTTTTATCTTGATACTTTGTTTTGGTCTAGTTGTTGTAGTAAATACAAGGCTGCATTTCACTTCCAAAAGTCTCAATTTAACAAAAGTTGGTATTAATACATGTACTTTGTACCTTTCAGCATTTTCCCATCTATTAATACTGAAACACTTTCATACGAGCATTCACCTAATTAAGTTCAGATACAAACTGCAGCACAGAAGGGTACTGTACTCAGCTCTCATACTTACTACCTTTTTGTTTTCAACAAGTCTCCCCTCAGTAGTTTGTGTCCGGGTAGTAAGTGTATTTTTTCATACTGTTTAACCCTTGGTTTGACTTGTTCTGCCTTTGAAGATCATCCTATGTTTTATTAGCCTGTCTTCTCTTAGGTACCTCAAAAATCTGTAAGATCCCTATCTTGTTTTATATTTCTCCACATGACTCAATGGGCTAATTAGGAGTAGTTCTGGGACCACAATTTTTTGAAGGAGGATCATGGTTTATCTTCCAATTTGCTCAGGCCATAATAATCAAATTTATCAGATCAGTCAGGTATCAAGACACAAGCTTTCTAAAATAAGCTATAAATATATAATTCTAAAGCACCTCAGTCCTGAACTGTAACGCAAGCAAATCACGTATAGGAAAATAACATCCATAAAGCCTTTGGAATCCCTTCCAAGTTGTGTGGAAGACACTATGGATAAAAAGTATCAGGATTTGCATATATTTGTGGCCCTTCCAAAATACGTGCTTGGAAAAGAAAACGAAAATAAATAGTCTTCTTAGGTTGGACGCATATGCACAAAGGAGAAAAATAGTTCAGGCAGTGAGAAGTGTTAAACACACAGCTCTGAACACAAAACTCACCATAAACACAGAGGCACTATTTCTTTCGTGTCCTTCAAAACAATTATGGCACCATCACACAACCAAAATAGAAATATTTTCAGTATGCAGCACTTTTTATCCCCACAGTGCAAAAAAGCATTATCCTGACACACGTTTAATTACCTTCTTTGACCGATATACTAAGTGCCGGTGTTGCTTTGGCAACTAAAGCTGCTGTTCCTTGACATAAACACTGAACTTGCCTTGCTTTGAGAGGCAGTATATCTTTGTGTTCACCTAAACTGAATTTTCTCTCTCTTCATAAAATCCATTCTGCAGCAATAATTATAGCTAAATACTTAAACTTTAGCCATTTAAAATATAACTAGCTTCCTCTGCAGGATTCTTCTAAGTGGAAAGACTAACTTCTGGCCTAAGATTATACACCACACTTTATGACTTTCAGGAAGGTTATACAAAACTAGAATAAAGATACCCATACCCGATAGCTTTACTTTTTAGAGGTAAAAATCCTATGCAACTGACTTCTCTGCCTCAAATCTTGTTTAAACAGGAAATCGATCCTTCTACAGGTCAAAACACCTCTTAGGAAGGAGAAATGTTTTCTTCTTAAAGCAAAAAAGTCCCTTAGCTTCTCAGATATTAAAAAAATCCTGATAACTGAACAGAATACCAAACGTGCAGATTCCAGCAAAACCTGTTCGAGATAAACTGTTAAGCTTCCCACCTTCCACTGTGGTCACCAAAAGAAAAGCAGACCCACAGTGACTAGAAACAAAGAATTCTGCTTCAAGGTGCAAGCCACCACAAGATTTTGCAGAGGCACTAGGAAAGGTAGGGATAAAAATTCTCTTCCAGCAATTTGCTAATTATAAAGATTTTTCTTAATTTATCTTTTCAGATACTTTCTTGTCTTCTCCGCCACAAAAGACTCAAAAAGTTTAGCTGAAGGCAACCAGTAAAGACTGTATGAACTTAAACATTTTTTTTTTCCTTTCCCCCCTCCAGCAGAAGAGCAAGAGGCTAAAATAGGTGCTGAAAGCAAGCATACTGTTTTTTCAGACTTGCCTTCCCTGACTTTTTTTTCCTCCCCCATTAGAACTGCAGAGTCCTATATATTGAAGCCCAACGGTAATAAGGCTTTCCTTGTCAAATATTTTTCAAGAATTTCTCAGCTGTAGTGCAAAAAACTCCTGGGGCTCTGCCGACTACATACTTCAAACTGTGGTTTTCAAGCTACTAAAAAGGCCTGTTTTTAAAGGGTTTGATTACTGTACATACCAGTCTTAACTGACACGGAAATGAAAATAAACAAAGCTTCGAACCCATTGTCATCACTGAACTGAATGAAGCAAAAAAAAGCTTCTCCTGTTCCAACATTTCTGCTGTAAGCTTTGAACTTAGAAATTGCAACTGAAGGCAGGTGTCGCAAAACGATTCTAAGTATTTTGTTCCTTTGTACTACTGGAACTTTCTGAGTGCAAACAGTATTTAGAACTGCCCAGACTTGCACTTTTAAAGTCCTACAATTTCACAGGCTGCAAAGCCCTCAACACGCCCTGCACTAAGATCTCACGGGTCAGAGGCGTATTTATACGAGGAATTATTTCAATTGCTTCTTCCTATTTACAATGTACTAGCACAAAGCTACTTAAATGTTTGACAAACTCTCCACTAGAATTTTCTATTAGTCTCAATAGTTGTTTTTTGTTTGATCCATGACGGCTTTTATAGGCATGAGCAGTTGCACAAAACATCCCGTAATCCATCTCCCTAACAATCAAGGCGTTAACATTCACACAATTTAAAAGTGTGTAATGTGAGACAGTAATGTATGAAAGCAAAAAACACCCAGGACAGACATTGCTCATTCCTGAAGTGCAGATTCTGGAACAGCTACATCCTGCAATGTTGCCAACTCAGGGCAACATTTTGGTTTTCTGTTACGTCCTCAGTTCGACCACTGTATGCTGCAGCAGCTGTCAAAAAAACTATGTAAGTTGGTGTTTTGGTCCAGTAAATATTACAACTAAGAATATTACTATTTCATATTGCATTTCAAAACAATTTTAAAGTTTATTTAAGTTTGTCAGTCAACAGGTATATTCAACATATTCTGGCTACACCAGGATCTAAGCCCTGAAACGTTTTGTTTTGAATAACAAAAGTTATCAGGCTGCATCAGGCCAAAGACAGAACAGTTTTGTAATATTCTCTCACAGATACATATAAGCAACAGGAGGTGGAATCTGATGAGTTCATTAACGCTAAATAAGCAGAAAGCATTACTTCATATGCAAACTGGGTTATCCCTTACTACCAACTTTTAAAGTATAAAATTATCAGCAAAATACGCTATATTGACCTCGAGTGATATTCTTTTCCATACGCTTGCTCTAAAGTAAAAAAATTCTTACTATCCAAGAAAATCCTGATATGATGCGGAATTATTTCAAATATTTGCTGGCCAGTGGAGGGAAAAAAAAAAGCCTTGATACAAAATACTACAAGACTGTAACAAGGACAGCCAAACAATCCAAATTTGCCTCCTTTATTTGTCATTAACTGTGTGGGTGTAAGACGACAAAGAAATACCTCGTACGTTTACAGAGTTGACCTGCTAACCATAATCAATGCACACATGCTGCAATGTGAAAGTACATTCACATAATTATTTGCATAATTATCTACCGCTTAAATATCCACCTACAAAAAATATCACAGTACAAGGCCTATCAGGAAAGGACGAAAAATAACGCACACCACCACAGAGAATTTTCTTCATTTAACCTCACAGAAAGGAGCATTACATCACACTCTTACAATGCAGGAGGAGGGGCTTGTTCTCAGAAAGCAAGCTTCAGCTATTCCCCTTTAATTTTCTGCTTGGCTCTGGAGGGAGATGCAAATCACTTAAATTCAAATTTTCAGAAACACAGACGACGGGAAAAGGGCAAGAAAACGCAGCTTCTTAGCTACATTTACTAACTCGCACTTGGAAACGGGTTTTCAAAAGAACAGAGAGCAAAAGCCTACAAAACATCTGTAGCGCCCAGCTTCGCGCATTTGCAAGCGTGCATTCCTCAGTACCTGCCCCACATTCTATCAGTCGCCAGACCCGTTAAGCAGAGAAGGGCTCCTTCAGTCCAGGATATGGCAAGGCCATTTTAAAGCCGGTACGCCCTTCCCGCTCCAGCTCCCGACGCCCTGTTTATGGGGCAGCAGGACCATTTGGTCCCGATGAGGGCCGAAGCCGCCGGCGGAGGGGGAGGGGAGCGGCAGCCCGCGCCGAGCCCGGCGGCGGCTGCGTGTGCACGGCTCGGCGGGCTCCGCCGGTTCGCACCCCTTCAAGCTCCGCACCGCCTGGCACCGCCAGTGTTCGGGTGTCTGATCTGACTGGGGGTATTTTTGCCTTTCCCCCCCGCCTTTCTCCCCGAGAAGGATAGCCCCGTGAACACACTTCCCCATCCGTCCCTTGTCGGATCTAGCAGCAGAAGGAATGCAAACCCATTTTTATATATGCAAATTTTTGCAGCAGATTTAAGAGCTTCGGGTGCTACGGGGAAGAAATCACTCTTTAAGAAGCGTCTATTTAAATAAAACAAGATTTTCAGTACTATCTTGTACTTCATTGGCTTGGAAAACAAACGATCTTCTGCAATTTGCCTAAGCGTTTTAAAATTACAAATCTCTCAAAAATCCACAGTACACTTCTACGGAGACCTCCTTCTAAAAAAGCTCTAGAAATACACTAAAAGTGCTTTACACCTTTCAGATACGGTCTGGTTTTACAAGTATTTGTACGAGAAAAAACAACTGCAAAAACACGGATGCAAACGGTCAGCTCCGGGTCTTTAAAAATTCTACTGATAGGTTAAAAACAATAATAATAAAATATAAACGTACCACTAACCTCATAAAGTGCAGCAGTGCTTAAATCCAGCGAGTTGAGGCATACAAGGTAGAAATGGAAATGAAAAAAGATCCAAAAAAAAAAAAGGTTTTGTGTTTGTTTGGTTTTTTTTTTTTTGTTTTTATTTCAAATGTTCAAAAACCAGCAGAGACTCTGTCGGCCATTTTGGCTTGAACTCCCTCACTCACTCTCCCTCGCTCCCTCCCTCTCTCTCCCTCTTGCTCTCTCTAAAGGAAGCAGCTTTTTGTGACCTTCAAATAGACGCGGGTCACGTGACGCCTGCCCGACTGTCAATCAGCGCACAGGACCGGCCCCCTTTCCGCCTTAAAGAGACAGAGCCCTCCCCGCACCCAGGGACAACCGCTCCCCAACCAGCACCCTGCACCCGATCCTTTTCAGCTCATCACGCACAGGCGACGCATAGGAGTCGTGAGAATACGCAAAGCAACTCAGCCGGCGCTTTTCTTTTTTACAACCAGCTACAAAGCAAGCGGCCGGTTATGCCAGCTTCACACTGCGGCTGCAGAACCGATAAAGGGACAATGATGAAATGCCTACGTTCCGCCAACCACACACACTCCTCTGCGGTGCGCCGGGGGACACACGGCCGCAGCGCTCCCCTCCAGAGGAAACCCCTTTAAGAAAGTAGCCCATCTCGATTTATGGACAAGAATAGATTCATCTCCACAATGAATCCCAGCTGTAACCAGGCTGCCTACAGAACACGCACACAAACCCGAGATCCGCGTTCAGAGACACGAACACCTGTAGCACAGCACAGCAAACTCGGTCTCTCCTGCTGCCTCCACTGTTTTTAAGTCTCCAGGCTGCAACTCAGTAATTACGCAGACACTTGATAGTCTCTTCCGACAATTTCCATAGCTAAATACCCTAAGAACTGAAAGAGACAATCCCAGAATGTTGCAACATTCCAGACACTACCTTGAAAATACAGAAATAGTAAAGAATATAGTTCGGAAACAGTATATGGTAACATGAGACTTGCTCCTGAGCCAGCCCAACACAGGTAACAAATGCTTGAAATGAGTGGGTAATGGAACAGTGCCCGGTGACAGCAGCTTGGGAGGCTCAGAGGAGCACCCTCAGGATTGAGTCCTTAAAAATAGACATGGTTTTGGTTACAGTGCAAAACTGTACAGAACCCTGTAGGAATTAGAAAAGGCCACATTAGCACTAACACACACCACAGACTGCAACTAATGTTAGAAGTCATGGGAGGGCACACTCCACAGGAATGAATGGAGGGAGGGTGCACAAGCTGCATTTTATGAATGAGAATAAACATCTTTAGCATATGTTATACTACAGAAGTCATTGGCTAAACAGTGTATTTAAAAAAGGAAATCATGGGGAAGCTATGAATGGCTAATACAACACAGACTTTGACACACTTTGCTCCTACTACCCTCAGAATAAATTACAGAAACTCTGGAATGGGGATTCCTCCTGCAAAGGGATTTCTTCAACAGGACTAAAGCTTGCACTGTAACTAGCCCCACGTCTGGACATTATTAATGCATGCTGCATTTACGAGTATTTAATTCAATAAAAGCAGCTAGATGCTAGCTCGTTGAATTATTCTGTCTAAATCAAAGCACAGAATTCGCCTGCTGGATGTAGCAGCTTGCCATGCGTTGTGGCATGGCTAACCCCGAACATGGGAATTAAAGAAATCCCCAAAAATGTGTCCAAACACAGTGAAATCTCAAGGAACATGTTCTTATCTGTAGCAAGACCTGAAAACACCACAAATGCTCTGAATATCTAAAGACAAAATCCAAACCAACTGCTAGGTGTCTGATACAGTTCCTAAAAAGCAAACATATATGTATATTCATTAAATAGCTATCCTCTTTCTGGAAAATAACACTAAGTACTTAACTGAATGTCCTATACATGTTCACACTGAGTATGACGGTATGCACTAAGCTACAGATAATTATACTCTCTCTTAAAAGCCAAACTGTTTTACTTGGACTTAAAAATTCTCTTAACTTCTGTAGGGCTTTTCAGCTTCCCCATCATGAAGTCCTGGAAGCTTTCACTTCGAGTTGATAATGCTGTTGATGACTTTAAGCACTCATAGCAGTCATTTCAGTTGCCATGTATCAAGTGTAAATCACTGCAACAAAATTTTACTTCGTCAACCTTCTACTGACAAGGCATTTTTAATGAGAAAACTTTTTATAAGACAAGCAAAAAAAAAAAAAACCAAAACAAACAAACCCACAAACCAAACCAACAGCATTTAGAAAAGCCAGTAAGGGCAATTCTTAAATAACTGTAGCACAGATAAACAACCTTTGATTATTTAGCATTGTTTAACATGTATGGATTATGTTTTACCTGTACAAGTTTGTCTTCCAAGAAACCATAGACAAGGTGAAAATTAACCATGTTTTGTCTTTAAAATATTTTTAGGAAACACTTTAAAAATCCTTATTTTAATTAAAAAAATAAAATTTTAATGCTTTAATTTTCTCAAACATGCCTCATTCTTTACCTATTGCTGTTGGCATACTAGGTAAGATAGCTCATAAAAAGCTTTTGTTTTTTGTTTTGTTTTAGTGTGAGATGTGAGTTATTTTACTGAGTCCCTTTTGTCTGTTTAGGTTTTTTGGTGGTGATGGTGCTGCTTTTTTGTTTTGTTTGGGTTTTGTCTGTGTAATGGTTGATTTTTTTGTTGTGTCGGAGAGTTGTTTTTTTGTGTATGCTTCATTATTTTTTTCATGCAGCATTTCCCCAACAAAAATTGTGGAAGAAGTAGCAGCACAGCAGTTCAGTAAACTATGGAGCAGAGCATGAAAATACACAGCATATCCAAAAATCTCCATATCACTTCTCAGAGGCAACTGCACTGGAAAACCTAAGGTTTAAGCTTTCTGATGCTAATACCACTGTTAACAGCTACTGTTAATAGGTTATATCCTTGTTACGTGCTACTAACTTATCTGATTACAAACACTTCAGTTCTAAGCGTCTTCCATCTGAGGATTGTAAGGCACTTTTAAAACTTTAATGAAGCTTCACAGTGCTCCTGTGAGGACAGTATCCAGTACGAGCAGACATATACAGGCACGCAGAGGCACATTAAGAGAAATGCTTAGAGTCATGAATTCTCTGTGCTCACAACTGAGATAGGAAAGGAGTGTTCTGGGTTTTTTAATTCACATTAAGCTACACTGTGTTTCTAGTAACAGCTCATCCTTTCTGATGACCTCTTGATAACAATGAATAAATTAGATTTCAACATTATGTACACAGGCATACTCCAGTGACCATCAGACAAACAGGTATCAAGTGTGCCCTCCAGTTGTCATCTCAGAAAGGAGACCTGGCGTGTCTGATGTGTACACCTTCAAAATTATTCAAGTTTATCCAGTTCTTATGCAAAACTCTGTCTCATGAGCTGGTATTTTGTCTGGGCTCAAAGTCCTACAGTTTGATGTCATATCTTATTTTGAAGGCTGTGCCCTTGTCATCCTACAATACTGAACTCCATCCACTGAGTTTTCTACATTGCCCATGCATGTGTCAATAAACTAAATACTGCAAAGCTCTTCACAACAGATACTATGAAAGTGAAAAAGTCAACTCAGCTCCTCCTGACAATTCCTCAGCAGAAACCTCAAATATTAATAAGTTCCTCATAGCGTGAATGTCTTTTCACTAACTATCCTTACTTCCGCAACTGTAAGAGGAAAGTCAAAGTGAATTGAAGTCTACACACTCTTTATCCTATTCAGCTCATCAGTTTTATTTCCCTAGACCTGCCTCCCCTAGTTCCAAGAGAGGGTACAGCAACAAATAATACAACTGGAGGTCAATTCATCCTCAGCTTCCCAAGCAGTCACCAGTGGACCAACTGACCTTGATTACAATCTTAGCAAGCACACTTCAAGTTAACAAGGATCAGAAAGGTGCCACTGTCTTTGTGAGGTGAAGTTAAAAGTAATTCTTGGGGCAGGGGCATGTGTATAAGGGTAACAAGAAAAAGCAAGCACAGAACCCGTAAGTTAGGTAACAGAACAGTCTTTACTATCCCTTATGTACTCTAACACTGCCACAATTAAAAATATTCATGTTAAAATCAGGAGTACATAGCATCTTGTTTCCTACATTTGGTAACAACCAAATGGTTGTTGGTGAGACAAACCAGTACCTCTATACCACTTTTCTACCCTGCCTTTAGTCTTAGTATGGAGAGTTCAGTCCAGAAACCTCTCAAAAGAATTTCTGACAAACACCCAAACACCAAAAAAACAAACCACAAACAAAATCTAACCACAAAACAAAAACCAACAACAAAACCAATCCAAACCAAAACCCAATCCGCCCAAAAAAATGAACAGCAGAATACAAAAGGAATACACATTCAGTGGATTACTGTAAGAATATTTCTCTAATAAAAGCACTATTTATTTCTGTAAACTGATCTTTCCAAGTGACTTGAACGTCTTCCCTAAGTAATTTGCCTCCATGTACAGCCTTTCAGTTTGAAATGTCAGGAAGGGAACAGCTAGCTATTCACGCAAAAAATTCTACAAGCTGTAGCTGTCACAAATACTCAAATGCTTGCATTAGCCTAAAACCAGTAGGGCTCCCAAATATGATCAACTTTGATTAAGCTGGTAAAGAATTCCACAAATTCTATTTACCTAGATAGGAGTACAAGAAATCATCATATCAGCTCTCCAGATCACAGAACGCCACAGGAGCAAGGCAGCTTAAGAGTTCCAAAATATCTTTGTAACCAAGTTTTAGTTCGTAACATGTTGATCACAGAGCACAGTACTTTCAGTTGTACAAAACTGTATCTTCTACGTGGGGAAAAAAAAAGAAAAAAAAAAAGCTTTTTTTTTCCCCTCTCCCCTTTAACCAGTAATGGTCACTACCTGAAGGGTCCAGATGGGATCTTCAACTTAGAAACAAGTACTTGGGTCACTTATCTTATTCTTTAAACTCTGGTAGTTTTCTCTAAGCTGCAGTGGATAATCACTAAAACATCTATTTTCTGGACATATGAAGCAATAAGAGAACACAAATTCTAATATAATTTACAACTATTAGACTTCCTTTTACTTTCCTTAAAGGAAGATTTGATGAATGTATTTTTTCTTTGGCAAGAATGAAGCAAAGAAAAAAGGAACTGAGAAATTTAAACCGGATGCAAGGGGAGATTAAGTTTTTAAGGACACATGGCAGCTTATGAAGAAGACTTGCCTTAACAGATAAACAGAGAACAGTCACTTGTCAACCAGACCTTAAAAAGAATAAAGGCATCTTGAGCAATGAACTGAAGATGTTAATAGTGTCCAATAGACATTTTGCTTCCTGGAAAGAGACTCAAGAACATGGGGTAAGGGGAAGTGGTAGTGTCTGAAATAAAGAGGTTCTGGGATTTTAGGAATTTGACCAGCATACAAATACTCTCCCTTCTGAAGTACAGTAAACTCTTCAAGATAGTGGTAAAGCTGCATGCCCTCCTGTCTGCTAGCTATCAGAATTACCACTACCCTAGTAAGAACCAGAGAAGCCCATGGTATCAAGGGTAACATCACACTACATACTCAGGGTATTTTGCAAAGCCATGTTTATTAAGCAAGCAAGCTTGAAAAGATACTTCTCTGTTGTTTTGGAAAGACAGTAATAAAGAAATTTCTTGATCAGATGAGATTACAAATCCCAAAGTAGGCTTTGTGCTACTCCTACTCAGGATAAATACAGATCTGGGAGGGCATAGGAGAGCAAACAAACTAGGGTGTTCCTACCACACGGCATCTAAGCAAAAGCACTACAAAATCCTAGGGAAAGGAAGTCCCACACTTCTTACATGTAGAATGTACACCGTTAACAAATCTTTTCCTTCCTCAATATTCAGCAGCAATGTACATTAAACTGATTAGGACAGTAAGGAATTTAACTTCCAAAGTTAAGTTTTTCCTGTGCATTCTCCCACAGCTTTGTTTTTAACTCAGCTGGCTTCTGTTTTTTCCAAGTAATAAGAAAATACTTGTAAAATAACAGTGCACTAATGGTAGAGGTTAGCTGAGATATATGGAAAGCCTGTATCTATTAATGATAGAATAAAACATACAGCAGGATATTTTTTGTTACCTCCTTATTTGTGATTTGGAAGTTAAATAAAGTAACTGACGAGGTGAAATCCAGAACCTTAAAATCCATGAAATGACAATTGAGAACATTTCCAAGACTAACTTGCAGAAGGGAACACATACTTTTAAATTAATTTTGCATAGAATACTCAGAGTTTTCCTGTGGGTAATAAATATTTTGAATATTTTGTACTTAAAATTAGAGATAACTGTAGCATGAAACCGGTAAAATGTGAAATAAAATTGATAGAGCTTTAGGCCTTTTTGAAGTGCTCAAATATAAATTCTGCACACTCATTACATTGTTCAAAAATACTGCATTGTGAAGGGTGGGAGCCACTTTTAGCAACACTGTTGACTTACCAGTGTTACGGCTAAAACCACAGCTGCCTTTACAGATAAGAGCACGCAAGGCTGTCTCATCCATTTCTACCCACTCAATTGCACAACAAAGGGCAATTCTTTTCTCTGTGCCTCGGGGCCCCCTTACATACACAGGTAGAGTTGCCTTCAAATGCAAACTTCTCTTACCCTCACTCCACTGCAGGGAATAAAGAAACTTTTACAGTAGGAAGATGATGAAAAAATACTGTATCTCAATCAAATAAAATACTCCTTAAAGTTTAGCTTTTAATTTTAGNAAAAAAGTTACAAAGTGAAGCTGGCTCTCCGTTCATCAGAAAAGTTTGATTGTTTTAGAAAGATGCTTCTGAATCAAAGCTGCCTGTTAATCTTTGCTCTAGCAGTGAAAATCTAGAAGAAACCGATAGAATTGGCATGGAAGTAAGAAGCTGCTAGCATAGAAAATAGAAGTATTTTGGAGGGGAGATACTATTTACTTGTTAAGCATGAAAGTTCAGGTCAATCTCCTCTAAATGAATCAAAGTATGAGAGAATGTCTCCAAAAATGCTCAGCTACAATTAAATAAGATACTCATCTTTTCCCAATTTTTTTCCTTTGGGAGAGAGGGAAAAGGGTTTCTTACCAATAATATTAGCTACATAATAAAACAACGTGGCCAAGTGTAACAGTTGTATCACATAACTGAAGCTGAAAGGAGGGAGGAATTTACAGGGTACTTAAAAACTGAAAAGTAACAATTTCTCAGGAAGTCCATTGGTTCCCTGCTGGAGTAGAAGCATGATCCAAGATGGCCATTATCAGCTCCAGAAGTCCATGTGCACTTGATTCTTTGAAAGTGTAGGTTTCAGAGTAAGCATCAGCCCTCATTGCTACACAACTATGGCAGTTTTGTGACATGTGCACTGTGTATAAATTCTAACCCTTCCAGAGGGCTTGAGATGAGTATGCTCATACTATATTTCACTTGCACTAAGTGCTTACCCATTCAAATCCTCTTCCTCATAATTAGCTTCAACTGAAATAAGTTATATTCATATTGTAAGTGACACACAACCTAACGGTGTATTTCTTCCCCACAATGCTGACCAATACTAGCAGACAATAGGTCTCAGGTATCCTCTACAGGTCAATTTAGATTAAAAATGTATTTTTAAAATGCTTTAAATGCTGCAGCTTCAGTACAGTAAGTCTGTTTGCTGTTCAGAACAGCAAAAGAATGGTTCAGGAAACTGATGCAGGTTTGTATATTTTAGTACTAAAAGGTATTCTTGTAATGCCAAGCTTTTATCCTCAAGTCAAACCAAGTTGAAATACTCTGTTCTATTTCAGATGCTGAAAGTCATCCATGCATGCCATCTCCCTGTAATCCATTATGAAGCTGTACTTTAACAAAGGAACTACTGCTTCCATTGAAAGTCCCTCAGAACTGTCTTTTTATACTTCTTTCATTGCCCAGTCAAATATTGAATCCCTTGCAATGCAGTTAAACAGTAAAAAAGTGCTGGCCTTGCATAGGAGGATTAACGCTTGCAGCCTGCTGCAGAACTCTGGTGCAAGTGAGCTCCCTCACAGGTCAGTTGCTGAAATCCTATCTTCTGAATATTAACTTCCTCAAGAACAATCTCAGTACAGTTACCCCGAGCAGGCTTCCCATGAAAAGCAATTAAATTAACATGGCCAACTTTTCAGGAATGCAAATTAGAAGCTCTTGAAAAAAAAAAAAAGTCTAAAATCTCATCTGCATAGCAGTAAAGGCAGCAAACTCTAGGAAGTCTGATGAACAGCTGGAAAGGGAAAAAAGCAGCTTCCGCTAGTACAGCTATTTCTGTAGTGAACATCTGACTACATTCAAATTTAAGATCTACTTTTCACTAACAAGCTCGAATTTCATCTCCAACCAACTAGGACAATTGTAAAGACAAGTAGACAATCACTGCAGATGGAAGGGATCTCAGAGATCAGCAATCCCACCCCTTAGCTCAAAGTATGGTTAACTACAGCAGGCCGCTTAGGGTTCTGCCTAGCTGAGTTCTGAGTGTCTTGAAGGATGAAGGCAGCAAAACCTTTCTGTTTCAAAGGTCTAACCATATTTCACAGAAAAAATAAAAGCTTTTCTTCCTAACGTTTGACTAAGTTTCCTTTATTCCAGTTTACACTGATTGCCTCTTGCCTCTTCACCAGTCACCATTGTGAAGTTTGACTCTGTCTTCTGTAATTCCCTCATCAAGTATTACACACATGTAAAGATTCTCCCACAGATCTTCCCATCTCAAGGCTAAACAGTTCCAGTTCTTCCAGCCTCTCCTCCCTCCTATGTTAGATACTCCAGTCCCTCTCTTTGGCCCTTTACTAGACGTGTCCCCCCTCTAGGAAATTCAGCTAATTCCCAATGCTAATAAGCAATAACATAAAGAGGCAATTTCAGACTTCTCTTTTGAAATTTGCAGCAAAATATTTTAATGAACGCAGAGGGGTTTTGAATACAAATTAATAATCCTTTGTGTGATTATCATTTGTTTACATCAGATGGCAAATCAATGTCATTTACAATAAGAGATAAGCTCTACCAATGCAGACAATTTTGTTAGGTAGTTGAATACTGGAGATAGTGGGTAGGAAAATCCAGTAACTGCCTTAAATTTAAGAGCAATACCCACAACAGAATTTTACCAGCATAATGACACAGCTGTACAGAAGTACCTTGATCTTCAAGTTGCATTACTAAAATTGTACCTTTATAGACTTTCATCAAAATATTAACAACATTATGAGGAATGATACCTTTTAGGACAAGATCTGTCTAACGAGATCTTAGAGGCCACCTGAACACAAATAATAGTTAAGTAAAAATTCTGCCTATCACTAATCTCATAGTCTAATAACCACAGTTTTGGAGATGAGAGAGATAATGTTGTAAGGCACTTGAAAAGCTCTAATTAGAAATCAGGTCAACTGTAAAGCAATTCTACCTTCCACTTGCATCTAAAATAAGACAGCAAACACAAGGCTATGACAAATCCAATACAACAACCCTTGTATTATTGCCTACAATATTGTCCTTTGTTATACCACTAGATACCTAAAGAAACCATTCAGAAGAGAAAAAATTCTAACTCCTACTTTTTATTTCTGCACTGATCTGTCTTATGGAAGTTTCTGAAAGTTTCTACTTCAACAAGCTTTGTATCTCTGGGTACCACAGTACACTGGGCAGTCTGAATAGAAACGAATAGCAGCAATTACTTTGAGAAGTTTGGCTTACTTCCATAATGGAAAGAATGTGCACGTTCAGCACTAGAAATTCCCTGAACTCATCTTGCCTACCTCAAAAACCATTTCTCACTACCACAGAGGCAGTGGACTCAAGAGTTGCTAGCTTATCTGGAAGGCACCCTCTCCCCAAGTCAAACCCCAGCCTTTCTGCAGCATATGTATTGCTGATCAGTGATAACTTCTCCTCCTGAAGAGGCATCCAATTTGACATAGAAGTTCTGTGCTGTGGATTTCCCAAAGACAATCTTCTTGCTTGCTTTAAAAGGCAGGTCATGAAAAAAGAATTAATTGTGGTACTGAAACGGAATTACCATTACATTAACAGGGAAGAATACAATCACTGCAATACTTTCAGGACACATCTCTGTGCTGAACTGAGACTATCTGATCAAAAACTCAGGGAAAATCCCAACCACTACGGGATTTCAGTTTGAATTCATACAAAAAAGCCTGCAGCTAATGGACATATGCCATTTTCTTCTCTGACCAAGCTTCTCTCCTTAAAGCATTGTATACCAGCATCTTAAATCGCTCATCTGTGAAAGAGCATTTTGCAGTTTCTCTTCATCAATTAAAACACATTCAAAAGAAGAAAGGCTTGTATTTCAGACAGGACCAATCTACCATATGCATGCTGAAAGGAAGACTCTGGTTCTATCATATTTCATAGTACTCCAGTGAAGAGCAGCCACATGAAAACTTCATGTACAAACTGTCTAAGTGCCAAGCTTCCAAAATAAGAGCAACTTCTGATTGTCCTTCTGAAATTGCAATGCATATCTTTACACTTTTTAATTTAAGGCAAGTCAACGTCATCACAAACATTATTTGTGTTTTTTTTTTCACTATCAGATTTAGATGTTTAAGGAACCAGAAGGGTGAGCACCAAATGAACAACCACTGCTCTCAGCACATTTAAATAAGAGTGCTTCACACCATTTGCTATGGTAAGGTCCTTTTTAAATAAACATGTGACTCACTGTTTGTTTTCTTCACCAGGAGGTGGAGTCTTGCCATGCCCCTCCATTACAAAATCCTCATGTTCCATCTGCAAAGGCAAGCATTGCAGGTCAGAAATCGGTGGAGCAAAATGCACATCACCTAAAGAGGCCCTATTCCATAGGCAGCAATTTAAGACATCCACTTTATCACAGTGGTTGGTCCAGAACAGATCATGTAGCTTCTTTGCACCATTTCCAACCCCATTGCTATGGTATCATTTTATAGCACAGTTCTCAGAAAAATCTTACAATGGAACAATTTAATGGCTATTACAGAAGACTGTGGGGCCCAGTACCCAGGTTCTACATTTTGCTCAGTTAAGGACTTCTTTTGTCATTCTGACCAAGTATGGCTTCTACCACCTCTTCCTTATGTACAAAGAAGGAATTTTTAAAAGTTACATCTATCAACATCTCTACAGAAAAATCAGAATTTTCAGAGAAGCTTACACAACAAACTCCTGTGAAAGCAGTGTATTTCTTATGAAATAGAACTTTTTATGAAAAAGATTTTCACAGCACACACAGAGCTTAGTTAGCAGGATGAAAAAGAGGCCTAAGGGAACCTCAAATAGATGCTGTTCCAATGACAACATAAGGTAGGCATTTCCTTTGGCTCACATGTTAGAAGATTCCAAGGGCACTGAGGAAGTTTTCTGTTTAATTGTTTGCTCTTGAAATACAGTTTTAGCATACATTCTCAGTAATTTCTTTGTCCAAGAAGAAAAATTACCTTTTACTTGATCATTAACTAATTGTTCACTCTTAATTACATCATTTGGTCAGAATTCCTTGCATAGGTAATGAAATATTCTTTTTATACAGAAATTCAACACATGCACTTAGTATTTTATATAAACTATATCCAGCTGTACAATTAGCAATGTTCTACTTCATGTGAAGCCAGCAAAGAGGCCACACTGCAACACTCAGTAAACCATAAAAGAAAGCAACTAAATCATAATCACACGCAGGTCCATGACCAACTACATTAAACTGACAAGAGAAGACTATTCAGCCAGCAAAGATAATGTGGTTTAATCATCCTGAAAAAAACCCTAACCAAAATCTGTCACTGTTCCTTGTGCCCCTCTCCTCCAAAGAATCAAGCCTACTCATTTGTACCTAGATCCTGTTGACAAGTCAAAAATACTGACAAAAACATTGTCTGCACATTGACAACTAACAAAGATAACAGAAAATACCTGCAGACACAGCCCTATATAAAACCAGAACTGAACCAAGAAACTTATGAATTATAAGCTAGTAATGACATCCAGAAGACAGATACTTGATCAAATACAATGTAAGGCAATTTCATATTTGTAAACATGCACCCATGCAACCCACAGCCAAAATGGTATTGTCATTTAAAAGCAATGTTTAAAAGAACAAAAACTGCGTTACAGTTTTGTAAATATTTCAGACTCAGACTCTTATTAGTCTCTTCCTACCACATCCCATATATTCACCACATTGAAATTTATTTGTGCCTCAGTCCTTATCTGGCTCTCAAGAGCTCAAAACTGTCACACTGAAGAGACAGGTACTCGTTCCCCTGATTCTGTTGTGGCAGGTGTTACAACGCAAGTGTGTGAACTGGAAAATAGCTACAGATTTGTGGCCACATCACAGAACAGCACAGCTCTGGGAGTGAGGGTACAAGTTTAAGAGTTATTCTCACGTGATCTGAAATCAGAAGGTATTTTAGTCTGCTGCTGGGTTAAGACAAACACAATTCATACGAATGGCAAAGCAAAGGAACAGTTTGTGGCCAGTACTGAGAAGAATGATGAAATACAGCCTTTGGAAGTTTAGTACTACATGCAGCATATAGAGTGCTAAACCAACGAGATTCCCATATAAAACAGAAATTAAATTTAGTGAAGCTACAGAAAAGGAGAGATTGTAGAACCTTTAAAATTATTCCCATTTTATACTTAAATCAGCAAAAACTTAAAATAATTTTGGTTTTCTTTCTACCAGATCATGAACAAAAAAATCTGAATGACAACTGGGACATCTAGAAGACCACACAAGGACAAAGCAATTGCCTGGCACTGCCAATAAAACTGTTAATTTAATAAGAATTTTATAGGAAGAATGCTAGAGACATAGCTGTTCCAGACACATAATCATCTAGCATGCATATATGTCAAAATTACCATTTCAAAGAGAAGTGGGCAAATAATTAAGAACAACCAATCAGCGAAGCTAGATGTGACAAGACTGTAGGTGCAGACAAAATCTGCTTTCAAGCAATCAGAAAACCCCATCTACTTTAAGAAATCTTAATCAGCTTGCTCTACTTCAGACAGTAGGTAGAAGTAATTGACATTAATAAGATCTGCTCTATTACAAAAAAAAAACCCAAAGAAAACAAAAAACCCACACAGTATGATTATGCCACCACTGAAAAAAAAAGCTGAGCTTCAAATAAAACTTAGAGAAAGGCAATGACAAAGTTTCTCACAAGTCCAGCAAAAAAACTAGTCAAGAGTGAGGATATACTCATGAAGACAGACTGTTTAATATACAAAATAAAAATTACTTGGTAGGTTTTCACTGGTTAAAAAAAAAAAAAAGCTAACAAAATGCATCAAGAAACTAAAAGGGAAGATGGGAACTTCCAGAAATTGAGTATTACTGAGCTAGAAATAAAGTACCTCTATTTAGAATGAATAACTACACTTGTAGAAAAGTGTTGGCTGGTTAGGCTCAGAGGATAATGATTTCGGTGTTGTATCAAGTTGGGGGCTACAGAGGTCTACCTTAGACCAAGTCCATTAAACAAGTTTATTACTACACTGAAGGGCTGACAGGCTGTGTTTTTGTCAGACTTTTAAGATAATATTTACCTGGGGTGAAGAGGTTCAGTTAACACATCCAAGGGCAGGGCTGCCATTCCAATGGCCCTAGACCTGCTGGAAGAATGGACCCTGCCCAAACTTGACAAATTCAGACAAGACAAAAAATCCTGCACTGGAGAAGTCCTGGCAATGGTACAAGCCAGAGACAGACTGCGGAGCAGTTCTGTGGAAAAGGTCTTGGCAGATAGCAAGCTGATCACGAGCCAGCACTGCACCCTGGCAGGAAAGGTCAACAGTATGCCAGGCTTTAAGAGAGGCCTTGCCAATAGATGAAGGAACATACTATTGCCTCTACTCGGTACTTATTCCAGATGTGTTCTTTTGCATCTCCTTTTGGGCAGCTCAATAAAACATATCCATCCATAAAGTGGATTCAGTTGGCAACCAGCATGCTCAGGGAGTCATGGCGATTGCCCTGCAAGGAAAAGACTAAGGGAACTGGGCTTGCTCAGCCTGAAGAAAGAGATATCTAACAGCAGCCTGTCTGTGTCTACAGGGAGGGCAGCAAGAAGACAGGCTCACTGCAGTAGTGAAGTCTGACCCAACATGAAGCAATAAGCCTAAGTCGAAATGATAGAAAACCAGATTGGATATAAGATAACTCATTTTCACCATGAGGACAATCAAGCACTGAAATAGATAGCCCAGAGGAAGCTTTGTAGCCTCCTTGCTTCAAAGTTTTCAAGGCCAAATTGCACAAGGTCTCTCAGCAGACTGCTTAAAGCATGAGATCAGACTAGAGACGTTGCAAAGCCTCTTCCAATCCTATGAACACAAGAACAGATTCAGTTTGAGAGTTAATATATATAAGAAAAATTTCAACCAATAAGAACCTGCACTTCAGTGCAAAAAGGTGCAAGAAAAATATCTTGGAAAATTATATGATGGAAAAATCTCAGAAATAAAACAACCATCAAGAAATGCTGAACTATGACAACCTGTAATACACAAATACTAAAATGTCTGTAGCAGAACCACAAGAAGACCTCTGTTATAATATCATCTATGAGTACAGATAGTGAAGACTCAAAATCCCTCCACAACACACTAAAAATATGAGATCTCAGAATAAAGAAAGGTCTGAGACGCAGGGAAAAATTTACACAAACTGAGGCACACACAAAAAACCAGTTTGACAGTGCTGTAGCAAAAAAAAGTTAGAGGATATACAACTATTTGGAAAACGTACTATTAAGCAAAAAGCAAATTAGTTATGATACAAACAAACTGCATCATGGAGTTTCACACGTCCTTGTTGATTTTATGTTATCTATAGATGTACACAGAATGATTTACTTGTGTACTAGAGGATTACAAAACAACAGCAATCCAAGCTTTTCAATTTCTAGCAATGAGATCACTTTTACAAAGTGAAAGAGGAAGAGTTTTCTTTTTATATAAACTGTATAAATAAAATCAGATCATTCTACAAGCCTGATCCAGTATAGCAATTTTTGCATTCCTATTTTTCTAGAAACTTACTCTAATTTTGTTTTGCTTGCCTGTATATGCAGAACAATTTCACAATCAATGGTCTACAGTTGTCACTTTCAAGTTTGCAGGTTTTTAAACTTTTGCTATAAAATTATGAACAATTTACTTAGTGTTCTGCTATAAAGTGATCTCAATTTCCAGCTTTCTGTGACATTTAAAAGTCACTTTCCTGGGTACTTCATCTGAATTCTAAGAGATACATCACACAAAGAGCCTTCTGAAAACAATTACTGAGCAAATTGCCCCAGTAAAATTCCACTGACACTGTTTACATTATCCCCAAATCAATTCGTAGGCCCAGCTGCCTATTCATTAGTTATTTTTGAGATCAGAAAAGTCCTTTAAAACATGCAGAGGTCTTATTTCCTCAATGACAATAGTACCATCCCATTGCAGAAAGGGTGAGAACAGGGTATTTAAAGTTTTTGATTAAATGACTACATGAGGATGAACTGAAGAGAGGAACAGCACAGAAACAGCTATCGTTAGCTGTATACATGCCTTTTTTCCTCATCCATACTCTCATACAATTCCTATACACTTCATCCCCACAAGTCTCTCAGTTTCTCTTTTCTTCTGTCATCACTGTGTGATGCTCAGCACTCTTCATCTTCTTTTTAAGGTAGCTGGAGTCCAGGAGTCTTCACTAGGTTTCAGACCTATACAGCAACCACAAGAGATCTGACTAACTGAAAATGTTCTTAAAAAGCTTTGATCTGCCGTATGTAGGAAATTAAGTGGTCCTGAATACATAGAAAAACAGTGGAATGTGGAGGTGAGACAGAACTCTTGTGGCCTGTTGTATTGCTCCAAAGGAAAGCAGAAAATGAGGCACTTTAGTTTATCTGAAAAGGACTGCAGAGGGAGCCACTGATTCCAAGAGTAGGAATCAAAGGAAGTGCCCTTCCACACCTGTTTCTCCTGGCAAGCAAAGGAGAAGGCCTCAAGCTTCTGGCAGCTGGAAGAAGGAACCAGAAATAGACTCTTAGAACAGCACAGAGGGACTGAAAGGAAAGGAACTGCAAGTTGTTTGTCTCCATATTTTATTATTTCATAGCTTTTTCTTTCTTAAAAATCCAGGCACCTGTGAATACCCAAATTTCGACACAAGTTTAAACACTGAGTGTTTTAAATGCTAAAAGATTATTTAGTATATGTAAGTTAAAATAAAAGTGATTAGAAAATTAAATATACTAGAAGGGATTAGATGTAATAAACTTACCATTTCTCCAGAAGTCTAACACCTGGTACTACAGTTTCACAGAATCACAGATTGTCAGGGGCTGGAAAGGATCTCAAAAAGTTCATCTAAATCCAACCCCCCTGCTGAGCAGGGCCACCTATACCAGATCACACAGGAAGGTGTACAGGCAGGTCTTGAATATTTCCAGAGACAAGACCTTGGGCAGCCTGTCCTGGTGCTGTCGCATTCACAGTGAAAAAAATTTTCCACGTGTTTAAATGAGACTTCCTATGCCTCAGCTTCCACCCATTGCCCCTTGTCCTGTCATTGGGCATCACCTAGCAGAGCCTGGCTCCATCCTCTTGGCACTCACCCTTTTCATATTTATAAACATGAATGAGGTCACCCCTCAGTCTCCTCTTCTCCAAGCTGAGGAGCCCCAGCTCCCAACAGTTTCATATACTACTCTTTCTAAAAATAACTTCAACAAGACCCTAATAGATTTAATTGAGTAAACCTAATCTGGAGTTCCTAAATTTACAGTGCGGTTGACATTGTAGGAACCAGTCAGAAAGTCTCAAAGGCAAAAGCCTCATCTTTCCTGAAATCTGTTTTAAAAAAGCACATTTTCCTGACATGATTCAACAACTTCATTAGATAGCCTAGCCCAACAAAACTGAGCATACAAGAAACCAAACATTTTCTCCTTAAGGCAGAGAGATATTTGTAAGATATCCTGTACTTATGATTTTCTCTTAATCAGTAGTGATTTTCTCTTCACCAATTATAGAAACAGACTCCTACAGCTTCATCACAAGAGCTACTAGCATTACACCTTTGTCCACTCATTCTGCAGTAACTTTCTGCAGCTGCGATTCTTTCTCTTTCCTATTAAAAAAGACTGCAACCATCCACCCAAGTGAACTGATGATAAAGACACTTAAAAGATTTTTCATTTGCTAGCTTCTCAAGCACACAAACTGAAAACCTTATCTGGTGCACAACTAGACCCCAGTGAGGACCAGCCAAGATCAAAAGTTGCTTTCCGCCATAGTTCAGCAATTTACTTAAAGTGATTTATCTCACCTGGTATTTTTGTACAGGCTACTGCAGGCCCAGTTTAAGATTCATAAATTCTGTGTTTTGTAACAATTACTACTTTAACATCACTGCACCTTCCCAACCATCATCAACAACAGCACTAGAGCAGAACAGGCCACTAGCATTTATCTCACCAGTTCTTGCTTTAAGAAGAATCACATAACCTAATCCTTAAAATCCAAGCTTTTAGTCAGTAGCCACTATTGGTGACACTATCAGAAGCCCTATAAATGCCAAGCATCTAGAAGAAATTTTCAGAAATCTCAAAGACAATTTGAGACCTAACAGAAATGCAATCACTACTACAAGTGAAAGGAAACAGACTCACCTCTCTGCTTGGTTTTATTATGAGCACTTTGGACAAACTGAATTGAGGAAAATTTTAGTCATTAGTACAGATTAAACTTTTAACTTCTTTTAACAGAAATCAATCCAATTTAGTTGCAATTGCTTTAGTAATTTTCTTAGGATCAGTGTTAAGATAGCATCTCAAAATTTATTAGCAAAACTAGTCCCAAAAACATCATTTTCACTATATAGATAAAAGCATTTTAAAATCCCACCTTAAAAACACTGATTTAAACTAAAAAGAAAAGAAAAACAGCTCCTAAAATTAGAAGAATAGGAACATTTTTCTAAACTACAAAGAAGAAGAGCTTAGAAACAATATATACATGAAAAGTTATCAACATTTTTGGTGTCTTTCAAGAGTCCAAGTTTTCATTTGAACCTATTCATACTTCATTCTCCCCACCTTCAATTTTGCCAATGCAATATGCAAAAAGATACTATCACAAGATGGGAACTTATTAACCTAGCCTACCCACTGTTTTCTTGAAGTTCCTCATCAGCATCTACATTGAGCATTTCAATGTTACTACCATCACACAGTTCAAACTGATTTTCCTGTCAGTAAAGAGAAGTATGAACTTGCTAATGTAATGCTGCTGCTAAGTCACATATCACATTCAGTACTCCCTGCTAATCATTTTGAATGCTAGCACACTTGAACCACATACAATTACTTTTTTAGATAACTAATCTCATACCTGTTCAGTATATGCAGAATAATGGCACTTCAATTCCTGACTCAATGAAATGTTACAACATTGACTATAAATGCCAAGGCATTCACATATACCATCATTAAAGCGTGCATCATCCTCACAGAACGATAAGACGAATTACCAATGGCAGCTCAATCAATCATTAAGAATAAAGGAGTTATGTGACTCAGAATATGTAATTTACGTTTCACCTAAATAAGCACCATATCTGCAGCAAAGGTAAAAGACTGGGAGTTTAGCTTCTATCTTCAGCTGTTACTAATCACCTGTAGTTGCAGAGGTAACCTATGACCCGTCTTCTATGTAATTCTTAATGTTTGTGTTATCAAATATTTTGTGAAATACCCAGCAGCTTAATAGGAAATCCCTGCTAAACTTAAAACAAGTAATTTTATGACTATCATGAAAACAGTCACACTTTGGAGACACAAAGGTCAGGGCCATCAGCCACATTTCATACTGTGTACATAATAAATAAGTAATTTAAATATTTTTCTTTCTAAATCAATAGTTAGCTGTAAAGTATTCAGAATATCATACCTTACATATATATATATACACACACACACAAATTCATCTGAATCTTGTTCTTAAGGAAATTAGAACTACTTAGTTGTTCACAGACACTGTTTTGCAGGAAACACCTTCAACCACTAGAAATGTTTAGGTGATTCAAGTTATGGTATGACTGGGTATCTAGAAATGCCATTTTAAAACTTCAGCCAAAGTAGCTTTGAGTAACAGTTCATCAGTTTCAGACACAGAAATGCATAATAAAGTATTCTGAATGTAACCAGAAGTGCTCTCCTTTTCCAGCACCACAGGTGATGTACTCCATCCATTTCTTAAGTGTTTTCTACATAAATACTACAGACAGCAGAAAAATCAGAAAATACTATGGCATAAGTAATTTCAGTCTTTTATTTAGCTAATTTCTGTATTATACTTCAGCTAAAGATAATCAGCATTTCACAAGCCATGAATTCCTGCAAATCCGAAAAACTTGTTTATACTTTCATAATCAGCATTTTACACTTTCCATTTAGGGGAAAAGTTTGACCCCAAAGGCCTTCAACAGTTTGCTCACCGCCACTGCTTTGAGCAGCCATTCATATGCAGCCCAATGACTTTATTTAGTCAGCTGATTTTACAGTTAATTTGTGGTACAGACACACACAAGTTACAGCAGTTTAACTTTACAACTGTAAGTGGGGTACCAAAATCCTTTACGGAGCAAAATGCTCTACAGAGCAAAAGGAAAACACAGCAACTGCTCTCTTCCACTTAGATTTGGGACGTTAAGATGACACATCATCACAAAAGGACAACAGGCATGAACAACAAAAAAACTCAACTTTGTAATGGCTCACAAAAGTAAATTATGATCACAATTACTGAAAACTAATTTAATATTCATTCAATAACCTTCACTGCCACAAATGTTTGCAGATGACACCAAGCTGTGTGGCACAGTTGACTCGCTGGAGGGCAGGGATGCCATCCAGAGAGACCTGGACAGGCTGGAGAGGTGGGCCCAGGCTAACCTCATGAAATTTAACAAGGCCAAGTGTAAGGTCCTGCACCTGGGGCGCTGCAATCCCGAGCACAAATACAGGCTGGGTGGTGAGTGGCTGGAGAGCAGCTCTGAGGAAAAGGACCTGGGGGTCTGGGTGGATGAGA